>AP025046.1:35674058-35961130 GCA_036186865.1 Eustoma russellianum | reverse complement strand
GTTTTTTTTTTTTTTGTGTTTTTCTTTTGCATGATAGGGAGACTTCAACATGAGTACCCGAAACAGTGAACATACTATCCAGCTGCTATCACTAAACATTTTTCACATGAACAAGAAGTTATAAGTTATAGCGAAACACTTTCTATATGAAATAAAAAGTTATCCACTATAACCAAACACTTTTCGCATGAAATAAAAAGTAATCCGTTATAATTAAACACTTTTCCCATGAAATGAGAAGTTATATGTATTGTTCATGATGCATTGTAATTCTTTCTCCATGCTCAGCATTGATCTTGTAAGTGCTTTCTAAGTATAATAAATCTTGTCATTACATTAATTGTGTCACGTATTATTAATATACATCTATAAGGATTACACCATACATGACTGCTACAAATGCAACTAATTGTTAGAATACGTTAGGTTTTGATGATTTGCACAATTGACACTTAGAACGTCTAGATAAGGCGTCTTATGTGAAGTGATTGTGGACCAGAACACTTCGACCATCTACATAAGGCGCTTCATGTGAAGTGCCTGAAAAACAGAGCACTTCGAACGCTGCATAAGACGCTTTATGTCAAGTGACTGTGAAACAGAACACTTCGGACGCCTAGACAAGGCGCCGCATGTGTCATATAGTGCTTCTGTGAAACATCACATTTTGACCGCCTTAACAGACTCTTCACATGTGTGACAAAAGTCAAAAGTGGTTGTTTCCCTTCCAAAATGAGCACGACTATCAAACTAGTTTTGATAAATTTCAGTATGGCAAAAGATCACTTCGAACGGTATGAAGGCTGAGAACATGTGCTTCAACTCAATTCGAACGAGTGTGTTGCCCACATTAGGCACTTTATGTGACATTGAACAGAAGTTCATTATTCAAATTAGGCGCTCCACGTCACTTTGAACGCCAGTTCTCAAATCACATTAGGCGTTTTAACCTACTGAACACCTCAAATATTTTATGCTTCTTTTTCTTATGATATCTTGACATTTGTGCCTTCCCTCTCAGTGAAAAATCACCGGCAATATTCTGGTTTGGAGAATGCTCTCTTTCCTCTTTGAGCTTACAAGAAGAAGCTTCCTCAAGAAGCTTGACTTTATCCAAGAGAAGATCTCCATGGAAGGGGACATTTCATCAATAGAGACAGAACTTACCTTTCTCTTATGCAGCATCGAAAACGGCTAGAAGGTGAATAAAACAAGGAGTTTCATCATTTTTCATCTCCCAACTTTCTAACCTATGAGTTCTCAAGTTCTCTCAAGCCTTTTACTCTCAAAATACTTGTATCTTTGTTGTATTTACATTATTTGTGAGAGTGTGTGATTTATGAAAGAAGAAAAGTCTTCTTCTTGAGTGAATATTGTGTAGAGCAAGGTATAGATCGTTGGTCAAGAAACAAGAGTGCTTCTTGTTTAAAGAAATCCAAGCCTTCAAGTGTTAGTTGATGGTGTATAGGTGCACCATACTCCCTATAAGAATTCTTTCAGAAGAAAGGAAGTTCTTTGGAGGCTAAGCTTCAAGATAGTTGGTTATCTTGTTTCAAAGTCTAGGTGTGTTACCTAGTTGACCTACTTGTATCTTTCTTTTTGATTGTTGTTTCCTCCCAAGAGAAATAATAATCTCCTTGCTCAGAAATCTTTCTTGAGAAAAGCAAGAAGGTAGAGGAGTAGAGTCTTTGACTTGAACCTATATATATTTGGTGTTCTTTACGTTTTTGCAAGTTTATTCATTTTAAAGAGCACACCTAAGTATTGGTTTGACCTCATCATTGAAAAATAGCAGAAAAATTTCTATACTTGGTGAACACACTATTCAATCCCCCCTTCTAGTGTGTTCTAAGAGACCTAACAACTAGTATCAGAGCAAAATCTTGAGTGTTTGAGTTCAAATAGTAAGATTTGATCTTTTAAAGTATGGACCCCTTTAGCTTTGAAGATGCCGGTTCTCCTAGTGGTGACTTTTTTAGAAGAAGAATACAAGAGTCACTAATTCCTTCTATATCAAACGTACATGTCATAGTGCCTATGTTTGACCCTCTAAACTATCCTCTATGGAAATTCAACATGGAAACGTATCTCCATTCATGTGGATATAGTATTTGGAGAGAGGTCTCATAAGGTTCCACTTTACTACTTGATGTTGATGATCCTACCTCAAAAGAGGAATTGCAATTCGCCATAAATAGCAAAGTTCTTGCCATTTTGAATAGCTCTTTATCACCAAATGAAAGAGCTCAAATACAAGGTGTTCAATCCGCTCATGAAGCATGGATAAAGTTGAAAATGATTCATAAGGGAACATCTCATGTAAGGAAGGCAAAAAGGAGACAATTGATCAAACAATTCTACAACTTCAACGTCCCCAAAGTTGAAAAGATCGAAGTGTCTATCAAAAGATTCACCAAACTTGTCAAACTACTTACGGCGGTTGGAAAGAAGATTTAAAACATTGCTTCCTAAATAGTCTAGGAAGAGAATATGATGCAAACGTGACAGCCATTGAGGAGTCAAAGGATCTCAAGACTATCACGCTAGATAAACTTTATAGGAATCATATCACTTATGACATTCACCTTAAAGCTCAAGAAAAGAATGATCCTATTAGAAGCTCGTCAAAAACATTAGCATGCGAGTCAGAGGAGTCAGACGACGAAGTGGGACTTCTCGTCTGAAGATTCAAAAGATCCGCAAGAAAGAATGAAGATGAAGCCAAGAGGTTCATCAAGGAAAAATTTTCTAAGGATAAAGAAAAAGTGAAGGACCAAGAAAATAAATGTTATAAATATGGAAGATATGGTCATTGCATGAAGGATTCCCGAGTGAAGAATCCACACCCAAAAGACAGGAAAGACATCTACCAAAAGAAGAAGGCTTTGGAAGCGGAAGTAGCACATTGGGAAAGTCTTTTATCCGGTTCAGAGAGCGACAATGACGACAATGAGAATCTAGCTCTCACAGGAATTTTCAACGATGATCTCGATAAGGAGTTATGTTCTCTCATGGCTATTAAATATGACATGGAGGTATGCGTTAAATCCTCTCAATATAAATTGCAAGATGAAATGGATGATTTAGTGCAATAAAATGATTTATTAGAGATTAAGTATAAGCGTGTCAAAAAGGATTTTAAAGCATGCATAAATGAATATAATGACACGCTTGAGAATCACATTGCATTGCAACTAGAGCATGATATTCTTTAACCATGCACTTGATAGCACTAGAGGAGAAGCATGAATTGCTAAATAAATCAAGTACTCTTCGTCAAACCCTTGGAAAAAAGAAAAATTCTCAAAGGGAGAGTGCTAAGAAAAATGAAGTAGTAAAAGATGCATCTACTTCAAGCATGAAACCAAAAATTAAATCTAGTCTCGTGTATGTGAATAAGAAGGATATGTCAAACGAACAAACTGCATCATCCTTCAAGAAGTCAAAAACCCTCTTAAAGAAACAATGGCACATGCCTAAAGGAAAGACAAATTCAACCAAGGTGTCAAAACCTTCCGTTGAATCTGTAAAAACTTTTCCTTCCTTGGTTCCAAGAAATGCCATCCCTAAACGGAAATCACGGAACATGCCATTACATAAGCATGATAAGCATTCTTACCCATATAAACACATTCCCATATGATTTTATTGTAATAAGAAATGGCATGTAGAAATGGTGTAGTGAAGGTAACTAACCCTCAAGGACCCAAACAAAAAGGGTACGAATGTCATATAGTTTTTTTGTAGGCCACAGCACTAAATGGAGAAAGCAAAGACAAGAAGGTTCAATGGGTCATGGACAGTGGGTGTTCCAACTATATGATGGGAGACAAAAGATTTTTTCACAGACTCACTATGCAAGATGGAAGAGTTGTCCACTATGGAGGTAACAAAGGTCAAATCAAAGGACACGGTATTGTGGGTAACAATTCCTTCTCTTTTAGTGATGTTGTATATGTTAGTGTGCTAGAATTCAATTTGATAAATGTAAGTCAGTTGTGTGATGCTAACTATGAGGTTACGTTTTTGAAAACAAAGTGCAATATTATTTTGTTTGAAGCTTTGAGGTTCAAAAACATTCATAAGCTTAGCATCAATGACTTGGTTTCATAAAATATATCTTTCTTAGTAGCCAAGAATGACCTGTCACAACTATGGCATAGACGTCTCGGACACGTATGTTTCAAAAACTTTTTATTTGTTGAAACAAAAAGGTCGAGGCCTTCCAAAAATGAGTTTCACAAACCAAGACTTATTAGACACTTGTCAAAAGGCAAAGCTTATGAAAACAAGCTTTAAGCCCAAAACAAATATCTCCACCTCTAAACCCCTACAATTATTACATATGGATTTGTATGGGGATGTTGGCAGTAAAAATTTGGGTGTTAAATATTATACCTTCGTGGTAGTAGATGACTATACTCGTTATACATGGGTGATGTTTCTTACTAAGAAAAGTGATGCATGTAGCAAATTCATCAACTTGAATAAACGATTGGAAAATCACATGAGTAACACCATTAAAACCATACGAAGTGGTCGTGGTGGTGAATTTGATAGAGATTTTGAAAGGTTTTATGCATCCAATGGATACACTCATGACTTTCGGCTCCTAGAACTCCACAAAAAAAATAGTGTAACCGAACGAAAGAATAGAACCCTTCAAGAAATGTGTAGTGCCATGTTAAGTGAGTTCGGTTTGCCCAAGTATTTTTGGGCCAAAGCGATAAATGCCATTTGTCATGTGATCAATCCTGTATATTTGAGATTTTACCTAAATATGACATCTTATGAGCTTTCGAATGGTAAATTTCCCAATATTGGATATTTCAAAGTGTTTGGGTGTAAGTGTTTCATACTTAACACTAAGGACACTTTGGATAAACTTGTCCTCAAGGCGGATGAAGGTATCTTTTTAGGTTTCGTGTTTTCAACAAAAAGAGTCAAAAGATGGAAGAATCAATCCACGTTAAGTTTAATGAGTCACTCAATGACGGACCTAAGCTTAACGAGGATGGTGAAAATGGAGTTGATGCTTCTCAAGAAGAAATTCTTGATGATACTCCAACGATTGCTCATCAACAAGAAATTGTTGATAAGTCTCCTAAAAGAAATATCTTCATCGATTAGAAAGTAGAGCCTGTTAAAGGCACTCCTCCACCAAATGTCCACAAACTAAGTGAGTCAAATAGAAATACTTCTCCCACTCATCGTGTTGATACACAAAATGTTGAAAATGCATCTCATATTCTGGAAAATGATGGTCATTTGAATCGTGATGATTCGTCTCTTCAGGAAAGTAATCATGAAGAAGTTGGAGGAGATATCTCCAATCATCCTAGATCATTCAAGTATAAAAGCTTTCATCCACACGAGTTGGTCATAGGTGATTTAAATAGGGGTATTACTACATGAAGGCAATATTGAGAGAACGCATTCGTATATCTCATAGAGCCGAAAAATATTAAAGATGCACTTCTTGATGAAAATTGGATCTTGGCAATGCAAGATGAATTAAACCAATTTGAAAGAAGTGATGTTTGGGAGTTAGTTCAAAAACCCCTTGATCATCATATTATATATACAAAATGGGTATTCCATAACAAAATAGATGACAAAGGAAATATCACTAGAAATAAAGCTAGACTAGTTTCTCAAGGATACTGTCAAGCAGAAGGTATCGATTTTGATAAGACATTTGCACTTGTAGCACGGTTTGAAGCCATTAGAATGTTATTGGCATATGTTTGCTATAAAGATTTTAAACTTTATCAAATGAATGTCAAATACGCCTTTTTAAATAGTGTTATCCAAGAAAAAGTGTACGTTGCACAACCTCCCGGATTTGAATGTCATGATTTACCTCATCATGTATTCAAACTCAAAAAGGCTCTCTATGGCCTTAAACAAGCTCCTAGTGCTTGGTATGAGAGGTTAAACACTTTTCTTCTTAATAATGGATTTTAAAGGGGTAAAGTTGATACCATTTTGTTCATTAAAGAACAAAGAAAAAAATCTGTTGACTGTACAAGTATATGTGGATGATATTTTTTTGGTGCTACTAACAATTGTCTTTGTAAGCAATTTGCTAGTTTGATGCAAGGTGAATTCGAAATGAGTATGATGGGCGAGCTTACCTACTTTCTCGGACTTCAAATCAAGCAAAATCAAGAGGGCATGTACATCTCTCAAACCAAATACACAAAGAACTTGCTCAAAAAATACAACTTTGGTGAAGGAAGACAAGTGAACACTCCAATGAGCATAAGCTTGAAGCTTGACAAGGATGAGAAAGGAAAGCGCATCGAGGTAACCTTGTATCATGGTATGGTAGGAAGTCTACTTTACTTAACTGCTAGTAGACCAGATATATTGCATGCAGTGTGCTTATGTGCTAGATTTCAAAGTGATACTACCGAATTGCATCTAGTTGCTGTAAAATGTATTCTTAGATACCTTAAGTGTACTTTGAAATTTGGGTTATTTTATCTTAAGAATGCATGTTTTGATTTAAGAGGCTATTGTAACTCTGATTATGCGGGAGTCTTGTTGATAGAAAGATCATATCCGGGACTTATCAATTCCTCGGTGATTGTCTTGTTTCTTAGTTCTCCAAGAAACAAAACAGTATCTCTCTGTCCACGGAAAAATTCGAATATGTGTCGGCCGCCTCATGTTGTGCACAATTTCTAGGATGACTAACACATTGAATGACTATAGTATTCACTTCTCTAAAGTGTCTATATTGTGTGATAACACTTCTGCTATCATTGTTGCACAAATTCTGGTTCACCACAGTCGGACTAAGCACATTGAAGTGAGATATCATTTCATTTGTGATTGTGTACAAAAAGAATTGGTTAGTGTGGAATTTGTTCCATCATATGACTAATTGGCTGATATTTTTACAAAATCCTTACCGAGTGATGTATTTTCCTCAATAAGAAGTAGGTTAGGGTTACTTAACATGGGTTAAATTTAACTCAACAAGAGTTGCATCAAGAAAATATTCAAATTTTCAAGCTTGGCTCACATAAAGCGCCTTATTTGAAAAGGTTTAGGCGTTCAATGTTGCATTAAGCACTTAATTTGAACTAAGTCACTCGTTCAAAGTGACATTAAGCACTTTATCCATTTAAAACAGTCATTCGAAATCGCATTATATGAACTAGGTCACTTGTTCGAAGTGACATCAGGCGCTTAATCCTTCCAACACAACCGTTCAAAGTCACTTCAAGTGCTTCATCATTCCTAAAACGGTCGTTCGAAGTGACATTAGGCGCTTAATCCCATTTTTCTCTTTGTCAAACCAGACAACCGTTCAATTTTTCACGCCAATTGAATAGCATTGATTGCGTACCGCAATTATCTCTTTCCCACATCGTTCAAATCTTCTTTTTCAAAGATAATAACTGCAGTGAATTTTTCATCTTTTCTTCCTCGCTGAAACTCATCTCTTTTCTCTACAACTCTCTGAAATTTCCTTCTCCGTCTTCATTTGCAATACTCTGCAATCCTTCTTCCTCTACAATCTCTTGAAAATTAATGGCCTCTTAAGGAAAAACATCGCCTGGACCTTCAAGTGCTGCTCAAAAAAGCAAGAAAAGAAAGCATACTACAGGGGTCAGTGAGCCAGAGAATTTGACATCAATCTGGCAAGGACTCACCAAAGATAACTTCACGTGGATGAAGAAAAAATTCGACACTGATGTCACAAAACCCCCAGCCCACACCGTAAAAGGTATCCACCTTTCTCTACATTCTCATATGTTGTATAAAGAATGGAAGAGTAGCAACGGGCTGGTGGTGCCTTTGAAACTAATTCAAATTAGTGACTTCACTAAAGCTCACAACGAGAATCAGGTCATTGCGCTCCTTGATCAACAAGGCTGGACCCAATTTTGGTCCAGAATCGATATGAAGTCCTTTTCCAAGAACTATACCCGGATGTTCTATGCGAACATGTGGATCACCCCAAAAACTGAGTCTCAAGAATTTTTTTTGCATATGGTTATAATAGTACATCCTTAGGTTCTCAATGCAAGACATTTGTGATGCATTGTGAGTGAGAAATGAGGGACTAAGTGATTTTTCCGTATTTGGCTGGAGTGACAAATACAGAGTCAGTGAGCAGGATGTCAGTTCAACCTAGAATACTTCCCAACCAAAAGGACTCAGAACATGGTGTTGGTAAATCGAATTTTGCTTGCTGTGGTGACATACTGTGTAAGTGGTAAAGCGACTAGAAATCCGAGCAACATAGATGTCTATGTCACTTACCGTATGAAGCATGAGACACAGCTCAATTTTGGATGGATTATGGTGGAGGTCATGATGGTTGCCCTTCGGAAGGGATCAAAGGCTCTGCCATTTGCAAATGTGGTGATGATGTTGACCAAATTCAAGGGTATTGAGATACCAGAGGGATCAATGACACAGGTAGCAAAAACGGACTATTACAACAATTTCAATATTGCGCAAGCAGTTGATTCACAGAGGAGAAAGGGCACTACAGTTCCTGACGTTCAGATGATGTTGATGAAGGACCTCAGGATGGTGAAGGTTGTAGAAATGACACTGACATGGATTCAGTCTCTAGAGAAAACTGTTCAATGATTGCAGCTCCGTGATGCAGAGCACGCGGCTCGGCATGCACGGAATGAATTTTGCATTTCAGTTTTCAAGACTGCTTTCTTGCAAGCTATGACATGGTTGCAACTCCCTCTTGATTTTAATGATTTAGGGAGAGAAACTAGAGCTGAAGCTAGTGGTGGTAATCAAGCTGGTGGAATGTGATTAAGCGGGTGGTTCGATGAAAGGTTTTGATAAATTTGCGACGAGTGAAGGTTTTGGTTTTGGAGGCTTCACATCTGGGAGTGGCGATGTCAATGCCAGTGGAGCGGGAGATGTTTGAGGGGATGATGATAATGATTTTAGTTTTAATTTTTTTTGAGTGATAAGAAATTTTTTTGTCTTATGATGATGTTAGAAAAAAGTTTCCTTGTGCCTGGTGATGATGTAATGCCAATGATCTTGATTTCTTTTGCTTAAGATGAAATGTGATGATGATAATCTTGATTACTGTTATATGCATTATGACATTTGATTCATCATATATACTTAGGCAAATTTTAGGCATAATGTGAGAGAGAGCATAAGTTAAGAGGGAGTCTTAAACTTTAAAAGTTACGCACACTGTGAAATTATTAAAAAGAGGGACAATGTTAGAATACGTTAAGTTTTGATGATTTGCACAATTGACACTTAAAACACCTAGATAAAGCGCCTTATGTGAAGTGGTTATGGACCAGAACACTTCGAACGCCTACATAAGGTGCTTCATCTGAAGTTCCTGGAAAACAGAACACTTCGAACGCTGCATAAGGCGTTTCATGTGAAGTGGCTGTGAAACAGAACACTTCGAACGCCTAGGTAGGCGCCTCATGTGTCATATAGTGCTTATGTGAAACAGCATACTTTGAATGCCTTAACAGGCGCTTCATGTGTGTGACAAAAGTCAAAAGTGGCTGTTTCCCTTCCAAAATGGGCACGAATATCAAACTAGTTTTGATAAATTTCAGAATGACAAAAGATCACTTCGAACGAGTATGAAGGCTTAGAACAAGCGCTTCATCTCACTTTGAACGAGTGCATTGCCCACATCAAGAATTCTCTTTCTTATGATATCTTGACATTCTTATTGAAAAATCACATGCAATATTCGACTTTGGAGAATGCTCTCTTTTCTCTTTGAGCTTACAAGAAGAAGCTTCTTTAAAAAGCTTGACTTCATTCAAGAGAATATCTCCATAGAAGGGGACATATCATCAATAGAGACAAAACTTAAATTTCTCTCCTGCAGCATGGAAAACGGCTAGAAGGTGAATAAAACAAGGAGTTTCATCATTTTTCATCTCCTAACTTTCTAACCTACGAGCTCTCATATTCTCTCAAGCCTTTTGCTCTCAAAATACTTGTATCTTTGTTGTATTTACATTATTTGTGAGAGTGTGTGATTTGTGAAAGAAGAAGAGTCTTCTTCTTGAGTGAATATTGTGTAGAGCAAGGTGTAGATCGTTGGTCAAGAAGCAAAGGGTGCTTCTTGTTTGAAGAAATCCAAGCCTTCAAGTGTTAGTTGATGGTGTAGAGGTGCACCATACTCCCTACAAGAATTTTTTGAGAAGCAAAGAAGTTCTTTGGAGGCTAAGCTTCAAGGTAGTTGGTTTTCTTGTTTCAAAGTCTGGGTGTGTTACCTAGTTCACCTACTTGTATCTTTCTTTTTTATTGTCGTTTCCTCCGAAGAGAAATAGCAATCCACTTGTTCAAAAATCCTTCTTGAGAAAAGCAAGAAGGTAGAGGAGTAGAGTCTTTGACTTGAACCTCTATATATTTGGTGTTCTTTACATTTTTTCAAGTTTATTCATTTTAAAGAGCACATCCAAGTATTGGTTTGACCTCAACATTGAAAAATATCCGAAAATTTTCCATACTTTGTGAACACACTATTCAACCCCCCTTCTAGTGTGTTCTAAGGGACCTAACACTAATTACATTAATGTAAAACAAATGCCAATCATAATTAGCTGTGTGATGTAATTAATACAGTAATGTATGATACTGCACATGAAATAATAACAATCTTCTTGGAGAATCACAAAAATAGTTATAACTCTATATCCTATAACTAGTCCTTGTCAAGAATCTTTTGCTCAACCCTTCAAAGAACCTTCCTACCAAAGTATCTTGCTCTGCTGTGCTTGATCTGGAACTTGAACTTGGATAACGCGGATTATATTTGATAAATATTTAAAAAAATTTAATTGAATTATTAGTTTGTCCTTAATAAAGGTATACAATTTACAATTTAAGATTGTTTTATATGACAAATTAGAAAGACACTTAATTAACTTCTGGTAAACTATTAAGTTTTCTATTTGTATTCACACCATATCTCTATTAGTGCGTCATCTATGCAGCTACATAGAGAGTTCGGGTCTCACTGGATGCCAACTCTCTATCTTTTGGAATAGAGGTATTGTTTGCATGTCTTTCATCCTCTCTAGATCCTAACGGTAACTTTTGTCGTTGTTGGGATATACTGGGTATGTTGGGTATGTGTTGTTGTTTTAAGTTTTTTATCGTTAAAGAAAACTATTAAGTTTGTTCACATAGTCAAATAAACTAGTACATAGATAGTATCAGAGCTTAAATTTCGTTGAAGTTTCTTCTTTTGACATGAAAAACTAGTGTCATAACCGACAAATACTTTATCATTTTATCATTAAGCGACAAATTATTATGAATTTGTTAATCAAGGTTTTGAGAATCCTTCTTTGTATTCCTTTTGCACCTGCTATATTGGCTTCCTTATTTCAAGAAATATTTGACCAGGTGGAGCTTTCAAGCATGACATTTTGCGTACAGAGATTATTTTTATTACAAGAAAAGACAAGAAAATAGGACATACGTGTCATTTATTTTACTTAATACTAAACCCTTAAAATTATTCTAACTTAGTTTATTCTGTTAACAACAAGGAATTATCTGTCACGCATTTCCAAGTTTCATGTCCACATTACCATCTCTTGACTTATGGTATCTGCTTACTTCACTAAACCCCACCAACCTCATCTATAAATAATCATCCAACTCTCCTTTGGTCATCACTTTCTACTCCCTCTATCTTAATTTCAGCCAACAGTTGACCAAAAATTCCATTTCTTGAGTACTTGAGTTTATTTATGGCATGAAATAATGAAACTATCTACGTATCTTTGTTGATTCAGTAGATCTGGCCGGTTGAACGCTTTTTAACAGCACCAAAAACTTAGGAGATTAGATACGTAGGGAAGCAAAAGTAGCCATCTTTCATTTCTTTTTTCTTTCTATAGTGGAGATTGTCGCACGTAATGACAGATCACGGCTCGTAGTATCAGTCTAGCTTACAATACGGTTTAGAAAATCCGAGTTGAATCTATCTTATTTATTTTTTTATCCATAAAACTTGTGCTTAGAAGAATATTTTGGGCATGAATTTTCTTGTCAAACTATAAATTGTGTTGCTGTGTCAGAAGGATAACCATACTGATTCTGTATACTCTTATTATTATTATTTTTCTATACATTCAACTTTGTTTAGGAAACACAAAAAGTTACTAAAAAGGAACACAAAATTAAGATGGTGAAGAAACAGCTCAAAGTTGAATCACTTGCAGGTGTCAAAGTAATGCCAGAAGCATCACAATCAAAGTTTTCTTGCAAGAAAAAGTACAAGGGAGTGAGAATGAGGAGTTGGGGATCATGGGTATCAGAGATTAGAGCATCAAATCAAAAGACAAGAATTTGGTTAGGATCTTATTCCACACCAGAAGCTGCTGCAAGAGCATATGATGCTGCCCTTTTATGCCTAAAAGGTGCATCAGCAACTCTCAACTTTCCCTCATCTTATACTGCTTCCAAACTCTTTCTTGATCACACCATTATGTCCCCTAAAACCATCCAAAAAGTCGCGGCTGCCGCGGCTGCTGAACCTCCTTTGACCAAAGATGCAAGAGAATCAGCTGATCATACTCCAACATTGGCTCCATCTCCTTCATTGTGTTCTTATGTTGAGGAAGATTTTTCATCGGGGACAACGTCAAACACGTGTATGGAATACGTTGCAGATGAAGAAATATCCATGAATGCAGGTTGGTGGAACTTTGATTCGCCGAAATACTTGGATATGATTAATGGGTTCTTCTTTGATCCGATGATAAAGGAAGATCTCTATGAAGAAAGCGAGATTCGTCTCTGGAGTTTCTGCTGACAAACTACTTGCTTCGGCTGATTTATTTGATTTATCTTTTGGGATAGAGGTATTATTTGATTGTCTTTAATCCTCTTCAGACCAAAACGAAATCTTTTAATGTCGTTGGGATATATTGGATATGCATTGTTGTTGTATTTCTTGGATGTACTTCAAAATATTTCATGAAGACATTCAGAATGGGACTAGGAGTCATATTTGTGTAACTGGATCTTAGTTAAGGTATCTTCATGAAGACACATGTATTATGATGTTTTCATTGTGGATTACTAAAAGTTATGTATTGAATAAGTAAAAATTTTATTTGTTTTAAAGTGTCTTTAATACAACTCAAGGTTTAATACAACTCAAGGTTTATATATATAGTAGATCTTGGTATCTTGAATATAGACTACAATTTTGCAAAAACTTAGAGAATATTTCTGCAATCTTTCTCATTCTACTTTCTCCTTCATCTATCCCTTTTAAAAGCAAGTTCAATCTTTCTCTCCTATAGTAAAGGAAAGGAAGTAAGTCGTTATATCTTAGAAAGAATTAGTCTTGTTGTCTACCTAGTTCACCGGTAGAGACTAAATTGCTTTAAGGACAGAGTTATCTCGAAACTCGTCTCGGCTTTTGTTTTTGACTGTTTTCTTGTTTGTATTGCCATTATTCCCAACAGCTACTTGCTTCAACTGATTTATTTGATTTATCATTTGGAATAGATGTATTGTTTGACTGTCTCTCATCCTCCTCAAATTTTATCGAGAGCTTTTGCTGTCATTGAGATATACTGGATATGCGTTGTTGTTATATTCGTTGGATGTACTTCAAAATATTTCATGAAGACACTCAGCATGGGACTAGGAGTCACATTTGTGTAACTGGATCTCAGTTATGGTATCTTCATGAAGACACATGTATTATGATGTTTTCCTTGTGGATTACTAAAAGTTATGTATTCAGTAGGTAAAAATTTTATTTGTTTTCTTCAATAATCAAGCGGGACAAAATTAGTCCCTCTTAAAACCCACCAATAATTATATTATAATCTTGTATTAATTTAAGCTGTAGTATACAATACAATATTTTGGTTGTACGTTGTCCTTCGACAAAGTTAAAATGATGACAGAAAAACTTTTTGCTACAACTTTTGTAAAGACGAAAAAAAAATGTAACATCAAATAATAAAAAAAGATAATAGTATTATATAAAAGTTAGATTAAAATACTAAATCTCAACCTGGATTAATCTTTTTATGGAGCGAGTATTAATAAAGACGACTGATATGTAAACAGATTTGAGTATGCTTGAAACATGAGGTTTCTCTATATCTATCTCTTATTGATTAAGAAACAACCGCTATGATTATGATGAGTAGTAGTTACTTTTTCACTATTTCAAAATTTTGCCCTTATACCTATGTGTTAAGAATACACAGAGGATGTTTCTCGATGACTCATAATGAAAATTGTGTCAAGTTGTGTCGATCAACTGCTACTTCATAATATAAGAAACACAGTTAATTTATTGAGTCATTTTGTTTTATTTTATCATATTTTAAAGTGAAGAAAAAATGTTATTGACACTATTAGAAACGGAAAAAAAATCGATCAATCTAAAATTTGTACGATAACAGAAACACTTTGTGCTACAACTTTTGTAAAGACGAAAAAAATGTAACATCAAATTAAAAAAAGATAGTAGTATTATATATAAATAGTAGTATTATATATAAGTTAGATTAAAATAATAAATGTCAACCGGAATTAATCTTTTTATAAAACAAGTATTAATAAAGACGAATGACAGTAAACAGAACTGACTATGCTTGAAACACGAAGTTTATCCATCTCTCTCTCTTATGGATTAAGAAAGAACTGCTATGATTATGATGCATACTGGTTACCCTTTTTCCCACTATTTTAAAATTTTGCCCTTATACCAAAGAAAAAATTGTTCTAACATACAACTGTTTGGTACCATACCGGTTTAGATATGAGGAGGGTAAAAGTAAGGCAAAATATAAAGCATTCAATCAAACATCGCCACGTGCACAAAAAAGTTATCAAAAAGGGAGTGATGCATTTTTTTTTTTTTGAAAAAAAAAAGATGCTTTTGTACAAATGGCGACGCGTGATTGGAGGCCTCATATTTTGCCTCACTTTTAATCTCCTCACATCTGAACCCGTACAATACAAGCTCATCAGTCAACCAGAGGTCTCAACGCATGATGTCCATACATTTAGGGCTCAAAACTTCTTGGAAAGCTTCTCCTTCATTCTATCAACTGCACTCCTAAGTGTTCCTTCATCTTTGCAGAAGGTAAACCTGACCAGATTCTTTCCATCTTCTGGATTCAAATAGAAAACACTAGTCGGAATCGCCACAACACCAACCTCCTTGATCAAGAACTCACAGAAGGCGACGTCGTTTTCCAGACCGAAAGGAGTATGATCCACAATTATGAAATAAGTTCCACTCGAGGGATACACAACGAAACCCGCGTCTCTCAAACCATCAACCAAGATCCTTTTCTTGGCCAAGTAATCCTCCTTAAGCTCCTTGTAATACGAATCTGGGGCTCGAAGAGCAGTTGCAGCAGCATGCTGCATTGGTGTGGAAGTTGCAAAGGTTAGATACGAATGAGCTTGCCTTACTCCCCATGTCAAGTGTGGGGGAGCAATTGCCCACCCGATTTTCCATCCTGTCAACGAGAATGTTTCCCTAACGAGTTCATTGTAACTGTTCTCTCATACATACCGGGAAGTGAGGCAATAGAAATGTGATCCATCTCAAAAGCCAGCTTGTCATACACTTCATCCGCGAAAACCAGGACATCGTTTTCAATGCATAATGACGCGATCATGCTGAGTTCTTCACGGGTGAACATTTTTCCAGTAGGGTTATGTGGAGTATTTAACAAGATGGCCCGAGTATTTCTTGATATCAGTGATTTTAGCTCATCAAGGGGCACCGAAAAATTCGGGGGCCGAAGTGTCACGGACTTTATTTTAGCGCCAGCCATGGACAGAGTTGCTTCATATGAATCATAAAAAGGAGCAAAAAGAATGACCTCATCACCAGGGTTTATCAGACCTAGCATGGTAGCAGCAATGGCTTCAGTGCACCCCGACGTCACGGTCACTTCCTTTTCAGGATCAACCACAAGACCTGTATCTTTTAGGAATCTTTCAGCAACAGCAGAATTCAGGTCCGAAACGCCATATCCCCTAGCGTATTGGTTTTTCCCATCATTAATGGCCTGAATGGCTGCCTTCTTAACAAAATCAGGACCATCGAAATTGGGAAAGCCTTGTCCGAGATTTATAGCACCGTGCTTTGTCGCAAGCATACTCATTTGTGTGAAAATGGTAGTCTTGAACTTCTCCAACCTCTTGGCAACCTGAGAAACAAATAAGACACGTGAGAAAAAAGTTTCTAGAGTCGAAAGATGAATACATGTACAACTCATCAATACCACAAGCTTTCGCTAGTTCCCCTTCCATCCCTCTGTTTTTCCTGAAACCTTTCTATCCTATCCGAAACCCATTTATGAAGTTGAAGTGACAAATAACAAAAAAAAATTCATATCTACAGGATATAGAAACAGGAAACGAACATAATTTTCAAAAAGACCAACCAAAATTGAACAAGTAAAATTGTAAAATGACACCTTCAGATGGATTACACAATGTTAGCAAAGTCAGAGCAAGCTCCGGGAAACTGAAGAGGTTGCAGATTCAATAATCAGCTTCATGCAACAATGAGATTTTACACATAAGACAACAATAGAAGAGTTAGCACTTACTTCAAGTTTATATACGGTATCAGAGTCGTTACTTGGCATCTACTTTTTCTACTCTTCTGCAAACAAAAAAACTATATCTAAGTGATGGCTGAATTTAGTGAAGCTGATGCTACTTCCATCTTTGGAGAACCTTCAGGGACATGGTCTAATGTCTCATCTTCATCCTTAGATGGAACTCTCATCCTAATTACTAGCCAATAGCTTATTGGGAACAACTACCTATCTTGGTCCAGAGCTGTGGAAATGTTTATCACTGGCAAAGGAAAGGAAGATTATCTCTTTGGGGATATTACTGCTCATACACCCACAGATTCGAAGTATAGAATAATCAGAAAATTACATGATTATGCCATGGCTTATTGGGTCATTGAACCCTGAAATAAGTGGCTTTATTCTTTATGTCAATGCAGCTGAAATTTAGTCAGCTGAAAGGGAGATGTATTCATAGAAAGATAATGCATCAGAACTGTATGAGCTTCAAACACAACTTCAAGACATTAAACAAGGAGACCTTTCTGTAAATAGGAGTCTTCTACGATGCTATGAGTCTTTTTTTTGTTCCTAAGACAGTAAAGTTAGTTAATGGATCATGTCTACAAGTCATTAGAAAAAGAATAATAAAGATAACTAATCTCTGTCCTTCTACAATGTACTTTATCTACCAGGACTTAGTTTCAATTTAATCTCAGTAGAAAAGATAACTCATGATGATAACTGTCTTATATTATTCTCATCATTTGAGTGTTATTTTCAGAAGAAAATTTTGTGGAAAATGACTGATAGTGCTAGAAAATTAAATAGTCTCTATATTTTACAAGCTCAGGAAGAAGAATCCACCAGAAGTCAAAATAGTATAGCTAGTGTTTACTCTTGTACAAAGCCTAGCTATGATAGGATTTTGATATGGCATAGAAGGATGGAACACCCCAACTTTATTTATCTGAAAATACTTATGCCTGAATTACTTAGTGATGTTAATTCTACAGATGTGTTAACTGGAGTGTGCCAAATGACTAAACATAGTAAAACCAGCTACCCTACAACAATATATAACAAAATACAACCCTTTAGTCTTGTACACTAAGATGTTTGGGAACCCTCTAGGATGACCACTATAAATGGTGCCAAGTGGTTTACCATTTTTGTGGATGATTATACAAGGATTACTAGGTATGTCTTATAAAACATAAATTTGAAGTAGGAAAAATCTTCAACAAATTTCTTAGTTTAACCAAAAACTAGTTCAGGACCACAGTTAAAACACTAATATCAAACAATGGCACAGAACAATTAGATAAATCACTTAAGGACTCTATGAAAGAAAATGGTGTCCATCATCAAACTTCTTGTATGTTCATTCTTCAACCGAATGGAGTTGCAAATAGACATTTATTACAAGTAACTGTCGGGACAGAAGCTGCAACAAAGATAAATGTGATAGAATGGAGACCATCTCTACCCTTTTGATGCCATTTCTCAAATAGCTAGATAATCAACAAGCATACATCACTACAATATTCTGATTTTTGTTGCTTTATGGTTATTGTAACATACAATTGCCATAAAGATGTATCAACAAATCAAATTGTTAGGTTTTATGGTGAAGCTCATTAAGAAGAACAGGATTTAAACACGTTTCTAATGGAAACAAAAGAGTAGTCGATCCTTAACGTCTATCGCACACTACATTTTGAAGCCCAAAAATGGAAGCAGCCGGGGAAGTTCTGATTAAGGTTTTCCCTTTCTAAACAGAAAAGATGGTTCAGTTCTGTTTCAACAGTCCATGTAATTGCTTTAACCAAATTGGAATCAGACAATACCATTGTCATATTCTTAGACAACTAAATATAAATGATGCTCGATATAATGAAAAGAATACAAAATTACAAATTAAAATTTGAAAATAGAAAAAACAAAAACTAAAGAAGCCGAAAAATAATGTTCTTTGCTCAAACCAGGGAAAAAACAAGAAAACAGAACAAGAAGACTTGATCATAGGGATAAGAAAACAGAGAAAGGTGAGTTGGTTTTAAGGCTAAAAGCCAAATGATCATTTCAAAGCAAAAACCAAGTGTTGGCTGTCACATTGTGCTTGGTAAAATGTTTTCTTTCCTTTCGTTTCTTCCTTAGTTTATTCACATAGATAACCCATTGCCCAACCATTTCCATTCCAATCATCCGGCAGAGTTTAAAACTGCAAACTTCTGCTTCTTTAATTTCCACTGATGCTTAATTCTAACGCTGTCATTTATTAATTTTCCAACTTTCTCAAGTTAGTGAAACCAAGATATTCAGGCCCAATCAAGTTTGAAATGTAAGGAAATAACTGAAGACAAAGTGTCGAAGAAGGATCCATATCAAATGTACTGTCCAACTTCAACAGATACTTTACAGCTCAACTGTACTGACCAACTTAAGCATATACTTTGCAGGTCAACTGTATGCAGATTTCAAATATCATTCAAAACGTATAAATATCACGCAAGGCCCTCAACCCCCCAACCCCAAAACCTACCCAAAAACAATGAAAATGAACTGCCTTCAGTTATTTTCAAGTATATTAAGTAAGATTTCTTCAGGTATCCATCTTGGCAAAGCATATTAAGCCAACATGCGACCAGAAAGCATAAGAAATGTATCACTGACTCTTCCCCTTTATAAAGGGCTGCATTGGAGGGGAACTAGCAAACGCAAGTGCATCTTTAGTTATTCTCTGTCAAACTTTTCTAGATTTATTCAAGCATCCATCTTAACATAAAATACCTGTAAAAGTTCTTGGAATCCTAAGTTCACATAGATTAGTCAATGAAACACCAATATTGGATTTTAATAGTTCAAAAGAACAGACATATGGGGCAGAAACTATGCCTTTTCACACACATTTCCACAAGACAATTCACATACATTTCCATAGGACAATCAGGATATCAGAAATGATCAACCATAAAGAATATGTAACGTGTCTCCATCAAGGAAGAAGCATAACAGACAGGCAGCCATGATCACATGTACTAAACCTGACCATTGTAATCAAGCGAGAAGCCAATCATGTAAACCCACAGACAGTATTCTCAATCATTGTTATCAAGAGAATCAAACCATGTAAAAGCCACAGACTATAAAAAATAATCAAAGTTATCAAATCAGAACCATTCCATTGCACATAAGAAAGAAAAAATCACACCTTTGGTCTTCTAGAATAGATCAACATGACACACTTTTTACAGATAACTGGATCCCGTGCATAAAGTGAGTACTGAATGCACAAGCATATTGAGATTTAAGACCTACTGCGGTTAAGTTGAATTCTGAATTCCACAGGTTCAACAGAATTTGTACCTAAAACAAGACCAGGCATGACAAATATTCCTCCTAACCCTGCTTGGATTCTAATAATCACTGCGAGAAACACTCTTGAGCTCATTTCTCACTTTCACAAACATAAGAAGCAACTGAAAGAAGACCTTTTATTACTTAATGACAGTGCACCTGGAACCCCGGGGAAGAAAGAAGAGAAAAATAAGTAGCCAATAACAAGAAACAATCTTTGGGGACACAAGAAACAAAAGGGAACTTCCAATTGCAGAATCTCCAAAACCCTCTCTACTTTCTAGTTAGTTGGATAAAATTTCACACTATTATGGCTTAACAACCGCTAGAAAAGTAGATACTGTCGCAGACAAAAAATATTAAACGTACAAGGTAATTAAGAAAAAAAAAACCCAGATGAAATTAAACAGAAAAGATCAAATTATGATAGGTGAAAGATGTACCTGAGGGATCTTTGGAGCCGAGTGATCCCCATCTGATACCGTCGGTTCCTGAGATGGAACAGTTGACACGGCGGCCATGGCAAGAGGTTTTAAGGGGTTTCTAAACTTAGTGCTGCAGCCGAGATTTATGAGTTTGCTTGAAAATTTGTGCACCAATGAAAATCGCATAAATCCAAGATTCTGTGATGGTCGGATTAGTTGTTGGTAATGTGTCCAAGTACACTGAATCGAATGGGTCGCTTGAGACATCCCAATAAAGTTGGTAGAAAATGTAAAAAGAGAATTTCTGTACTGAGGCACCATCCGTTAGTCCTTTACTCAATTTGGCTGCAAATTGAGTTTTAGATTTTAGCTCTAGTTTCAAATTCAATTGCGAGACCGAACCCAAGTACCATGCCGGGGGATAGGATCCCCTCACCGCAAGAGGGTGCGGTGACACGTGACCACGCGACACGTGGCAGCAAGGGGGATGGTGAGGCTAGATGCAGGTGACCCTCATCTAGCCTCACCATCCTTTCTTGCTGCCACGTGTCACGCGGTCACAAAATGGATGAGAAAAGTGGGAGTGAGTAGATCTAAACCCTCGGTCCATATGAGTCGACTTTGCTCCACCTCGATTCGTTTGAAAAGTGAACATAATAACTTTATGGTACAAAACGCTTGGATGCAAACTTATATGCTGACCCGATGTCCCTATCGTCTTATCTAACTTCGTAAAATATATAAATCAGTTCACTCAGCGGCTTTTTAAGATAGAGTCTTAAAATTTGATGTCCATAAATTGTGTGAACCAAAACATCTTCTCGTATAAAGATCTGACGGCATGACTCAAACATCTACCTTACGGCTGTCAAGATTTGAAACGACAAACTTGGATGCAATTGATCACGCGAATACCAGCTGAGCTACCCCTAAGGTTATAATACAAAACACTTGTTTGTACGATTAGACATCATTGGTAAGTTTATTCAATTTTGATGTACATCATGCCTACTGTGTATTGATGTACCGTCGCTACGGTGACTAGTCAATCGCTCTCTGTTGAAAATATTTAACTATTTAAATAACCCAATGCATACACAATATGTATATATATATAAATATATACATATTTATATATGAATCTTTTAGTATCGTTAACTTACAAGCTAATTGAATGTGTTGCGTATTTTTCTATTGAATATGTTGCATCATTTTATGTACACTTTAGTCACGGTATAGAAAACACCGTAATGACGGTGTTTATGGCACAATTACATTTGAAAATACTAAATTGAAAGATATCAATATATGCATCTCAATATATGCGTACACCATGAACACTGTGTATGTATTTACAGTAATGTTAACTAATCAAGCAATTATAGTAACAACATCATGATCGCTGCGTCATCTTCACCACTATCATTATAGTTCTGGTGTATAAGATATCGCGTTCATGGTGTATGTCACCACTTAAAAGATTTCAAATTATTCTCAAACAAAAATATGGCTAGTCATTCATTAACCAATCAAATTATAAGCATATAAATATTTATATATTCTTATTCTATTATAAAATTAAGTTACACATTAATTACACTTGGATAAAATAAACACACCTAAGTTAATAATGGGAAAACTTGCATCCACCTATATATTATGGGGTAAAATTGATCCTAGCTTCATATTTTTTTAGTAATTGTTTCTCATTACATTCTTTTGCCGTTATTTCCAAAAATAACTTAGTTTTCCACCAAATATCTTGATTGCATTATTTTTGAAAGAACCTGCACTTGGACTCTTCCAATTTGCTCAGCTTTATTCTCATTCCTTTGATGTTTTTATTTTCATCTGATCTTACCTTTTTTTTTTTCTGAATTGATTCTTTTGCAAGTCATAAAAACACCCGATTCTCGGTATATTTTAGGAAAATTAATGACAAACAAATAAAAAGAAATAAAAGGGAATAAATGATCAAAAGTGTAATATTATAACAATACTTAAATCTTGTTTTCTATATACACGAACCATCCACCAATCAATCATATGCAGTATGTTCCAATAACAGCAATTCTCCTATATACACGAACAAAATGTAAAAATTGTGAAACATAAATAAACTTTATAAGTTTATGACTGAGGCATTGTTATTGAATGTTATTGAAGGAGTTATCAAGTACATGTCAACTATTTTCCTCCAAATTTATAACATTCATGTTATGATATCTTGGGTGAGGCCTTGTTGGCATTCACGAGTTCTTCTACCATCTTGCAAACGACCACACCGCATTCCTTTGGGTTTAATGGATGCTTGTTAGCCCAGAAGAATTTTCAATTTATGCTTCTGCTGGATCATGTGAAGGTTCTTTTGTTCATCAACCTTATTAGCCACATTCCGATTTATTCGTCTATGAAATTTGCAAGGATTTTGGCTCTCTCAAAGTGCCAATGTAGTGTTTCACGTTTTGTCATCTTTAGAGGATTGAAGAATGTGGATAATTGGTTTTGTTGGAAATAATTCAAGTCAGACAAAATTGAATTATGTACAGTAGTGGCCGACCTGTCAAGCTCAGTGTAGATTGGATAGATCTGCTAAGTCAAGACAGTTCAGATAGCCCAATTGAGTGCGTTCTGAACAGTCAGCCGACCTGTCGACCTGAACTGAACAACACTTCAGAACATGAGTTCTGTGCTGTCAGTCTTCCAGCCGAGCTGAACTAGAGTTAGTCTGATCAGACAGATCAGATCAGTCTAGTCAGTGCAATTGTTTTACGTTCTGGGCTAACCACCAACCTGCCGACCTCGGCACCTTAGCAGAACAACCAACAGTTGTGCTTTCAGCAGCTTCAGCTCAGCAGAGCGCAGCACGGAAACGCTGTAGAACAACGAATGTTCTAAGCAACAGCAAAGCTCAGCACGACAACACTGTACAACAATAGTGTTGCGATCTCCCACGGTCAGCTGCGCTCAGCATAAACCAGAGCTCAGCTCGGAAATAACCTTCATGGCTCAACTGAGCAAAGATCCGAGGTGAGTCCAGGACTCCGTCTTAAAGACGTATTGCTCCGGTATACTGTGTCCAACCGGATGGAGCAATCGTCTCCCAGGATACAATGGAGATCAGTTTAGACGAGCAGCACTGCAGCGTTGAACCCTAAGAACCTGTTAAGACGCCCTGAGCTTCTCGGATTACTTAGAATACAAAGTGTATGCAGGAGATTGAATATGAGAGAAGGAGATTTCTGAGAAAGAATGAAGTTTCGGATTTTGAGTGAGTGACCACAGAGTTCAGCTAGGCCACTATTTATAGGAAAATTCTAAGGCCAATCTGTTACAGTCAGTTCAATCTAAGCCCTAGGATCAGATACTAGCTCGGTTTGAACCATTGGATCAGATAACGACACCAGGTCTGCCCTTAGCAGTCAGATCAACTAACTGTTCAATCTGAGCCGTCAGATCATAACAAATTCAGGTCAGCTCGGCCGGTTAAAGTTCCAACAATTTTTCAACATTTAACCTTAGCCTATCTTAACATCCTGGAGAGTTTGAACTGAAACAAATTTCAATGCGGTTGATAAGATCCGACCTGGTGTTACAAGGCCCAGCCTGCAGTATGCAGCCCGCAGCCTGACCTGTAGCCCAGTCTGCAACCTAAGCCCATCAGCTCAGTCTGTCACCTGAGCCCATCAGGTGCGCAGCTCAGTCCGCTACCTGAGCCCATGCCCAGGACGGGCCGAGTTGAGCTGACTTTTTCCTCCGGTCAAAAATTCTCTTGTCCTTAGGCATATCTAAAGTGACCATTCTAGCCATTTATAAGGTGACTAAATCAACTCATTTGTCCAATGTGGTATTCCTTCATAAGAGTGATGTAGCCTCCTAAGAATAGGACACGTCACTCATTAAACAATGTTTTCCATCTACTTTGAGCATTAATTTCTCATTCACCCGGTATTGTAATAGAGTGATTCCAAAGTCTAAAACTAACTACTCATTACATAGATAATTAAGGGCCTATAGTTTCTATTTTTCATTAACGAAAACTAATGATAATTAAGCTTAAAGTATGTTTCTTAACCAAGTTTGCAACTTATCTTAATGGGCTAAAGCCCAAACTTTCTAATTCCTTCAACAGTGTCTTGGCTTCTTGTTGGCTCTTCAGTATATTAAAATTTTAGTCGTTAACCAAATAGAGAAAAATTAAAATTGGAAGATGGCAATCTAACAATACAAAATAAAAGTACAAGGAAATAGAAGTAAATGGTGAACGGAAATGCTAGAGAATGGAGTGGCTGAAGACTTGCAATGGCTAGAGACAGAGAAGATGATTAGAAAGTTAGGGAAGACGAACAAACACGAGGGGAGTTTTTAGAGAAAATTTTGTGGTAGGACGGAAAGAAGAATGAAATGAAGAAGAAAAAGGAGGATTTGGGGACTTCTGTTCCAACTTTTTTAGGGGGGGCGGGGGGCGGGGGGGCAACATATTCCCATTGGATTTCCGTTCAGCAAAAATCGAGATGCATTTTGGTTGAAACCATCTTAAAACTAATTTTAGAAAATCTTATCGTTGTCACCAACTAAGTAACCAGTCAGAACTTGACACGTCAGATACGTGCATCAGTGGAATAGTCAGAATTTTTGTCTTTTGCTGAGAGATGAGCCTTCCCTTCCTAGTCAGCAAGTCTGGTCTGGAGGTGTCTGACGAAGACAAAACTATCGCTCCAAAAAATGACAAGTATAAAAGGCCAAGCTAATCACAGTTGACATCATCTGACCCTACAGGGGCGCAGGTCGCATAGGGTTCACATAAGCGACTCGGGCCTAATTACACGGTAAAGTCAACATAGTCCAGACAACATAGGACGTCCCTCGGCTTCAATTGAGATCTTAAGTCGGCATCAACCATAGTCCACCAAAGAGCACCAAAGGCTAGTCACCTCACTTGCAGGCACCACCTCAGTCACGGCTATCACCTCGACCTTAGCTGTCACCTCAGCAACAACATACACCGACCACCCCCAGCAGGTCAGCCACAGACTTGGTGCCCAAACCTTTTCAGGACAGCTCGACACAAGCAGTTCAAACAGACTTCTGCCACACAAGCAACTTTGTCATACAACTCGACATATGATGCTACTTGGCAGTTATGCATAAGCAAGCCAGAACACGTGGGATCACCCCACGGCTCCTGAACATGCATTGGCTCGCCATAGCATACAAAAGGAAAACAACCCCAACAAAGGACATCTTCAGTTGAATTGGCAAACATTCTTTGTCGAACTACCAATATAGACATATTTCTCTAAATATTCCACCATGTACACTTTCAAACATGGAAAATCCCACAATTATGTTGATCGTCGGAGAGTTCTCCAGAATATAACTCTGGAAGCTCTGCTGGTGTTGATTTCCGCATGCTTTTCTACAACTATTGCCGTTAGTTTCATCACTTTGATCATCATTTCATCTGAGAAGAAGATCTGACCTCGTAACTAAGTTGAAGAACGAATATATGAGACACACTTTGTGTTGTGGCCTATGCAGAAGAAAAAATTTCGTGCTGAGAAGTTGCATGTATGTCATCACTAAATAGTTGTTTGTGTAACACACACAGTATCCAGTATGTCCCAACAACACCAATCGCTAAGGTCTAGGAAGGATGAAAGACAGGCAAAACATTTGTACAGTCTGGAGAAGATGAGAGACAGACAAAACATTCATACAGTTGATACATAAAGTCGCTCCTTATTTTTTCCAAGGTGCGTGCATTTGCACGTGCACCTTTATTATAATTCCCTGAACTTAATAAATTTTTCTTTTTTTTTTAATTTTATTGTATACACGAGCAAGCGCTTCAACGTGTATGGTTCGCCAGTGCAGAAATCATAAGAGAAGCGGATGAGATCCTAAGAGGCTAAAAGTGAGGCCTTCAATCACGCGTCGCCACGTGTACAAAAGCAAGAGGGTGCTGCAATTTTTTTTTTCCAAAAAAAAGCTGATATGTATTGGCGAGCATCCGCCTGAAATTATTTTACTCGCAGCCTTTTGTTTACAAATGGACATAGATACCAAAAGAACATTGGCTACTTGCTATAGAAATAAGGGGGGGGGGGGGGGGGGGGGTTGTTTCCTTCTTCAATTGTCCTCTCGCAACACTTGAGTTATCATTCTATAACCCATACAACAACAAAATTACTCTATTTATTTAAAGGCTCACGTCTATGACAGTGTATAGAAGATGGTTAGATGTACATAACCGTACCCTTTGTGTTTATTTTCAGATGACCCATGATGAAAATTGCGTCAAACTGTATCGATCAACTGTTACTTCACAATATAAGAAGCACAACCAATTTAGTCAATCATTTTGCTTTATTCCATCATATTCTAAAGTCAAGGGAGTGTGTGTCTTTAATTCCATTAGAAATGAAAAGACCATTGTATAGAATACCTAAATGGTACTACTAGTTCACTAATTAACATTTTTCAAACTTTTGGATAATCTAAGTTGGCATGGCACTTTCCACAACCAACTGCTTACACAGACAGGATATGCTGTCTTCCCCACCGCCTATCTTCTTTAGAGAAGCTTGAATGGCTTTCGCCTCCGCCACTGCTGAATTTCTTCGACCAACAGTCTTCTCCAGTACCTCAACTTTTTCAGCTAATTCGCCAACTTGCGAGTTTATAAACTGTACCAATTGATTCGCGTTGTCCCGTGCAGAACAAAGCTGAAACGATTAAAAATAAATATAAACAAAAACCATCTCGGGCCATTACAAAGAAAATGGAAAGAGAAAGAATAAGTACATAAACTAAAGAATATGAGTGGCTAGTATATCAGAAATGAAATATTTAGGGAAAGGTTAGAGGTCACTAGTATAACAGATAAGATAAAAGAAGGGAAGCTGAGATGGTTTGAGCATATGAATAGGAGACAGACAACGGCTTCTGTCAGAGCAATTGAAAGCGGAAATAGAAGTAAAGACATGCCCAAACTGACTTGGAATGAGCATATTAGAATGACCTACTAGATTTGCACCTCTATAAAGACATGGTCCAGGATAGGAGTAGATAAAGAAAGATGGTTAAGGTTAACAAAGTTTATGCAGTATATAGGAGCACCTTATATTATAATTAGAGGCTTAGATGGTCTCTACATTTTAGGTAACTTTGCACTTTTTTGTGTTTGTCTTTGCCTTTTATTATTTGTCTTTCATTATTTGTCTATGTAGTTATATATAGAGTCGGAGGTCTCGCTGGAAGCAAACACTCTATCTTTTGGGATGTAGATTAGTGCCTCTAACCCTTCTCAGATCTTAGCAATAGTTTTTGCTTTGGTTAGGATATACTAGATATGTGTTGTTTAGTTTGCAAATGCATGCGCAAAAAAGTCTAAAATGACGAAAAGCCTTGAGGTTTTGCAGCTGAGTGGCATTCCCTTATCCACAAAACTCAGTTCCGAGTCTCTCTTATGCCCCCAAAGAAATTCAACTCACCCGACCAATTCAGCAACTCCATCATCTAAAAACTCACTTTCAGGTGAACAGATCTCCTAGGTGATACATGACGCAATTTTTACTAGAGATCCTTTTTTTTTTTTTTCCTTTCTAAACTATTCTATAAATAGTGTGCACTAGGTGTGTGGTGGATCACACACACCGCTGTGTATAGAGTACTATATTTCGGGAGAGGGGTTTAAGAGGAAATACTCTAGGAGAGGATCACTACCCAATTTTTACTACAAGAAGTAAAGGTATTACCGATGCACTAGGCTCCCGCGTTTGCACAGGGTCTGGGAAGATGTACACAGCCTTACCCTACACTTTGTACAAGAAGCTGTTTCTGAGATTCGAACCCAGCAACCTTACCAGTTGCTCTAAGGCCCGCATTCTTTTTACTACAAGAAGCGGATTCACCATATCCTATTAAACTAACATTCTTCCTGATCTCCCTTAAAACCATTTGACTATTCGAGTAAAACTACTGCTCTCAAAAACTTCCCTAAAACTCAATTAAGCAACCAGATCTCAAGTCATTCAGAGGGAGAAGAGAAAAGAGACAGAAGCACAAGATGAAGAAGAAATGAAGGAACCAAAAGATGCAATCAAAATCTTAGGTTGACAAAATTTTCCTCTTTTACTACAAACGAAAGAACCCTTTTAATATTGGTGAAAATTAAAAAAATCTAAATAAAACTGCTTTAACCTTGAACGTCAGGGCGGTCCACGACTGGTCTGTACAAGCCAATGCGTTTTCCAGCTGGTCATACTTTTCCTGGAGCATGGAAAATGGAAGGCGATTAAAAAACTACATCTAGAGGAGCTTTCATCATAACATTAGCATTACACAGTAGCACGCCTTGTACACCAAAGAAAGAAAGGCGAGCCGACTCCCTAAACAAAGAGTATCAACCAAGTAGGCTATACCATATGAATTCAATTTAACAAGGCTAAAAGTTGACATGCAATATGTAGTCGGTCTACATAAAGTGCAGGATGTGGAGTTAATGAATAAACATATGCTGTCAAATGGCTTTATGACCCTGTAGTCTGACTAAAAAGTAAACAAATAACGAGATGCCCAACAAACTATTCATGTTTTCTTTGGCACTTGTTTTCAATAAACTGACTCACGCCGTTACTTCGGCACTTTAGAGGGCGGGCCTTTGAGCAATTGGTAAAGTTGCTGCTTTGTGACTATAAGGTTACAAGTTCGAGCCGTGGAAACAGTCTCTTATAGATCTAAAAAGAGCTACATGCAGATACTCGGGTTATGTTATATGCCCAAAAACCAAAATTTTCAACAACATGACTAAAAAGAGGTATACATCTGCACGGATCAAGCAAATGTTATGTAGCGCCCCGCTTCCGAACCCTATCATCGGGAACAGTGCACCCGCCGTATCTCACTGAGGAGAATACAAGGCGTCGAAACAATTTCCGACCTGTCTGAAAAGACGTAGAAATTTTTCGCGGAAACGAATTACCATACATCAAATTACATGAACAAGGAGATCCTTAATAAAATACTACATCAGTGATGATAATAAAGTCACCGTGCCAACCTCTAAATGCTATCGGTCTAAACAGGGTAGTGTCTATGAAACCCCAATAACGATAGACAGCCGCATGGTCTCTTCGTATCCTAGGTGCGACCATCAGTCTGCCCATACTAATGTGTCAGCCCCGTCCTCTGCAAAGATATAGTCGTACACTTCTTCGTTTCCACCTGGTGGGGGGGGGGGAAGTAGGGGGTGAGTGACTGAGAAATCACTCAGTAGGCACCTGCCTCCAAGTAGTACAAGACAAACATACAATAATGATATAGCACATAGCACATAGGACATGGTATCACATAAACATATAAATGCGGAAAAGTAATTCACTCCAGATAAAGAATGTGCAACATCGTGATGCATGTCCTGCTATGCATGTCACACGCAACAAAATCATGTCATGCAAAATACCGATATCTCCACCATGCAATGCATGATCCCGGGACCTAACTGAGTGGCTGTAAGTCGTACACCCCACAGTCACCATCCTGAGTGTGCGTGGCCGCGCCTCCGCACACCATCCTGAGTGTCGTGGCCCCGCCACCATACACCATCCTGAGCGCCCGTGACCCGTACGTCACGACCCGCCATCAATGCGATGCACGTGCCATGAATGCAAAAACACAATCGCCTGAGGCCCCTGGCCCATCCTCACCATCCTCCGACACTCAATCTAGGTTCATTTATTGCTCGAAATGCTAACTCAACATTGTCCGGCATCAAATCCACTTTCCCACGGCTTACATACCTTTATCGTGTATTTTCTATATTTTTCCTCATTTTTCCCCTATTTATTTCTATTTATTACCTAATTATCCAAATTAAATAAATTATCACAATTACTGAAATTTAAGGGAAATAATTTAATTTCAGCATTTTATAATTTCTGGAATTTATTTATAATTTTCTGATATTTATTTATATTTTATCCTAATTATTTCTATTTTTAATTAATTTAATAACCATTATAAGAATTCACAACATTTCAGAATTTATTTCTACCATCCCTAAACACATTGGGCTGGCCTTTTTAATTTCGGCCAGCCCTGGTCCGTTTGCAGCGAGCAGGTCCGGCCTGCTTACCCTTATTTCCTCTTTTTTTTTTATTATTCGAGCTATTGGGCCGGCTGGCAGCTGGCCCGGTCCGTTGGCCATTCGGCCCGGTCAGCTAAGCTTAACCAGCCTTTTTTTTTATATATATATATAACGAAAATGGGCCAGGACTGCTGAAAATGCAGTCGGCCCGTTAGGACTAGCCTGCCCATCAGTCAGGGCCTCCAGCCCTTTTGTTATTTAATTAATTTTTTTTTTTAATATTGCAAATTCCAGCGCTGGGAATTGCCCAGAGCGCGTGCGCCGCTGTGCGCGCGTGCAACACACGCGCGGCCGCTTCCGGCAGCGCGTGCGGCGGTCTCCGGTGACCGTTTTTCGACTCCGGTCTAGATTTTTGCCTATTTCCAGTCTATGGGAACCTATTCTAAGGCCAATCAGGATGAAAACCTCTAACTTTTAATATCACCAGAGCATGCTTGAATTTGTACCAATTGGAGGGGGAAAAGGGAACCTACCTGGGTTGCGCTACGCGATTGAACTATACCCGGTTGACTTCTCTTCCTTCTCTCTCCTCTCCTTCTTCCCTTTTCCTCTTCCCTCTTTTCTCCCTACCTTCCTGCTGCCGCCGCCTCTGCCCCCTGCGTTCTCACCCTTTTTTTTTCTCTTTTTTTTTTCCTTTTCCATGCGATGTCCCCTTCCCTTTATAATTTCCAAACTGCTAAAATTAAGGGGGGGGGGCGGTTATCCCCCCCACTAAACACGTTTTCTTTTTTTTTTCTTTCAAATTTATCATTATCTTATGTTTTTTTTTAAATTATTGTAACTGCCACTTATCTTAATTATTTTACTTTAATTTAATTTTTTTTTACTCCTACCTTATATTACTCCTATACACATGTTTACATAAACATTATATGTAATTACAAAATCACTCGGGCATAATTAACACGCTACAGCCAATTTAATTTCGAAATGTCGTTATACCCATCGACTACCTACTATTAAATTAACGTGTAACAATTAGTTCCAAAATTTCGGGTTATAACATGTTAGTCCTCAGACTTCTAGGAAAGAAGAGCTAAATGCAGCCGCAAATTCATTAACATAAGATCTTGCTGACGTCTGAAAGGCAAACATATTGCACATAAGCAGCTGCCTCCTATCGTGCAATGCATCCACTGGAAGGCATTATCCATGTGCAAATGGTCACGGTACGATTCATGAGGGCATAGAAGAAAACTACTCTTATAGATTTGGGGTACAATTCACAACCTAAAATATTCTCAAGACCAATAGGCTGCTGAGCATGCTTCAAAAGACCAAAATTGTACTCATGAGATCTCATTGCAAGCTCTTCTGGAGGAAACGCCAAATGGGTTCTAAGCAACCAAAAGTTAATGTACATCAAAATGGATCATATTTTCTGGAAGCTATCAATCAAGCTTTCTACGGAATCAAAACTATACATTAAGATTTCTATGGAGCATACTCAATCACAAGATTAATTTGATTTATTAACTGTATTTTGTTTTATTATATTTGCTTATTTGTCTATTTATTTGCTTTCTTCTTGGAGTATGCATAATTGGCAAGTGCAGCAGCAATTCAAACGGAAACTTAAGAATTCCAATGACAAACAGAACGACTACTTTTCAACAGAATACCCTCAAAATCTGTTTGTTACAGTTTAAGATATGTTGATGTTGCAAAATGCCAAGTAATACAAGAATAATTCCGTTTCACTATGCATCGCAATTCTCATTCATATCCATTTATCCACAAACTTATTCAGTTGATGTGAAGTTCTTGAGGATGTTAAAACAGAAAAAGATGCATAAAAAATATTTAATCAACCTTTTCAACATATAATACATGTCTACCATTCTCTTCTTTCATTTTTTCTTTTAGCATATTAAATTTTTTATATCGTAAAAGGCACATGTTTCTCTCCTACCAGTTCATATACTTTCACAGAAGAAAGATATTCCTGGTTCAATATATCCTTAGCCAAATCGGAGAAGTCCCCCAATTTCTCAGGAAACATGATCATATGTCGGTGTTATAATATACAAGAAGGTTGAGTTTAGAGGAAACAAATTATCGCCTCCATGTTTGCTCCAATCATATCATTTGTTTCTGAAAAACTATCTGATATCATGAAGCTTCAACAAATGCTCGGATCATTGCCTGAAAGATCAAAATGTGAAGCTACAGTTCAGGCCTAGCTGCTAAAACCTGTGTTAAATGAACCCTTAATATCACGTGATATATCAGTGACCAGTGTGTCACAAGTTCTAAGAAAAAGCCAAAATAGATCCTTGAGATACTACTACAGTCACATGCCCATATAACAGAGTAATAAACAGCTGATTTCAGCTAGAACTTTCAGCCGTTGATGAGCGTAAGAGGGGGGGGGGGGGGGGGAAAGAACAGAAGAATAAATTTTGTATATTTTATCTCATGATGAAACAGGGGATAAGTTATAGTTAAAGAAACATGTCAACAAGAATTTCAGCTTGGCCCGACTAAAACGTTGAAGATCCTCCACTCTATTATATGTCAATTGGTACTTGATTTTTCAGGCACCCATAGATTCAGATAAATTTAGGAGCAAGCAGACTTGATAGGGTTATGCTTGCAATGAACTCCTGTTTGGCTATGAAGAGCTTGGGCCTTACAGGGGGCAGTGAAGGATTGTTTGCATAGAATGCCTGCAACTTTATCAATCTCAAGGCTGAAAAGTAAATACTGACCTTCTATTTCTTCACCCACCTAAAATTGAACTTCTGATTCTGCAAGTCCTACGGTGTTACATTCATGCCCTCAAATCTATATAGGCTAAAACTGTTGATAGATAGTTTCCACAATCACAGGGCAGAAGAAAGGAGAAGACATAGTTAACAAGAGAAAACTTGACTTGATTTCCTATTAAATGCAAGGTTACTTGATTTGTTGGAACTACTTCTGTTTGTTTAAAGGTCATGCTCTCCCCCCCCCCCCCCCCCATTGTTTTTGTTCTTGGGAGAAAGGAGGGTGGCAATTGAAAAGGAAAAAAAAATTACGTGAGCTTTAATACGTAATACTTCTTTTTTCCCAAGAATATTATCATAATTGACTTTTTTGTTATATATATCTTTTGTTTACCATGTATATCATATTAGATGTGGATATCCAAAGAGTTTGTGCAGGTATCTTCACTTCATGAGTCCTAAAAATAGGACCCCCTATCATATATATAAAAGACACACCTTGAGATACAAAGCTCTCTAGTTTCTCTTCTCTATTATATTCTTGCTTGAGTTTATAACACGTTATCAGCACGATAACTCTACTAATTTTTTTAGAAAATCTACATAAAAACAAGACTTTCACAACAATTGCATCACAAAAGGTAATTTTCGAATTTGTATTATCCGAAATGGGTGTTGTGTTTACTTCAATCACGTTGTCTCTTAAAATCAATGACTTGGAGAATATTTTCTGAATGCTTTTCTGGGTTTATTGGTTATAATCCTTGAAAATTTACGGCCACTTCAGGTTTTTGTGCGATAGAGACAGAGGTCCCAATATTTTCTAGGAAAAAGCCTCTTTTGTCATGTCTTAGCAGTCTAGTAAAAGGAGCATATGAAAATTATCTGGCCTATGTGGTTGTTCTTGGATCAACTCTATTGCCTCTGATGTCTTTTCTCCCAAAGTTTTTTCCATTAACTATGCATCTGTCTCTCCAGCAGTTTTCACCTCAAAGTTTTTTGGACTTTCTTTCCACGTCTGGTCTTCTTTATTATTATTTTTTGAAGAAACTTAAAAGGGTTTCATTTTTATCTGTTCTTCCAATTTCTATTTCGTTATTTACGTACAAATAAGGACGTGTTGTGCGTTTTGGAATTTGTATTAAGCTCACATTTACTTGATTTGTATATATATACATGGAGCAAATCATTGCTGTTATTTACGTACAAATATTTGATATACCTGAAGTATATCAATGTCACTATTTATATTTGACATACCTGAAGTGTGAATAATTGTCATGCCTGAAGCATGACTAAATAACCGACATGCTCGAAGCATGAATAGTTGTTATGCCCGAAGCATAAAAATAGTTGTCATGAATAGTTATCATGCCTATAGCATGAATAATTAGATATACCTCAAGCATAAACAATTGATTGTAACATGACATGCCTGAATAATTGACATGCCTGAAACATGACGTACTCGAAGCATGAATGGTCTACATACATGAATGATATGTAACTTTTATTGCTTCTGCGTTTTTTTTTCTTTTTCATTTGATTAGAGTTAGAATTCATATAATACATATATCAAAAAGGATTTTGTTATGATGTGAGTACTCGATAACTTCTACCACTGGAAAGTAGTTTTACTACGACAAATATATCTCTTTTATGATTGAGATTTTTTTCCCATCGTAGATAACAATTATATGTTGTGGGAATCTATATACATATACTAAATTATTAATAACGCGAAAGGTATTTTATTTATTCGAAAATTTTACAATGGTTCTGGAGCACAAGTTGCTCATCAACAAATCAAATGTTTACAATATATTTAAGTCCTTATTTTGATCAATTAAATATTTTTTTGCATGTGTCACTAATTACTCATTGACCACCATAAAAAATACTGTTATTTACTCATGGACCACCATAAAAAAATAATTTTCCTGCGTAATGATTAATTATGAGTTGTATGTCCTTTGAAAATGCATATAACATTATGTGATTCATTTGTTCTACATGGTATGTACACATTTGTCAACTTATACATACTTGGATATACACAATGCATATCATTATATAATGTTGATTTATTATGATATATTTATTATGCCTGAAGCATATAACATTTAACTCAAACTGGTAGTTTTGAGTGGATATATCATTTTCTGATATATTTGATTTATGTATACTCAGACACATGGCAAACATCACAAAACTGGAATTCGTTGCCCTTGACATTTCTGTAAGAAATTATATGGCTTGGGTCCTTGATGCCGAGATCCATTTGACATCCATGAATCTTAGGCATACTATCAAAGAAGGAGACAAGACAAACGAACAAGATAAGGCGAAGACAATGATATTCATTCGCCATCACCTATATGACGGGCTGAAAACCGAATATCTTGGAGTAAAAGATCTATATGAGTTATGGAAAAATTTGGAAGAAAGGTATGACCATCAGAAAAGTGTGATCTTCCCAAAGGCTAGATATGACTAGTTGCACCTGAGAGTGCAAGATTATAAGTCTGTGAACGAATATAACTCTGCAATATTCTCCATAGTTTCTCAATTAAGGTTGTGTAGAGATAAAGTTACTGATGCTGATATGTTAGAGAAAACATTCACAACTTTCCATGCATCTAATATGCTCTTGCAGCAGCAATACATGAAAAGAAAATTTAAAAAATATTCACAGCTTATTTCATGTCTTCTTATTGCTGAACAAATTGATGAACTATTGATGAAAAACCACAACTCTCACCTGACTAGATCACAACTATTCCCTGAAGCGAATGCAAGTTACCATAACAATAATCGTGGTCGTGATCGAGGAAGTGGTCGTGGTAGAAAGTTTGCACCATACCACTTGAAGCGGGAAAATAAGGATAAGCTACATGAAAATACAAAGGAAAGTATACAGGTTAAAAACCACGCAGAGGTTTGTTATCATGTGGTGCAAAAAGGCATTGGTCACATACCCCAAGACATCTGGTTGACCTCTACCAAGCATCCAAGAAGGATAAATGCAAAGGAAAGCAAGTTAATTTCGTTGACTACGATACCGTAAACAATAATGTGAATTTCAATGCTTTCATACGATTTCAATGATTTGGATATTGAGGATTATCTTATGGGAACAAACATGGATGGTGAAGGGATCCAGATTGTGGATGATTTTGCAAACCAAAAGAATAAAGCATGCTTGTTTAGATAACTTCCGTTTTTTTAGAATTTCTATGAATAAGTTTCATTTATTTATTATAAGAATGCAACTAGAGAAGGGAAACTAGAGAGATTTGTATCTCAAGGTGTGTCTTTTATATATGATAGGGGATCCTATTTATAGGACTCGTGGAATGAAGATACATTGAACCTGGACAAACTCTTTGGATATCCACATTTAATATGATATACATGGTATACAAAAGATATATATAACACTCCCCTTTGGAGTGCAAATTTATTCAGAATAACAGTAGTGCAAATTCTAACCTAGTTGCATTCTTATAATAGATAAATGAAACTTATTCATAGAAATTCTAAAAAACGAAAGTTCTCTAAACAAGCATGCTTGATTCTTTTGGTTTGCAAAATCATCCACAATCTGGATCCCTTCGCCATCCATATTTGTCCCCATAAGATAATCCTCAATATCCAAATCATCGAAATCGTTGAAATCATTGGAATTCACATTATTGTTTCCAGTATCGTAGTCAACGAAATTAACTTGCTTTCTTTTGCCTTTATCCTTCTTGGATGCTTGGTAGAGGTCAACCAGATGTATTGGGGTATGTGACCAATGCCTTTTTGCACCACATGATAACAAACCTCTTCGTGGTTTTTAACCTGTATACTTTCCTTTGTATTTTATGTATCTTATCCTTATTTTCCCGCTTCAAATGGTATGGTGCAAACTTTCTACCACGACCACTTCCTCGATCACGACCACGATTATTGTTATGGTAACTTGCATTCACTTCAGGGAATAGTTGTGATCCAGTCAGGTGAGAGTTGTGGTTTTTCATCAATAGTTCATCAATTTGTTCAGCAATAAGAAGACATGAAATAAACTGTGAATATTTTTTAAATTTTCTTTTCCTGTATTGCTGCTGCAGGAGCATATTAGATGCATGGAAAGTTGTGAATGTTTTCTCTAACATATCAGCATCAGTAACTTTGTCTCCACACAACCTTAATTGAGAAACTATGGAGAATATTGCAGAGTTATATTCGTTCACAGACTTATAATCTTGCACTCTCAGGTGCAACTAGTCATATCTAGCCTTTGGGAAGATCACACTTTTCTGATGGTCATACCTTTCTTCCAAATTTTTCCATAACTCATATAGATCTTTTACTCCAAGATATTCGGTTTTCAGCCCGTCATATAGGTGATGGCGAATGAATATCATTGTCTTCGCCTTATCTTGTTCGTTTGTCTTGTCTCCTTCTTTGATAGTATGCCTAAGATTCATGGATGTCAAATGGATCTCGGCATCAAGGACCCAAGCCATATAATTTCTTACAGAAATGTCAAGGGCAACGAATTCCAGTTTTGTGATGTTTGCCATGTGTCTGAGTATACATAAATCAAATATATCAGAAAATGATATATCCACTCAAAACTACCAGTTTGAGTTAAATGTTATATGCTTCAGACATAATAAATCAACATTATATAATAATATCTTAATGATATGCATTGTGTATATCCAAGTATGTATAAGTTGACAAAAGTGTACATACCATGTAGAACAAATGAATCACATAATGTTATATGCATTTTCAAAGGACATACAACTCATAATTAATCATTACGCAGGAAAATTATTTTTTTATGGTGGTCCATGAGTAAATAACAATATTTTTTATGGTGGTCAATGAGTAATTAGTGACACATGCAAACAAATATTTAATTGATCAAAATAAGGACTTAAATATATTGTAAACATTTGATTTGTTGATTACCAACTTGTGCTCCAGAACCATTGTAAAATTTTCGAATAAATAAAATACCTTTCGCGTTATTAATAATTTAGTATATGTATATAGATTCCCACAACATATAATTGTTATCTACGATGGGAAAAAAATCTCAATCATAAAAGAGATATATTTGTCGTAGTAAAACTACTTTCCAGTGGTAGAAGTTATCGAGTACTCACATCATAACAAAATCCTTTTTGATATATGTATTATATGAATTCTAACTCTAATCAAATGAAAAAGAAAAAAAACGCAGAAGCAATAAAAGTTACATATCATTCATGTATGTAGACCAATCATGCTTCGAGTACGTCATGCTTCAGGCATTTCAATTATTCAGGCATGTCATGTTACAATCAATTGTTTATGCTTGAGGTATATCTAATTATTCATGCTATAGGCATGATAACTATTCATGACAACTATTTTTATGCTTCGGGCATAACAAATTATTCATGCTTCAGGCATCTCGGTTATTTAGTCATGTCATACTTCAGGCATGACAATTATTCATACTTCGGGTATGTCAAATATATATAATGACATTGATATTCCGGTATATCAAATATTTGTACGTAAATAACGACAATGGTTTGGGTATGTCAAGAGGAGACAGACAACGGCGCCTGTCAGAGCAGTCGAAAGCCTCATTGTAGAGGGGAAGAGAAGTAAAGGCATGCCCAAACTGACTTGAGATGAGCGGATTAGGCATGACCTATTAGCTTTGCATCTATTCGAGTACATGGTCCAGGATAGGAGTCCATGGAGGCAGAGGATTAAGGTTAACGAGGTTTAGGCAGGATATAAGGGCACCTTAGAGTATACTTAGGGCTTAGATCTTATCTACGCTTTGGGTGGAATTTTGCACTTTTTTGGTTTTGTTTTTTATCTTTGTCTTGAATTATATGTGCATATACACATTTATGACCATTTTCATATCGGAAGCTTAGTATTTGTATTTACTAAATTTTCTCACTAACACACTAGCACATCAAATTCCTATTATTGTGTCATTTATGCAGGTACAGCCAGAGTCGAGGGTCTCACTGGAAGCAAACTCTCTATCCCTAGGGATAGAGGTATTGTTTTGCCTGCCGCTCACCCTTCCCAGACCCTAACGATAGCTTTTGATGTCGTTGGGATATACTGAGTATGATGATGATGATGATATATATACAAATCAAATAAACATAACCTTAATACAAATTCGAAAATTACACACAACACGTCATTATTTGTACGTAAATAACGAAATAGAAATTGGAAGAACAGATAAAAAGAAACCCTTTTAAGTTTCTTTAAAAAAAATAATAAAGAAGGCCAGACGTGGAAAGAAAGGCCAGAAAACTTTGAGGTGAAAACTGCTGAAGAGACAGATGCATAGTTAATGGAAAAAACTTTGGGAGAAAAGAAATCAGAGGCAATAGAGTTGATCCAAGAACAACCACATAGGCCAGATAATTTTCATATGCTCCTTTTACTAGACTGCTAAGACATAATAAAAGAGACCTTTTTCCTAGAAAACATTGGGACCTCTGTCTATCACACAAAAACCCGAAGTGGCCATAAAAATTTCAAGTATTATGACTAATAAACTCAGAGAGAAGCATTCATAAAATATTCTTCAAGTAATTGATTTTAAGACACAGCGTGATTGAAATAAACACAACACCCATTTTGGATAATACAAGTTCGAAAATTACCTTTTGTGATGCAGCTGTTGTGAAAGTCTCGTTTGTATGCAGATTTTCTTAAAAAAAATTGGTGGACTTATCGTGCTGATAACGTGTTATAAACTCAAGCAAGAATATAATAGAGAAGAGAAAAGAGAAGAAAAACTAGAGAGCTTTGTATCTCAAAGTGTCTTTCATATATGGTAGGGGGCCCTATTTATTGGACTCATAGAGGAAAGATACATTGAACATGGACAAACTCTTTGGATATCCACATCTAATATGATATACATGGTATACAAAAAAAAAATATATGACATTTCGCATGATTATTTTAATTGACATGTAGAGAGTTTCTTTTTACTATTCTTTTGCTGATACTTGGAATCAAATAATAAGAGTTGTATATATTATACTAGACATTTATCCAAGATGAATAGTGAAGACATATGTCTAATTGATTGTGGAACGACGCACACAATTCTCCATGATCGAAAATATTTTTCAACGTTAAAATTGGCAAAAGCAAATGTTAGTACAATTTCGGATACTACAACACTGATTGAGGGCTCCGGAAGAGCAACAATTATATTACCGTGTGGTACAAATATATTGGTTAATACGGTATTATTTTCGACCAAATCAAAGAAAAATCTATTGAGTTTTAAAGACATACGTCTCAATGGTTTCCACATTGATTGAAACCATGAAGAAGGGGAATATGAAATTTTTATGTATAACATCCACTGATGCAGGCCAGAAGCTTGTTAAAGAACACTTCCTAATTTTCTCATCTGGATTGTATTATGCGACTATACATCCAGCAGAATCTAATGTTGTGATGAACCAGAAGTTCAATGATCCACAACTATTTATGTTATGGCATGATTGACTTGGTCAACCGGGATCAGTCATGATGCGTAGAATTGTACAAAACTCACATGGACACCCTGTGAAGAACCAGAAGATTCTGTTACCTCGTGATTGTGTGTGTGTCGCTTGTTCACAAAGAAAACTCACTTCGAATTGACGTTGAGCATTCAGTGGCACATGTGCACACTCAAAATGACTTGGCAGAGTCATTCGTCAAACGTTTACAACTAATTGCTCGACCTATGATCCTGAGGTCTAATTTACCTACATCGACTTCAGGACATGTAATCATGTATGCATCTGCATTGATTCAGCTAAGACCGAGTTCGTTTCAACCATACTCACCATTACAATTGGTATCTGACCAGCAACACGATATTTCACATTTAAAATCTTTGGTTGTGCGATTTATGTTTCGATTGTCCCACCACAACGGACAAAACTAGGTCCTCAAAGACGTCTAGGGATATATGTGGGTTTCAATTTTCCCTCTATTGTGAGATATATTGAGCCACTGACGGGTGATTTATTTAAGACACGATATGCTGATTACCATTTTGATGAGCAAGTTTTCACACTGTTAGGGGGAGAGAAAGAACCGCTTCCTGAACGGTGTGAAATTACATGAAACGTTCCTTTGCTTTCTCATCCCGACCCACGAACAAATCAATGCGAGTAAGAAGTAAGAAGGATAATCTATTTACAAAATATTGCAAATCAGTTGCCTGATGCATTTAAAGATAGTAAAAAGGTAACACAATCCTACGTACAAGCAATAAATACGCCGATTCGACTCGATGTCTCTGACATACATGATGATGGTATACCAAAAGCAAATCTAAAACGTGGACGCCCAGCTGGTGCAAAAGATAAAAACCCTCGAAAGAAAATGGTACAAGTAATACTTAGAAGAGAAAAGATGTTCACAACTTGAAAACGCTATAGAAATAAGAACTGATTAGTCTAAAATTGTTAAACAAGTTGCTCCCGAAGTAGCGAGTAAACAGAATTTTGATGAGATATCTTTGAATTATGTAAGTACAGGAGAAAATTAGGATAGACAAAAGGTTATTATTAATCATTTTTTTGCTTATGGAATTACATGTGAAATATTGAATGAGGATCCTGAACCAAAATCTATTAAAGAGTGTCGACACAGAAATGATTGGCCAAAATGGAAAGATGCAATCTAAGAAGAAACTAAAATCGTTAGAAAGTCGAAAAGTATTTGAACCCGCAGTCCAAACCCCTGAAGGGACCAAACCTATTGGAAATAAATGGGTCTTCATACGAAAATGCAACGAGAACAATTAGGTTGGGCGATACAAGGCACGTCTGGTTGCGCAAGGTTTTTCACAAAGACCTGGGCTTGATTATGATGAGACATATTCCCCGGTAATTGATGTCATAACATTACGATATCTAATCAGCCTAGCAGTCACTGAAAACCTTGATATGCGGTTAATGGATATGGTTACTGCATACTTATATGGATTATTAGACAATGGTATTTATATGAAAATCCTAGAAGGACTTAAATTGCCTGAAGCATGTAATCAAAGGACGAAGAGATTGTACTCAATCAAATTACGAAGATCCATGTACGTACTAAAACAATCTGGCAGGATGTGGTATAATTACCTTAGTGAGTACCTCGTAAGAGAAGGATATATAAATAATCCAATTTATCCATGTGTATTTATCAAGAGATCTCATAGTGGATTCTCTATAATTGCTGCATACGTTGATGATTTAAATCTGAGGAAATCTCACTTAGTAGCCAAACGATTGACCCATTACTCAGTTAACAGTTAAACGTTGATGAAACTCACTTAACAGCAAGTCTTTTAGGTAATGGCTCACTTACAACCGTGCAACTGGATGAAAAATTTTGACCCATTAAAATAATCGTTGACTCTGACCTCTCCACCCTAATTTACTATTTATTTATTCTAGAGAAAGAAAAGGCAAATTCTGACAACCTTTCACCTACCTCCCAGACTATCTCTAATGATTGCTACAAAATTTGCACAATGCGTCAACAATCTGTGCAGTTCCTCACCATTTTCATTTTTTATCTCTCAAAATTCAAACCCCAAATCTTCAAGAACAACAGTCTTGCTTTCCACCCCACTTCTTCATCTGTAAAATCCAACCGGGTTCCTTTATCTTTGAAAGATGAAATTGCTCCTAATGTTTTTCGGAGAAAGCGTGATCCTTCATGGAGAGGTGGGTTTAGCCTTGGGGTGGATTTGGGTTCTTTGCGTACTGGCCTCGCCCTTAGTAAAGACTTCTCTTTTTTTCCTTTAATTGTATGACGTTTTTCCTTGCACATCCTACTGAGTCTATCCTTCTATCTGTTGTTCTCTTTCTTTGTTTTTAGACTTTACTGGAAAAATGTTTAGGTGATAAGTGAACGGTGGTAGGTTTTGGAACTGAAAACCAAAAGCTGGAGCTTCAACTTCTTGATATTGCTCAAAAATAGGTATAAAATGGCGCACCTCTAGTTTACTTGTACTCTGCTCATTAATTTGTGGCGTAAAGGTAGCTTTTTGTGTATAATTGATGATAAAATTTCATTCTGAATGCATAACTGTAGACTCTCTGTGCAATTCTTTCCCCACTTCCAACTTCAAAAAAGGTGAATCTAGGGGGAAGGGATGTTGGAGAAAGGGAAGAGGGTGAATTATAGGTGTTGTGAAGAGGGTGAAGTCTCCTGCAGATTTGGGGAAGTCTCCCTGCTGGAATGAAGATGAGTGAACCGAATTGGAGGGGAAGGGATGTTGAGGAAAGGGAAGAGGGTGAATTATAGGGGGAGGGAAACGATTTGGAGGGAAAGGATTGTTGGGGAAGGAGGAAAATTTGACGTGGGTTGCAAATTGCAGCAAAACAAATATAATTTTTTTTTTTGCAGCTTTACAGCCACCATCCAGTGATCAGTCGGTTATCGGCTATAAGTGGGTCATTACCCAAAAAGACTAGCTGTTAAGTGAGTTTCATCAACGTTTCACTGTTAACTGAGTAATGTACAAAACGTTTGGCTACTAAGTGAGATTCCCTCATTTAAGTCTTGTTGGAACTCCTGAAGAACTTACTAAAATTGCCAATTATCTCACGAAAGAGTTTGCGATGAAAAATCTTGGGAGTACCAAATTTTGTCTCGGCCTGCAGATCGAACATTTACCCAACGGAATCTTTCTCCATCAATCATCATATACGGAGAAGATTTTAAAATGATTCTACATGGATAAGGCTCATCCATTGAGTAGTCCCATGGTTATACGGACGTTAGATGTGAATAAAGACCTATTTCGACCCCCAGAAGATAATGAAGAATTATTAGGTCCAAAAGTACCATATATTAGTGATGTTGGTGCTTTAATGTATCTTGCCAATTGCTCGAGGCCAGCTATTGCATTCTCAGTGACTTTATTGGCAAGATATAATTCAACTCCAACCAAAAGACATTGGAATGATGTCAAACACATTTTGCGTCATCTTTGTGGAACACAAGATATGGGTTTATACAACTCAAAGAATTCAGAATCGCAATTAATAGGTTACGCTGATGCTGGCTATCTTTCCGAACCTCACAGAGTGGATACGTCTTTACTTGCGGATGTGCAACCATATCATGGAGATCAGTAACGCAAACATTAACTGCTACATCTACAAATCATTGCAAGATTTTGGCATTTTATGCAGCAAGTCGTGAGTGCATATGGTTGAGATCGATGATTCAGTATATGCAAGAGTCATGTGGGTTACCTTCGTTAAGAAAAACTCCAACAACATTGTTCGAGGATAATGCAACATGTATTGCTCAAATTAAGAATGGTTACATCAAAGGAGATAGAACGAAGCATATATCACCAAAGTTCTACACTCATGACCTCGAGAAGAATGGTGATATTAATATCCAACAGATACAATCAAGCCAAAATTTTGCCGACTTGTTCACCAAAGCACTACCAACGACTACATTTAAAGAGATGGTCTACAACATTAGAATGCGTCGACTCGAAGATCTTTTGCCAGCATCAGGGGGAGTGATTACTACATGCACACTGTACTCTTTTTTCTTCGTCCAAGTTTTTTATCCCACAGGCTTTTTCTTGGCAAGGTTTTAACGAGGCAATGTATCACACTTACCGATTTTCTTGAATGTGTACTCTTTTCCCTTCGACCAAGTTTTTATCTCATTGGGTTTTTCTTGGCAATATTTTAACGAGGCATATTCCATAAAATTTGGATATCCAAGGGGGAGTGTTATGTATATCTTTTGTATACCATGTATATCATATTAGATGAAGATATCCAAAGAGTTTGTCCATGTTTAATGCATCTTCACTCCATGAGTCCTATTATAGGACTCCCTATCATATATAAAAGACACACTTTGAGATACAAAGCTCTCTAGTTTATTTCTCTTTTTCTCTTCTCTATTATATTCTTCCTTGATTTTATAACATTTTTAACATATTATAAAAGAAAGACTTTTTAACCTAGTGTAAAGTATATTATGCCGAAAAGTCACCTATAATAATATTTTATGGACAAAGGGAGTATGTGACGTGTCCAGGTTAAGGCTGCCTACATTGGTATCCCACAACGACCTACTAACACCAATTTGTTTGCATCATGAATTTCGCAATGCCAGCTCAGAAACTTATTAACTTTCCTAAACTTAGAGGCAATCTACACAGGCATAACACAATGACGAAACTTCTACTCGACATTGTTTAGCTGATAAGGATAAGCCTGCCAGAAACAAAAATTATGCAGAGCAAAAGCTTCATTGAAACAGCACAACAATAAGACATGACCCCTTTTTGGTTCTTATTACCTCAGCAACTAAAGCAGAGAGAATCCAAATTTTCACCATTGGAATATTAGTCGAATGAACTCAGAGGGAAGGAAATACAGGAAACTACAAAGATTTACATCTCAGCAAAGATAACAGAGAGAACTTATTGATCAGCTATTAAATGAAAATTTTTTCTTTGTCAGCCAGGATCAATCCTTCCCTTTTTCCAGCAACAAGAACACATTAGACTTCTCTTCCCTTTTTTTCATGGTCCATAATACTGATGAAAGGTATATAGCAAGAATTTCAATAAAAATAGCAAAACCACTAAACAAATAAAATCAAAGAATTATGTAAAAAAATTAAAAAATAAAACAAAACAAGACGTGTAACACGATTTTGCGCACCTGAAAAATCGTGTTGAGATAGTTTAGCTGGAGAAATTCAGAATCGGAAACCTGTAAATCTGGAAATGCATTAGTATCAGTCAGTTGCTGGAGACCTGCAGTGATGCCTTCTCCTTCTTCTCCAACATCACATAGCAAATCGCCGATGCAAAGCAACGGGCCACCAACGCCTTTCATCGTCGTCTTTCCTTCCGCTAGATTGATTTTGCGAAGCGAACCGATTGCAAGTAGGTCCGGTCGCTCTCTGGAAAATGGACTCAGCAGTTCGCCGGCGGAAATGGAGGAGCGGAGGTGGTTTATAAGGTGAAAACCACGTGCATTTGTATAGTTAGGTTCTCCTAATTAAACCCGCTTTGCAAGCATTTTCCCTCCGTTAATTATATTGGATAGAAGAAAAAATGCCTAGCCTTCCAATTTCCAACCTTTTTTCTTTTTCGAAAAGGTCCAATTTGCAACTTTGATATAGTCCATGAATTTTACTGAAATGCCCCTGTAATTATAATCTTTATTGATTATAATATGTTAGAAACATTTAGTTTTTATTTTTGGACTTAATAAAATTGGTATCAGAAAACAACAGGAATCAACATATATATTATCTTGCTGATGGGCCTTCAAGACCACATCACCAAACCAATGAATGATTCAGAACTTCTCTTTTTCCCCCGGGGGGAAGAAAAGTTCTGCTGAACTTTACTGCTTCCGGTTTCACTTGTCATCGGATAGCAGAACTCATTTTTACGAAATGCCCCACCCAAAACCAGAAAAGGTTTTTGACTGCAGCAAACTGCAGGTTAAAGTTTAGCAGTCCAATGACAAAGAAGAGAATAGGCCTGCACCCCCTTGGTGCCAAAAGGCAAAATCCCTCGCCCTGGGAGCCTCCACTGCCTTGTGGATAATGCAAATCAGGTGTCTAACGGCCTCTTAGGTTGGTGAGACTGCACACGAATACCCACACAAGGTGGACCTTGCAATATCTAATATTATGCACAAATGAGAGAATTTCATATATATGTCAGGCTGGTTTCCAAGAAAAACTAACATTACGAGCGAACAAACAAAAGAAAGCCTGAACATAGCTAAGCAACAGTAGATATCAGTAACAAAGTCATGGTATACATATTTTATTTATGGTGTACAAAGCATGGATATGAGATGACCCAGTAAAACCAGCATAAATGAGAGTCTATACATTTTCTCTTCAGTCGCCCTGTGAGTTTAACCATGGATCAAAGAAGTTCTTCAGCCTCCACAGCAAGAACCGCAGGCAGGAAGAGCACCTGATAAACACGTACAAGAAGTAAAAAAATATTAATCATACAAAAATTTCTTCAGGAAAATAGTCAAAAGCATCAGACATAAGGATTATTATAAAAAATGGGAGAGTTTGATTGGTGCGGAAATGGATACGGTGCAGAGGATTCTTCTCACAATCAAAAAAAGGCATTTAAGCACGAGTTTCTAGTAAATGGGACTGCGATGGGAGCCCTGGCGCAGGTGTGGATAGCTATCGCCATGTGACCCAAAGGTCATGGGTTTGGATCAGGGAAACAGAGCCTGTTTGCCGGCATTTGGTAAGGCTGCAAACTTAGGCCTAGATCGCCTGACCCCTGCTGAGAACCTGCACTGGCGAGATGCTTCCGTCTTCTGGAGTCGGGTATTATTCTCACATTGAGAGTCAATCAACGAAATGGCTGTATTTACCATTATCTAACATATGTGTGCATTACGTTAATGCGAATAATCAAACAAATACAGCTCAATGAGAAATATACACCAAACAACAAGAATTTGCTCAGAGCTTTGCACGAGCTGTAATGCTACAACAGCAGCTTCTTTCACACAAATTACCAAGTTCTTTTCAAAGCAGAATAGATTACTCGTAGACTCTTTCAAGCAGTAAACTATGGTGAAGCAATCGATTACTAATCCTGATGCCGAATGTCTTTTTATTTAAGATGTGGTATGGTAAGGATTCAAAATCTTAGATCCATCCAGTGAGAATGAAGCAAGTGTTCCGTGTTTGTCTACAAGAGAGGACCTGGAAGCATTCAAGGCTCAAGCAGTAGAATATCTTAATGACAGAGATAACATAGAACACATACTATGGTCAGCCCCCTGGACGTCCTTTAAACCACGGATGTTAGATCCTCGAGGAGGTCCACGAGGACCACCACCATAGGGACCACCACCACTTCCTGGTCCTCCTGGGCCACCACCATCCCATTTCTTTCCTGATGCTCCGCCTTTCTTATATGAGTCTGCCTTTTCAAGCTACGACAAGCACAAGAAATCAGCATTGACAAATTGTGGAAACTGAAAGCTAATAACAAGTATGGCGTCTAGGATTACCGAGAACATTGTTGTGAAGAAGACACAGATTACGTCAATAATGGCCCATAAAGAATCAATCCAAGTTCGCAATTTCCATACAGAACGCTTGGATTTAACAACACCTGAATGCAAACATACACCAGTCACCTTCCTTATTTTGACTTTTTAAATAAGCCATACACAAGAAAACGTACAGCATACTATGCTCATCCCACAGAAGCACCAAAAGATGCACTTATAGGAATCCATTCAATCAGTATTTGCCTTTTTAATTCAAGATTAAATTACACAACGAATGTGGTGCCACTCAACCGTGGTGCCAACTTACAGATTCGCAATTCAGGGACAACTATAAATGGCTAAACTCAGAGAACTCTTTGGGCAAATCACTGCATGTTTGTTCGCATCAACTTAACAAAAGCTTACTCCTTTATATCATAAAAGAACGAAAGAAGAATAAGTCAACTTACAGAATGGAAAAAGAAGATAAAAAAAACAAACTAAAGTATAAAAGATCAATATCATAACCCAAAAGAATTGCAACTTATATTAATAATAGTTCTTCTTCTTCTTCTTCTTATTATTATTATTATAATAGAAAACCGGGCAAAGCACGATATGCACTTTATAAACTCATCAACGAGGACAAGAATTTAGGCATCATAACGACTGGAAAAAAATAAATCATATCCCTAATTTCGGACCAAATAATCAATTTTCTGCTATTAAAATCCAATTGAAAATAATTCTTCTACGAAATATGCCGATCTTATTATCTCTTCATCTCTCACAATATCTTAGCTCCATCATCAAATCCACGCATAAAACCGTTACCATTGACCTAATTCCCCAAATTTAATTCTACACAAATTGAAACATCGGCGCGTAAATCCGGAAAAGATAGGTCACTTCGACATAGAAAAAAAGTAATGAAAATATATGCTATACAATAATTCTTTTTGAAGAAATTTTCACATACCTCCTTCAATGTATGCCATTTATGCTTCGTCAACGTTTTCCAGTATCTTCGATTGTATCAATACTCGGGGGATACGATCACCAAGCGCGTCCTCTTTTTCTTTCGTTTCTTTTTTTCTTTTTCCTGTAGAGAGATAAACGAACGTGTCTGTTAAGGAAATCAAAATTACGGCCTGCATCTACCGTCAGATTCTTAACTTTTTTGCATCGAAGGGTTGAGGCGGCTTGGAACTGACGTGCCTCATCCTATAATCGGCTGCCACGTTACACTATTGTCATGGGAAATCGTCATTAGTGTGTTCCGCTTCTTGTCACATGAGTTTGTGATTATAGTCACCTAAAATTTAAATTATTCGCTTCTAGTTTTTTTTTTTTAAAAAAAAGAGTCAAATTCCTACTTTTCAAGACCCCACGGTTCTATCTGCATGATAGAACTGCATGAATGATGTAAATCAGAAATTCATCTGTTTTCTAGATTTATAAGGTTTGACTAGTAATCTATAAAAGGTGTCCACTACAAAATGACTCAGCGACCCTTAACGCAAACTGCACCAGCAATTCTTTAACCAAAGGTTTAAGAGTTACGGAATTAAGAGTTGCAAGAGGGGTTGCCTCTGATTGTGAGTGGGAAGAGTTAAATGTCCTTGTGTCTGCTCACTGTTAGCTAAGTGAGGTGTTTGTATAGTGTTCATTAGATGAGATGGCATGCTCTTCCAACAAGTACTATTGTCTTCTCTAGATTCCTCAATGAGTTTAATTTTTGAGGAGGTATCTTCTTATAAACAATTTCCAGAACCTTTCTCCAGTTTGTCCTGTCTTTTTTTAATAGAATTTGCAACATGGTAGGTTGTCACTCTGATTATTTGTTGGTCTCCTTTTGACAAATGCAGCCATTGGGAGTTAAGATATAGGAGTTTTATTGATCCGGCTGTCTCAGCTGGTGTTTTTCCAATGAAAAATGTTGTGCTCTCAGTATTTCGAGCAGAGATTGCTCCCATCAAAAGTCTGATTCTACTTTCTTCATGCCTTACCTTGGAGAAGACTCCATTCAGGCAAGGTAATGGTTTAGTACATAGAATTATGCTTCTCACAATATCAAAGTCTTTATGCATCCCAATAAGAAATCTAAACAAACTTTTTTTGTTTCAATGATCTGTTTATATAACAGATCATCAATTTGACAAGTCCATTTATGTATTTCAAACAGATCAACTTGCTGCCATATCTTGGTGAGCTACAAGTAGTATTTGTCGACTGTTGTGTCTCCTTGTTTTAGGTCATGAAATTGAGCCTCAAACTCATATAATTCAGAGATGCTATCCTTTTGGAATATATCATTCTGGTTGCTTTCAATATCTCAGCAGCAGTTGAGTATGAATGAAGTTATCACTTATTTATAGGCCCATAGACCCTATTAACCAATAAAGATGATCATTGAGTTTTCATGCTTTCGTTGCCTGAACCATAGCTTAGTAGAGGTATCTCTCTATAGAGATAGTCTTCCTTACCTCTACCAGTCACAAACATTTCCATAGCTATACTCCAAGTTAGGTAAATTTTACATGTTAATTTTTGATTTGTAATCAACATAGGTGCTCCGTCGAATGATGGTCTATTGGAAATTGACCCTTGTCCTGAACTTTCCAAGGTGGAGCCTGCTTTGCCTCAATGGTCTCAGTTGGTGAAGCCATGAGGATACCAATTTAAATTACAAAATAGATTAGAGAGGAGCTTATTGCTATGATTTCATAAAGAAATTTGAAGATTTTATCAATCATCAAGATAAGATTAATGTACAAAATGATTCTCCTTTTAAAGGATATGTTACAAAGCCTCCAACGACCTAATTTATCCTAATAGGTAGTAGATATGGCTAGGTAACGGCTAGTTTCCTACCAATCATGGCTAGTTTCCTAGTGCAACATTGCTATAAATTATATACATAAATGAATAGGATATTCTAATGTATTTAGATGGTATATTTTCCATGTATATGAGTGTGTATTTTGTAGGGGAAAGAAAAAATATTGTAGTTTTATTAAGAACAAGTATTTGATGGTGTTCTTTAATAAAGAGAATATTGTCGACTTTTCTTCTTGAAAACTCATTTTCAAGTAGAAAGTTACTTAATCTTTCATATCATGCTCTAGGAGCTTGTTTAAGTCCATAAAGAGTCTTTTTGAGTTTAAATACATGATTTGGATAATCATGATTTTCAAACTCCGGTTGTTGAGCTACATACACTTCTTCTTGAATTATTCCATTCAAGAAGGCGGATTTCACATACATTTGATATAGTTTGAAATCCTTATAGCATGCATATGCTAATAACATCTTAATAGCTTCTAACCTAGCTATGGAGGCAAAAGTCTCATCATAGTCTATACCTTATTCTTCTCTATATCCTTGAGCTACTAACCTAGCTTCGTTTCTAGTGGTGTTTCTTTTATCATCCATTTTGTTTCTAAATATCTATGCAGTGCCAATTATGGGGTGATCACTAGGTTTAGCAACTAATTCTCAAACATCACTTCTTTCAAATTGATTTAGTTCTTCTTGCATGGCTAATACACAATCTTCATCATTTATAGCCTCTTTTATATTTTTAGGCTTAACTTGTTAAATGAAAGCATTTTCATTAAATTTTCTTCTAGTTAATATTCCTTGACTTGTTTCTCCTAATATCAACTCTCTTGGATGATCTTTCTTATATTTATATGAATCCGGTAAATTTGAAGTGTCTCCTCTCACTTCTTCATCTTCAACCTTAGGTTGATTTTCAAGTGGATCAATCTTAAGATCGATGACAATATTCCATTTTGGATTCTCAAATTTTTCTATGTGACTTACTTCAATTATCTCTTCATCATCATCATTATCTATGCATGGTTCATCCTCAATAAGTTCACTAAACTTGACATGAATTGATTCTTCATATTCCTTTTGTTATATACTCTAAATGCCTTGCTATTTTGAGCATATCCCATAAAGATTCCTTCATCCACTTTGATATCGAGTTTATCCAAGTTATCTTTGGGGTGAAGTATAAAGCATTTACAACCAAATACCTTGAAATAACCAATATTAGGTACTCTATCTTTCCAAAGTTCATAAGGAGTCTTTTTGAGAGATGGTCTCAAGTAAACTCTATTTATTACATGACAAGTGGTATTTACCGCTTCGGTCCAAAAATACTTGGGTAGCTCAAATACATTTAGCATGGCTCTACTCACTTATTGAAGTGTTCTATTTTTCTTTTTCGTGACACCATTTTGTTGAGGAGTTCTTGGAGCTGAGAAATTGTGTCCATACCCTTTGGATACACAAAATTCTTGAAACTCACCATCAAACTCACCACCTCAATCATTTCTAATTTCCCTAATCGTGTCTTCTTTTTGATTTTCTAATCTCCTACAAAGTTTTATAAACTCTTGGCATGCATCATTCTTTTTAGCTAAAAACATGACCAAGTGTATCTAGAGAAGTCGTTTACCACCACAAAGGTGTAATGTTTTCCACATAGGCTTGTCGTACCAATGTCCCCATACAAATCCATATGAAGCAATTGTAGAAGTTTGGTGGTAGAAATTTCACTTTTAGGCTTGGAGCTTGCTTTAACAAGCTTTGCCTTTTGACTACTGTCACATAAGCCATAGTTTTCGAAATTCAAGTTTGGAAAACCTTGGACCTTTTCATTTTTGCAAATGTCTTTGAAATTTTTAAAACTAATATGTCCAAGTCATCTATGCCATAGTTGAGTCAAATCATTTTTGGCAACTAGGCAAGAAATCTTTTGTGATATCACGTCATGTGTGCTAAATTTATGAACATCATTTTTTTCTTATAGTCTCAAAAACAATTTATCATTCTTTTTTACAATGCATTTTGTTTTCACAAATTCACCTTGAAAATTAGCATCACATAGTTGGCTAACACTTATCAAATTATACTTAAGCCCTTCTACATATAATACATTATTAATAGTGAAAGAAAAGTTACCAATTTCTCCATGTCTAAGGATTTTGGCTCTCCCATTGCCAAAATGCATCGTTCCACTATCTTGGAGCTTGAACTTGGTGAACAAGGTTTTTTCTCCGGTCATGTGTGTTGAACATCCGCTGTCCATAAGCCATTTGGTTCCTTTTTCTTTGGCTATTCCATTTATCTTGAGAGCCTACAAAACCAAGAGATTTATACATTGATACCCTTTGATGGTTGAGTCCTTTAAGGTTAGCTTGTCGACCCTTAGGCTTCCAAATATACATTCAAATCTAGCTTTACATGCATTTTTCACATGCCCTACTTTGTTACAATGAAAACAAGTGGGTACATGCCTTGGTTTATGAGATGATGAGCCATATTGTGTTTTTCTCTTATTTGACTTTTTCTTTAATGCCTTGGGCTTAATGGAAGAATGTGATGCATTAAATCCTAAACCGGATTTATCATTTCCAATCCTTTGATTTTCAAATAATTTGCCTAGATTATTTTTACCATCGGTTAATTTTTGTAAGTCTATTCTCAATTTCTCACATTCTTTCCTAATTTCCACATTTTCAAGAGCTACGGTTTTATGCATGGTGAGTATGATGTTATGATCTTGATACATCAAAATATTCTTATCATGCAAGCTCTTGTTTTCTAATATACATTTTTAAATTCTTTCTTCAAGTGTTTATATTTTAAATTAAGTTTTTCAAACTCATCTTGAAAATCTCCTATTTCATCTTGTAAATTTGAAGAGTTAGAGTTTACCTCTAGGTCGTTCTCAATTGCCATGAGACAAGTATGTTGTGTTTTTGGATTTTCAACCATTGCAACAAGTCCAACATCCTTGTCTTCACTTTCTTCTCCTTCTGATTCGGAGAGGAGATCATTCCACGTGGTTACCTCCGCATTTAGGGCTTTTTATAGGAAAGACATTCTTTTCTTCTTTTTACGGCTCCTTGACGTGGCAATCGACAATGAAGTGACCTGGTCGACCACACCTATAGCAATTTTCACTTACTTCTTTATCCTTGGATTATCTCTTAAAAACTTTCTTTCTTGAGCCTTATTTCTTGTTGCCATTCTTCTAAACTTCCTTACTAAAAGAGCAACTTCTTCATCCAATTCATCGGACTCTACCACTAATCCTTTGTGTGATGCATGGGTAGGCTTGATAGGGTTCATCCTGTTTTTCTCATCAATAAGAATTTCATGATTAAAAAGATTACCAGATATCTCATCAAGGGTAAGAGTTTTTAGATTCTTTGATTCTGCGATGGCAGTGAATTTAGGTGTCCATTCTCTTGGCAAAGAGTTGAGAAGTTTTGAGACAAATTCTTCATTTGAGATTTTCTTGTCCACCATAGAAAGTTGATTCACTATTCGAGTGAATCGGTTGATTTTCTCCTCAATCTTTTCACCACTCTTCATCCCGAACATTTTATATTCCTTCATGAACATTAGTCTTTTAGCCATTCTTACTTGCTCAGTCTCTTTGGTATGCCCCGCACCCTCCGTAAAAGTCAATAAAGGATAAATGGAAATTAAATGGGTTAAGGAAAATAAATGATAATGAATTAAGAATTAAGTATTAGGATTAAATGGAATTTATGGAAAGGATTAAATATGGAATTAAGTAATATTTAATTTTAGAATTAAATAATAGAAATTTATCCTTTAAGATAAATAAGAAAATAGGATATAATTTAGAAACTCCAAATTTTCCCCTTTCCATATAAAAACTGACAAAACGTCAGTTTTCTCATTACGCAGAGAAAACCGACGTCCAACCATCCCCTAGGTGATTTTTGGCACCTTTGCAACCCTAGGAGAAGAAATCCTTCAAGAATCAATCCGTTCTTCGTTTGTTTTTCACATCTCCTTCGAGTAATCAAAGGCAAGTAACTTTCTTATAAGTTCTTATGTTTTTGTGAAGGAAAAAGGCCTATTTTTGATATCAAAATTGGATCACCATGCAGTAATTTCTTTCGGTGAATCTATATGTGCTTTATGTGTTTTGGTTTCGGATTTTGGCCATTATATGTTGAAATCATTGTTGTTTTTGTTGTTTATGTGAGATCATGTAAATCCCAATCCCTTGAACCCTACTTTGTTGATAATTGCGGTTGAAGGAGAGGAAGAGTGAAAAGATTAGATTTTTGGGCTTGATTTGATGATTACTTGAGTGCTAGGCTTGAATCCGTGAATCGTATGTTAAAGGTGTTGTCTTGGGTGAATTAAGGATGGATTGATAGTGGAGAATAGGCTTGGAATGGTTTTGAAGGAAGTTGGGATCGAATTGGGGGTTATTTCTGCAGTTTTTGCAGAAAACTGCAGAATGGAGTTCTGGAACGGAGACGTCGATCGATCGACGTAAGGGTATGACGTACGTCAATCGATCGACGTATAGTAAGTGAGGGGATGACGTGCCTCAGCAGGACGTAGATCGATCGACGTAGGATGAGTGAGAGATCGACGTGCCTCAGATGGACGTCGATCGATCGACGTCAGGGTATGACGTACGTCGATCGATCGACGTTAGGGTATGACGTGCTGCAGTTTTATGGAAAAGTGAGGGAAGGAAGGGGGAAGCTAGGGGACCCTTGGTGTGATCTTAGGGACTTCTTAGGACCTGATTGAAGATAGTATAAGTCTTGGGAACATGACTTAAGATGATGAATCAGTTGTGGAGAATTCAAAGGGTATTTGAATCTAATTTCAACGTGAATGACCTAGGAGGGTTAGGGAATGAACGTATGTGGTTTTATAGAGTTCAATGGAGGAATGTAGGGGTTCTCACATTAGTTTTTGAGTTTTAGAATCAATGTTAAGTGTTAATGACCTAGCTTGAAACATAAGCTCGAATGTGTAAGCGAGGGGAATCTTGTGTGATTGATGGATACCGAATGTGAATTGAATTTATGTGAACGAAGAATGTAATTGAAATGAGGAGTCTTGCATCATGGCACTTGCATTTGCATATTGTTTTGAAAAGAGCTGTGCTTCGGCACAAGTTTGCGAAATTGGCTGTAATGTTACACGGGATGGAAATATAAGTCGTGGTGTGTCGCAGGGTATAAAGTTGTCTGTAATGTTAATCGGGATGGAAATATAAGCCGAGGTGCATTACAGGGTATAAAGTTGTCTGTGACGTTACACCGGATGGAAATATAAGCCGTGGTGCGTTACAGGGTATAAAGTTGTCTGTAATGTTAATCGGGATGGAAATATAAGCCGAGGTGCATTACATGGTATAAAGTTATGTGACCGGACATTGTGACATGCATTGCACTGTTTTGAAAAGAAATTGCTCATGCATTCGTGATTGTGTAGTGTAGTGCATATTTTGTCATGCATCACGTGAGTCAGTTTGGGATGGTTGCTATGTGACTTGAATGATCGTTAATTGCTAATGATTATGAATTACTGTTTTATGTTCTTGTATCGTTAAATATATGCTCTTAAAAGTATACAAGACATGTGCCCCATTACCCCTTGAATTATATATTACTCATGCCTTGCCATGTGTTGATCCCATACGTCTTATAAGCGGGTTACTTGCTAGCGTTTTTCGCTAAGGGTACTACCTTTATTTTGTAGATGAGCCTAGTTATGACATGATCTTCATAGAGGACGACGGCGAGTGGGCCGAATGGGATGCTTAGAGACTGATTGGGAGATAGTTGGGACAGTTGTTATTTATTCCAGTTTCTTTCGTTCACTTGAGAATTTAGTTTGCTACTACCGTGACTACCCTTTTGAGATTTTATTATCACTCGATGTACGAACTTGATGGTTGAAATTCATTAGATACATGTTTCGGCACTTATTTCTCTTACGTCATTGATGATGTGTAATCGAGAGATGAGACGTCTTGTAGTCTTCTCAGTAAGCTATGACGGGTGCACTGGTTCGGATTCCGCTGTCTGGGTCGGAGCGCTACTGGTGGTATCAGAGCCTAGGCTTCAGATCTACCTCGGAGACCTAGGCTACGCCATATAGAGTCTTAAGTTATGATCCTGACCCTAAGTTGATCTTTAGGTCTAAGTATGTGATCCTATATGTAAGTTTGATTGGGATGGGTGTGTGCGAGCGCGATAAAAGTTAATCAACAAATGTTATTTTATTTTAGTGTACGAAATCCACCCTGTACAACGCATATGGGCCTTCAGTATTTATTTTTGGAATTGCTGAATGCTAATAAGCGTTGATTTTGCAGAAAATGCCTCCCAGAAGAGATAATCAAGGAAACGGTGGCAATGGGAACGAGAACCCTCCACCACCACCCGTGCTAGTACCACAAGCACTAATAGACGCTATCACAGTGATAGCACAAGGAGTTGCCCAGCAACAACAGCAACCTCCTCCTCCGCTGCCCCCTTAGCAAGGAATCAGATACTACATTGGGGAGATGCAGAAGATGCATGGCCCCAACTTTGAAGGGGCCACCGACCCTGAAGTGGCCGGATTTTGGATGGATGAAGTGGAGAAGTGCTTCAGGCTTGTGCAAGTGCCTGAGGAACTCAAGGTGGATGTAGCCACACCATTACTAATCGGTAGAGCTAATGCCTGGTGGAATGAGATTCTGCCAAAGATGACGCCCCCTATTCAATAGAGACAGTTTGTACAGGCCTACAAGGATTACTATGTGCCTGAAACTGCTATTTTGGAGAAGATGAGGCAATTTGACAAATTTGAGCAAGGGAGGATGACTGTTTCTGATTACGCCGGTAGGTTCCATGCCTTGGGCAAATTTACGCCCATGGTATTGGAAAACAACAGGATGAAAATGTTGAAATTTGAAGAAGGATTGAACCCCCGCATACGGACGGCTATAGCAGGGTCTAGTTTGAAAACTTTCAAAGAAATGTTGGATGCATGTTACCGCTTGGAGAGTGACATGCGCAGGTCACAGCCAAGAGAGGCTCATAACGAGTCTAGCAAGAGACCAAGGGAAGATAAAAGTGGAAGTAGACCCGGACGCTGGGTCAAAATTCCCAGGAAAGGACAGGCAGGACCGGTTCAGAGGGCACCGTAACAAAATCAGCCCGACCGCCAAGCACCCGCAGTATGCCCACACTGCCAGAAGAGACATGTGGGTGAATGTTGGAAAGTGACCGGAGCGTGCTTCAAGTGTGGGAAAGCGGGCCATAGGATCAAAGATTGCCCCGAGTGGAACCCAAAGCCTCTAGTAGGAGCAGGGCCGGCACAACAGCAGAGAGGCAAGCCCAACGCGAGAGTCCAGCGATGACGGACGCTGAAGTCCAGGAGGACACTGACGTTGTGACAGGTACGACTTAAGTTAAATAATAGTTGCTTAAGTTGAATTTTAGTTACTTACGTTGAAGATTAAATGTGCCTTACGAGAAAACCTTTATGTGTTACACTTTCGTGTTTAAGTGTGATCCTAGTTAATAAAGTACCTGCAAACGTATTGTTTGATAGCGGAGCTAGTCACTCCTTCATTTCTAAGCGATTCGCCAAAGGACTTGACTGCTTACCCGAATGGCTTGAGAACCCCTTCAGGGTGCAGGCAACCGGCGAACAAGTGCTGGTATCCCACCACCAGTACAAAGATTGTGAGTTGGAGTTGGATGGAAAGTTGTTTTCGGTGACCTTAGTTCCAATTCCGATGAAGGACTTTGATGTAATATTGGGCATGGATTGGTTGACCAAGAATCATGCCAATATCGATTGCAAACTTAAACAAGTAACTGTTAAGGACCCTGAGATGAATGAAATAACGGTTCAAGGAAACGTCAAGTTAACAAAAACGCCAAAGAAGATATACTTGACGGCGATTAAGGCCTTTATATCTTTACAGAAAGGAGCAGAGGGATTTATGGTGTATGCAGTAGATGCGAAGCAGGAAGTTCCCTCTATAGATCAGATACCGGTGATCAATGAATTCAATGACGTATTTCCGGATGACTTACCGGGAGTTCCGCCATCGAGAGAAGTGGAGTTTGAAATTAATCTGATACCAGGAGCCGAGCCTATATCCAAGGCACCCTACAGAATGGCCCCAGCTGAACTTAAAGAGCTTAAAGGACAACTTCAAGAGTTGTTAGATAAGAAGTTAATTCGCCCCAGTGTATCGCCTTGGGGAGCTCCAGTATTATTTGTGAAGAAGAAAGATGGCAACATGAGGTTGTGCATTGATTATCGAGAGTTGAACAAAATCACCATCAAGAACAAGTATCCTCTGCCAAGGATTGAGGATTTATTTGATCAACTAAAGAGAGCCCGATGGTTCTCAAAGATTGATCTTCGTCAGGGGTATCATTAGATACTCGTGAAAGCAGGAGACGTACCCAAGACTGCCTTCCGGACTCGATACGGGCATTATGAATTTTTGGTGATGCCTTTTGGATTAACTAATGCCCCAGTGGCCTTCATGAACTTGATGAACACTATATTTCGAGAGCAGTTGGACCTATTCGTAGTGGTGTTCATCGATGACATTCTAGTTTACTCCCCCGATGAGCAAGCACATGCTGAACATTTAAGGGTGGTGTTGCAAATTCTGAGGCAACAAAAGCTATATGCCAAATTCAGCAAGTGTGAGTTTTGGCTAAGGAGTGTAGCCTTTCTCGGTCACGTGATTTCAGAGGATGGGATTTCTGTGGATCCTAAGAAGATAGAAGCCATCACGGAGTGGCCAAGACCCACAAATGTGACCGAAGTCAGAAGCTTCCTAGGCTTGGCAGACTACTATAGGAAGTTTGTCGAGGGATTCTCCACCATAGCAGTCCATTAAGTCGACTTACGCAGAAGAAGACTAAGTTCGAATGGGCTGCTGAATGCGAGCAGAGCTTTACTGAGCTCAAGAAGAGATTGACCACAGCCCCGGTGTTGGCACAACCCTCCGGCACTGACGGTTTTGTAATCTATAGTGACGCTTCCAAGAAAGGACTAGGTATGTACATCAATACAATTAATGCATTGTATATACTTACGCTAGTCTTGAACTAATTTTCTATTTATAGGTTGTGTCTTGATGCAAAATGAACGTGTCATTTTGTACGCGTCAAGACAATTGAAACCATATGAACAGAACTACCCGACACACGACTTGGAGCTCGCAGCTGTGGTATTTGCTCTTAAGATCTGGAGGCACTACCTATATGGAGAGAAATGTGTCGTCTTCACTGATCATAAGAGTTTGAAATACCTATTCTCATAGAAAGAGCTAAATATGAGACAGAGAAGATGGTTGGAGTTACTCAAGGATTACGACCTAACCATCAACTACCATCCGGGTAAGGCCAACAGAGTGGCAGATGCATTAAGCATGAAGTCCAGCCATGCGATACAGTCTGCGTTGGAAAGAGAGATCGAGGAGTTTGACCTCGAAGTAGTGGATTCAGTGGCGAATGTTCTTACAGCTTTGTCTATCAGCCCAGATTTGGTGGACAGAATCAAAGAAGCATAGTATGGTGACCCAGCACTAAGAGAAATCCGCGACAAATTGACTACGGAACCAGTAAGTGATTTCCAATTGCGAGGAGATGGAAGTTTATGGTTTCAAAATAGGTTGTGCGTACCTAATAATGATGAGCTTCGAAAAGAGTTGCTAAGCGAAGCTCATAATTTAAGGTTATCTATCCACCCCGGCAGCACAAAGATGTATAAAGACCTCAAAAGGAATTATTGGTGGATCGGGATGAAAAGAAGCATCGCGGAGTATGTTGAGAGGTGTTTGGTATGCCAACAAGTCAAAGCTGAACATCAACGACCTAGTGGTTTAATGAAGCCACTAGAGATTCCAGAATAGAAGTGGGAGCACGTGACTATGGACTTCGTGATGGGATTACCCAAGACCAGAAATGGAAATGAGATGATTTGGGTGATTGTAGACCGTTTGACGAAGACAGCCTATTTCATAGCCATGCCATATGGTACCTCATATGAGAAATTATCCAACATATATGTGGATAACATTGTGAGTTTGCATGGAGTCTCCGTCAGCATTGTGTCGGACCGTGATCCCAAGTTTACTTCTAAGTTTTGGAGGGCCTTTCAGAAGGCGATGGGTACTGAGCTGAGAATGAGTACCACGTACCACCCTCAAACGGATGGACAATCCGAGAGAACCATCCAAACTTTGGAGGATATGTTGAGGGCATGCGCCTTGGACTTCAAAGGAAACTGGGATAGCATGCTGAAGTTGATGGAATTCTCATATAATAACAGCTATCACAGTGCAATTGGCATGGCGCCATTTGAAGCCTTATACGGACGTAAGTGCAGGTCCCCGGTTTGTTGGAATGAAGTTGGGGAAAGGACAATCACTGCACCAGAATTGGTGGAGCAAACAATTGAGAAGGTGAAAGTGATAAGAGAGAGGCTAAGGGTGGCTCAAGATCGCAATAAGAGTTGGGCCGATACTAAAAGACGACCCTTGGAGTTTGAGGAAGGTGAAAAGGTTTATCTACGAGTTTCACGCACCAGGGGAGTTGCAAGGTTCGGAATGAAGGGCAAGTTAAGCCCTAGATATATATTGGCCCATACGAAGTGCTTGGCAAGGTTGGAGAAAAGGCATATCGGTTAGCCTTGCCTCCGAATTTGTCACAAGTCCATAACGTATTTCATGTATCTCAACTAAGGAAACACGTATCGGACCCGAGCCATGTCCTTGAAGCTCAACCATTGGATTTTAAAGAAGATATCACTTATGAAGAACATCCAATAAAGATTGTAGATAGGAAGGATCAAGTCCTACGCAGACGCATAATTCCGTATGTCAAAGTTTAATGGAGTAATCATACGGAGCGTGAAGCCACGTGGGAGCTTGAAGAACAAATGAAAGAGCTATATCGACACCTTTTTCAATAAGGTACGTCAGTTTCGAGGACGAAACTCTTTGTAAGGGGGTGGAATGTTATGCCCCGCACCCTCCGTAAAAGTCAATAAAGGATAAATGGAAATTAAATGGGTTAAGGAAAATAAATGATAATGAATTAAGAATTAAGTATTAGGATTAAATGGAATTTATTGAAAGGATTAAATATGGAATTAAGTAATATTTAATTTTAGAATTAAATAATAGAAATTTATCCTTTAAGATAAATAAGAAAATAGGATATAATTTAGAAACTCCAAATTTTCCCCTTTCCATATAAAAACTGACAGAACGTCAGTTTTCTCATTACGCAGAGAAAACCGACGTCCAACCATCCCCTAGGCGATTTTTGGCACCTTTGCAACCCTAGGAGAAGAACTCCTTCAAGAATCAATCCGTTCTTCGTTTGTTTTTCAGATCTCCTTCGAGTAATCAAAGGCAAGTAACTTTCTTATAAGTTCTTACGTTTTTGTGAAGGAAAAAGGCCTATTTTTGATATCAAAATTGGATCACCATGCAGTAATTTCTTTCGGTGAATCTATATGTGCTTTATGTGTTTTGGTTTCGGATTTTTGCCATTATATGTTGAAATCATTGTTGTTTTTGTTGTTTATGTGAGATCATGTAAATCCCAATCCCTTGAACCCTACTTTGTTGATAATTGCGGTTGAAGGGGAGGAAGAGTGAAAAGATTAGATTTTTGGGCTTGATTTGATGATTACTTGAGTGCTAGGCTTGAATCCGTGAATCGTATGTTAAAGGTGTTGTCTTGGGTGAATTAAGGATGGATTGATAGTGGAGAATAGGCTTGGAATGGTTTTGAAGGAAGTTGGGATCGAATTGGGGGTTATTTCTGCAGTTTCTGTAGAAAACTGCAGAATGGAGTTCTGGAACGGAGACGTCGATCGATCGACGTCAGGGTATGACGTACGTCGATCGATCGACGTATAGTAAGTGAGGGGATGACGTGCCTCAGAAGGACGTAGATCGATCGATGTAGGATGAGTGAGAGATCGACGTGCCTCAGATGGACGTCGATCGATCGACGTCAGGGTATGACGTACGTCGATCGATCGACGTTAGGGTATGACGTGCTGCAGTTTTGTGGAAAAGTGAGGGAAGGAAGGGGGAAGCTAGGGGACCCTTGGTGTGATCTTAGGGACTTCTTAGGGCCTGATTGAAGATAGTATAAGTCTTGGGAACATGACTTAAGATGATGAATCAGTTGTGGAGAATTCAAAGGGTATTTGAATCTGATTTCAACGTGAATGACCTAGGAGGGTTAGGGAATGAACGTATGTGGTTTTATAGAGTTCAATGGAGGAATGTAGGAGTTCTCACATTAGTTTTTGAGTTTTAGAATCAATGTTAAGTGTTAATGACCTAGCTTGAAACATAAGCTCGAATGTGTAAGCGAGGGGAATCTTGTGTGATTGATGGATACCGAATGTGAATTGAATTTATGTGAACGAAGTGTTATGCCCCGCACCCTCCGTAGAATAATTAAAAGACAGAGAATGAATTAAAGGAGATTAATGACGGTCAAGGGTAATGAATTAGGAATTAAGTACGAGGATTAATTAGAAATTAATGAGAAGATTAAATACTAGAATTAATTGTGTTTTATTTTAGAATTAAATTATAAAGGTTTATCCTTTAAGATAAATAAGATAATAGATATAATTTAGAAACTCCAAATCTTACCCTTTTCCCTATTAAACTGACAACGTCAGTTCTCCTCCCCATTCACAGAGAAGGCGACGCAACTCTTTCCCCCTTAGGCGATTTTGTGTCCCTTGAAACCCTAAGGAAGAATCTCTTCAGGAACCAATCCAATCTTCGTCTGTTCTTCGTTTCTTCTCCAAGTAATCAAAGGCAAGTAATCATCTTATAAGTTCCTGCGATTTGTGAAAGAAAAAATGGCCTATTTTGTTATCAAGTTGGATCACCATGCAGTAGTTTCGTTATGTGAATCTATGTGTATGCTTTATGTGATTTGGTTATGAGATTTGGCCACTGTATATGAAAGTCCTTCGTTGTTGTTGTGGATTATTTGATCTTGTGAATCCCTACCCCTTGAACCCCTTCTTGTTGTGATTACCTTGTTGCGTGGGGTTTGAGGGAAAAAGGTGAGATTTTTGGAGTGATAAAGTCGGAGTAGTTGCGTACTAGGCTTGAATCATTGGTTGGTATGTGCATAGCGTTGAATCTGCAGTTTAAGCATGTGATTTTAGAAGGGTTTAGGCGTGGATTGATTAGGATGCGTTTGGAACCAATTGGAGTGATGGTTCTACAGAAATTCGCAGATGAAATCCTGGAGGAATGCTGACATCGATCGATCGATGTAAGAGATCGATGTCCACTGACGGACATCGATCGATCGATGTATAGGAGGGCTGAGAGATCGATGTCCACTGACGGACATCGATCGATCGAAGTGGAAAGAAGTTGAGAGATCGATGTCCACTGACGGACATCGATCGATCGATGTAGGTGAGGGTTGAGAGATCGATGTCCACTGACGGACATCGATCGATCGATGTATAAGAGGCTGAGAGATCGATGTTCTCTGATGGACTTCGATCGATCGATGTGAGGGTATGATGTCACATCGATTGATCGATGTGAGGGGATGATGTCCATCAGTTTTGTGGGAAAATAGAGGAAGAAAGAGGGAAGCTCGGGGAATCTTTGGGTGACCTTAGAGACTCCTTAGGACCTGATTAAAGGTAGTCTAAGTCTTGGGAACATGATTTAGGAGGGTGAATCAACTTGGTGACTTCAAAGGGTTTTCGAATCGGATTTCAATGAGGATGACCTAGGAGAGTTAGGAAATGAACGTACGAGGTGTTATAGAGTGCCATGAAGGAAAGATAGGGGTACTCGCATTGGTTTGTGACTTTTGGAATCAAGGTTAAGTGTTGACGATCTAGTTGAAGCCTAAGCTTTGATGTGTAAGTTAGGGAAATCTTGTGTGTGGCTCTTACTTGCGCATGTGAATACGAACTGCATACGTGAACGAGAAATGTGATTGAAACGAGGAGTCTTGCATCATGGCACTTGCATTGCATATTGTTTTGAGAAAGAGCTGTGCTTCGGCACTGATTTGCGAAGGTGACCTGTAATGTTAATCGGGATGGAAATATAAGCCGGGGTACATCACAGAGCATAACGAGGCCTGTAACGTTAACCGGGATGGAAATATAAGCCGGGGTGCGTTACAGGGTAACGAGCTACGAGACCGGACATTGTGACATACATTGCACTGTTTTGAAAAGAAACGGCTCATGCATTTGTGACTGTGTAGTGTAGTACACATTTTGACATGCATCACGTGAGTCGATGTGGTATGGATGTGCGTGGCATTTGATAGCCAATGAATTGTTATTTGCGGGCGAATTGCTGTACTTGCTTTATTACGTTGTTCGCCTATATATTTGGAAGTTTTACAAGACATGTGCCAGATTATCCCTTGGATTATATATTACTAATGTCTTGCCATGTGTTGATCCCGTATGTCTTATAAGCGGTTACTTGCTAGCGTTTTTTGCTAAGGGTACTGCCTTTGTGATACAGGAGAACCTGAGTATGACATGATCTTCATTGAGGACGACGGCGAGTGGGCAGAATGGGATGCCTAGACCTTGTGGAAAGAATTGATTAGATAGATTCTGTTACTTCTGTTCTTAATTCATTTGAGGATTTAGATGGCTGCGACCATATACAGTTTTTTGGTATTCACTTTGTCTTTTGATGTACCGTATTGATGATTTAGATTCACGAGATATATGTTTCCGCACTTATTTCTCTCACGTCATTGATGATGTGTATTCGAGAGATGAGACGTCTTGTAGTCTTCTTAGTAAGCTACGACGGGTGTACCGGTTCGGATTCCGCTGTCCGGGTCAGGGCGCTACAGGTGGTATCAGAGCCTAGGCTTCAGATCTACCTCGGAGACCTAGGTTATGACATGTAGAGTCTTAAGCCATGATTTTCACCCTAAGTTGATCTTTAGGTCTAAGTATGTGATCCTATATGTAAGTTTGATTGGGATGGGTGTGTGCGAGCGCGATAAAAGTTAATCAATAAATGTTACTTTATTTGGCGTGCGAATTCCACCTTGTACAACGCATATGGGCCTTCAGTACTTACTTTAGGAATTGCGGAATGCTAATAAGCGTTGATTTTGCAGAAAATACCTCCCAGAAGAGATAATCAAGGAAATGGTGGCAATGGGAACGAGAACCCTCCACCACCACCACCAGTCCTAGTCCCACAAGCGCTGATAGACGCTATCACAGTGATAGCTCAAGGGGTTGCTCAGCAGCAGCAACAACCACAGCAACCTCCTCCACCACCTCCCCAGCATGGTATCAGGTATTACATTGGGGAGATGCGAAAGATGCATGCCCCCACGTTTGAAGGGACCGCTGATCCAGAGGTGGCTGGATTTTGGAAGGACGAGATTGAAAAATGCTTCAGGCTTGTGCAAGTGCCTGAAGAACTGAAGGTGGATGTATCCACACCATTACTGATCGGCAGAGCTAATGCCTGGTGGAACGGCATTCTGCCCAAGATGACCCCTCCTATATAGTGGAGCCAGTTCGTGCAGGCCTACAAAGATTATTATGTGTCTGAGACTGCCGTTTTGGAGAAGATGAGGCAGTTTGACAAGTTTGAATAAGGGAGGATGTCGGTTTCCGATTACGCTGACAGGTTCCATGCCTTGGGCAAATTCACACCCTTGGTATTGGAAAATAATCAGATGAAAATGCTGAAGTTTGAAGAGGGTCTGAACCCCCGCATACGGACGGCTATAGCGGGGTCGAGTTTGAAAACTTTTGAGGAGATGCTGGACGCATGTTACCGAGTGGAGAGTGACATGCGCAGGTCACAACCAAGAGAAGCTCGTGAAGAATCGAGCAAGAGGCCGAGAGTATAGCAAAGTGGAGGTAGACCCGGACGTTGGGTGAAGATCCCCAGGAAAGGACAAGCGGGGCCAGCTCAAAGGGCACCGCACCATAATCAACCCGATCGTCAAGCACCTGCAGAATGTCCACACTGCTAGAGGAGACACGCAGGTGAGTGTTGGAAGATTATTGGAGCGTGCTTCAAATGTGGGAAGGCAGGCCATAGGATTAAGGATTGTCCCGAATGGGACCCTAAGCCTCAAGCAGGAGCAGGGCCGGCTCAGCAGCAAAAAGGCAGGCCCAATGCGAGAGTCCATGCCATGACGGACGCTGAAGTCCAGGAGGACGCCAACGTGGTGACAGATATGACCTAAGTTAAATAATAGTTGCTTAAGCTGAATTTTAGCCTTCTAAGTTGATGATTGAATATGTGTTATGTGAAAACCTTTATGTGATACCCCCTTGTGATTAGGTGTGATCCTAGTTAACAAAGTACCCACAAACGTGTTGTTTGATAGTGGAGCTAGTCACTCCTTCATTTCTAAACGATTCGCCAAAGGGCTCGACTGTTTACCCGAATGGCTCGAGAACCCCTTTAGGGTGCAGGCAGCAGGTGAGCAAGTACTGGTTTCTCACCACCAGTACAAAGATTGTGATTTGGAATTGGATGGGAAGTTATTCTCGGTGACCTTAGTTTCAATCCCGATGAAGGACTTTGATGTCATATTGGGCATGGATTGGCTGACCAAGAATCATGCCAATATTGGTTGTAAACTTAAGCAAGTGACCCTCAAGGACCCTGAGATGAATGACATCACGATACAAGGAAATGTCAAGATAACCAAAGCTCCAAAGAAGATATACATGACGGCGATTAAGGCCTATAAGGCTGTGCAAAAAAGGAGCCGAGGGATATATGGTGTATGCTATAGATGCTCAACAAGAAGTTTCCCCCATTGATCAAATTCCGGTAATCAATGAATTTAAGGACGTATTTCCGGACGACTTACCGGGAGTTCCGCCAGCAAGAGAAGTGGAGTTTGAGATCAATTTGATACCCAGAGCCGAGCCTATATCTAAGGCGCCCTACAGAATGGCTCCAGCTGAACTTAAGGAGCTAAAAGGGGCAACTTCAGGAATTGCTAGACAAAAAGTTAATTCGCCCCAGCGTATCACCGTGGGGAGCTCCAGTTCTATTTGTAAAGAAGAAGGATGGCAGCATGAGATTGTGTATTGATTACCGTGAGCTGAATAAGATTACCATCAAGAACAAATATCCCTTGCCAAGGATCGAGGATTTATTTGATCAGTTAAAGGGAGCTCGCTGGTTTTCAAAGATCGACCTTCGTCAAGGGTATCATCAATTGCTTGTGAAAGCGGGAGACGTTCCCAAGACCGCTTTTCGGACTCGATACGGGCATTATGAATTTTTGGTGATGCCTTTTGGATTAACTAATGCCCCAGCGGCATTCATGGACTTGATGAACACCGTATTTCGGAAGCAGTTGAACCAATCCGTGGTCTTGTTCATCGATGACATCCTAGTCTACTCTCCCGACGAGCAAGCACACGCTGAACACTTAAGAGTGGTGCTGCAAATTTTGAGACAACAAAAGCTCTACGCCAAATTCAGCAAGTGTGAATTTTGGCTAAGAAGTGTAGCCTTTCTCGGTCACGTGATTTCTGAGGATGGGATCTCGGTAGATCCTAAAAAGATAGAAGCCATCACAGAGTGGCCAAGACCTACAAACGTGACTGAAGTAAGAAGCTTCCTAGGCTTGGCAGGCTACTATAGGAAGTTCGTTGAGGGATTCTCAACGATAGCAGTTCTGTTGAGCCGACTTACACAGAAGAAGACTAAGTTCGAATGGACTGCTAAATGCGAGCAGGGCTTTACCGAGCTCAAGAAGAGATTGACCACAGTCCCGGTGTTGGCACAACCCTCCGGCACCGACGGTTTCGTGATCTATAGTGACGCGTCCAAGAAAGGACTAGGTATGTACATCTTTACAATTAACGCATTATATATACATATGCTAGCCTTAAATTAACGCTCTGTTTATAGGTTGTGTCTTGATGTAAAATGAACGAGTCATTTCGTACGCGTCAAGACAATTGAAGCCATATGAGCAGAATTACCCGACGCATGACTTGGAGCTCGCAGCTGTGGTATTTTCTCTTAAGATCTGGAGGCACTATTTATATGGAGAGAAATGTGCCGTGTTCACTGATCATAAGAGCTTGAAGTACCTATTCTCGCAGAAGGAGTTAAATATGAGACATAGAAGATGGTTGGAGTTACTCAAGGACTATGACTTGACTATCAACTACCATCCGGGTAAGGCCAACAGAGTGGCGGACGCATTGAGCAGAAAGTCTAGCCACGCGAGACAATCTCCGTTAGAAAGAGAAATCGAGGAGTTTGACCTCGAAGTGGTGGACTCAGTGGCGAATGTCCTTACAACGTTATCTATCAGCCCAGACTTGGTAGACAGGATTAAATAAGCGCAGTATGAGGACCCAGCATTGAAAGAAATCCGCGACAAATTATCCACGGGACCAGTAAAGGGCTTCCAATTGCGAGAAGATGGAAGTTTATGGTTTCAGAATAGGTTGTGTGTACCTAACCATGATGAGCTTCGAAGGGAGTTGTTGCACGAAGCTCATAACTCAAGGTTATCCATCCATCCCGGCAGCACTAAGATGTATAAGGACCTCAAGCGGAACTATTAGTGGATGGGGATGAAGAAAAGCATAGCAGAATATGTGGAGAGATGCTTGGTATGCCAACAAGTCAAAGCTGAACATCAACGACCTGGTGGTTTAATGAAGCCACTAGAGATCCCAGAATGGAAGTGGCAACACGTAACTACGGATTTTGTGATGGGATTACCCAAGACCAGAAATGGAAATGAGATGATCTGGGTGATCGTAGACCGTTTGACAAAGACAGCCCATTTCATAGCTATGCCACATAGCACCTCCTACGAGAAACTTTCCGATATATATGTGGATAACATTGTGAGTTTGCACGGAGTCCCTGTCAGTATTGTATCAGACCGCAATCCCAAGTTTACCTCTAAGTTTTGGAGGGCATTCCAGAAAGCTATGGGTACAGAGTTAAGGATGAGTACTGCCTACCACCCACAATCGGATGGACAATCCGAGAGAACCATTCAAACTTTGGAAGACATGTTGAGAGAGCATGCGCTTTGGATTTCAAAGGAAACTGGGATAGCATGCTGAATTTGATGGAGTTTTTGTACAATAATAGCTATCACAGTGCAATTGGTATGGCACCATTTGAAGCTTTATACGGACGTAAGTGTAGGTCCCCTGTTTGTTGGGACGAAGTTGGGGAAAGGACCATCACTGCACCCGAGTTGGTTGAAAAAATAGTTGAAAAGGTCAAAGTGATAAGAGAGAAACTAAAGGTGGCTCAAGACCGTAATAAGAGTTGGGCCGATACCAAAAGATGACCCTTGGAGTTTAAGGAAGGTGAAAAGGTCTATTTACGAGTTTCACCCACTAAGGGAGTTGCAAGATTCGGAATGAAGGGCAAGTTAAGCCCTAGATATATTGGCCCATACGAAGTGCTTAGCAAGGTTGGGGAAAGAGCATACCGATTAGCCTTGCCACCAAGTTTGTCCCAAGTTCATAACGTATTTCACGTATCTCAATTAAGGAAATACGTATCGGACCCCAACCATGTCCTGGAAGCTCAACCATTGGATGTTAAAGAAGATGTCTCATATGAAGAACATCCAATGAAAATTGTTGATAGAAAAGATCAAATCCTGCGCAGACGTGTGATTCCGTATGTCAAGGTTCAGTGGAGTAACCATACGGAGCGCAAATCCACGTGGGAGCTTGAGGAATAAATGATGGAGCTTTACCCACACCTCTTCCAATAAGGTACGCCAGTTTCGAAGACGAAACTTTTTGTAAGGGGGGTGGAATGTTATGCCCCGCACCCTCCGTAGAATACATAAAAGACAGAGAATGAATTAAAGTAGATTAATGACGGTCAACGGTAATGAATTAGGAATTAAGTACGAGGATTAATTAGAAATTAATGAGAAGATTAAATACTAGAATTAATTGTGTTTTATTTTAGAATTAAATAATAAAGGTTTATCCTTTAAGATAAATAAGATAATAGATATAATTTAGAAACTCCAAATCTTACCCTTTTTCCTATTAAACTGACAACGTCAGTTCTCCTCCCCATTCACTGAGAAGGCGACGCAACTCTTTCCCCCTTAGGCGATTTTGTGTCCCTTGCAACCCTAAGGAAGAATCTCTTCAGGAACCAATCCAATCTTCGTCTGTTCTTCGTTTCTTCTCCAAGTAATCAAAGGCAAGTAATCATCTTATAAGTTCCTGCGATTTGTGAAAGAAAAAAATGGCCTATTTTGTTATCAAGTTGGATCACCATGCAGTAGTTTTGTTATGTGAATCTATGTGTACGCTTTATGTGATTTGGTTATGAGATTTGGCCACTGTATATGAAAGTCCTTCGTTGTTTTTGTGGATTATTTGATATCCTGTGAATCCCTACCCCTTGAACCCCTTCTTGTTGTGATTACTTTGTTGCGTGGGGTTTGAGGGAAAAAGGTGAGATTTTTGGAGTGATAAAGTCAGAGTAGTTGCGTACTAGGCTTGAATCATTGGTTGGTGTGTGCATAGCGTTGAATCTGCAGTTTAAGCATGTGATTTTAGCAGGGTTTTAGGTGTGGATTGATTAGGATGCGTTTGGAACCAATTGGAGTGATGGTTCTGCAGAAATTCGCAGATGAAATCCTGGAGGAACGCTGACATCGATCGATCGATGTCAGAGATCGATGTCCACTGACGGACATCGATCAATCGATGTATAGGAGGGCTGAGAGATCGATGTCCACTGACGGACATCGATCGATCGAAGTGGAAAGAAGTTGAGAGATCGATGTCCACTGACGGACATCGATCGATCGATGTAGGTGAGGGTTGAGAGATCGATGTCCATTGACGGACATCGATCGATCGATGTATAAGAGGCTGAGAGATCGATGTTCTCTAATGGACTTCGATCGATCGATGTGAGGGTATGATGTCACATCGATCGATCGATGTGAGGGGATGATGTCCATCAGTTTTATGGGAAAATAGAGGAAGAAAGAGGGAAGCTCGGGGAATCTTAGGGTGACCTTAGAGACTCCTTAGGACCTGATTAAAGGTAGTCTAAGTCTTTGGAACATGATTTAGGAGGGTGAATCAACTTGGTGACTTCAAAGGGTTTTCGAATCGGATTTCAATGTGGATGACCTAGGAGGGTTAGAAAATGAACGTACGAGGTGTTATAGAGTTCCATGAAGGAAAGATAGGGGTACTCGCATTGGTTTGTGACTTTTGGAATCAAGGTTAAGTGTTGACGATCTAGTTGAAGCCTAAGCTTTGATGTGTAATTTAGGGAAATCTTGTGTGTGGCTCTTACTTGCGCATGTGAATACGAACTGCATACGTGAACGAGAAATGTGATTGAAACGAGGAGTCTTGCATCATGGCACTTGCATTGCATATTGTTTTGAGAAAGAGCTGTGCTTCGGCACTGATTTGCGAAGGTGACCTGTAATGTTAATCGGGATGGAAATTTAAGCCAAGGTGCATTACAGGGCACAAAAGGTCTGTAACGTTAACCGGGATGGAAATATAAGCCGGGGTGCGTTACAGAGTATAAAGTCCTCTGCAATGTTAATCGGGATAGAAATATAAGCCGAGGTGCATTGCAGAGTATTACGAGGTCTATGATGTTAATCGGGATGGAAATATAAGCCGAGGTGCATCACAGAGCATAATGAGGCCTGTAACGTTAACCGGGATGGAAATATAAGCCGGGGTGCTTTACAGGGTAACGAGCTACGAGACCGGACATTGTGACATACATTGCACTGTTTTGAAAAGAAACGGCTCATGCATTTGTGACTGTGTAGTGTAGTGCATATTTTGACATGCATAATGTGAGTCGATGTGGTATGGATGTGCGTGGCATTTGATAGCCAATGAATTGTTATTTGCGTGCGAATTGCTGTACTTGCTTTATTACGTTGTTCGCCTATATATTTGGAAGTTTTACAAGACATGTGCCAGATCATCCCTTGGATTATATATTACTCATGTCTTGCCATGTGTTGATCCCGTATGTCTTATAAGCGGGTTACTTGCTAGCGTTTTTCGCTAAGGGTACTGCCTTTGTGATACAGGAGAACCTGAGTATGACATGATCTTCATTGAGGACGACGGCGAGTGGGCAGAATGGGATGCCTAGACCTTGTGGAAAGAATTGATTAGATAGATTCTGTTACTTCTGTTCTTAATTCATTTGAGGATTTAGATGGCTGTGACCATATACAGTTTTTTGGTATTCACTTTGCCTTTTGATGTACCGTATTGATGATTTAGATTCACGAGATATATGTTTCCGCACATATTTCTCTTACGTCATTGATGATGTGTATTCGAGAGATGAGACGTCTTGTAGTCTTCTCAGTAAGCTACGACGGGTGTACCGGTTCGGATTCCGTTGTCTGGGTCGGGGCGCTACAGGAATGTAATTGAAATGAGGAGTCTTGCATCATGGCACTTGCATTTGCATATTGTTCTGAAAAGAGCTGTGCTTCGGCACAGGTTTGTGAAATTGGCTGTAACGTTACACGGGATGGAAATATAAGCCCTGGTGCGTCACAGGGTATAAAGTTGTCTGTAATGTTAATTGGGATGGAAATATAAGCCGAGGTGCATTATAGGGTATAAAGTTGTCTGTGACGTTATACGGGATGGAAATATAAGCCGTGGTGCGTTACAGGGTATAAAGTTGTCTGTAATGTTAATCGGGATGGAAATATAAGTCGAGGTGCATTACAAGGTATAAAGTTATATGACCGGATATTGTGACATGCATTGCAGTGTTTTGAAAAGAAATTGCTCATGCATTCGTGATTGTGTAGTGTAGTGCATATTTTGTCATGCATCACGTGAGTCAGTTTGGGATGGTTGCTATGTGACTTGAATGATCGTTAATTGCTAATGGTTATGAATTACTGTTTTATGTTCTTGTATCGTTAAATATATGCTCTTAAAAGTATACAAGACATGTGCCCCATTACCCCTTGAATTATATATTACTCATGTCTTGCCATGTGTTGATCACATACGTCTTATAAGCGGGTTACTTGCTAGCGTTTTTCGCTAAGGGTACTACCTTTATTTTGCAGATGAGCCTAGTTATGACATGATCTTCATAGAGGACGACGGCGAGTGGGCCGAATGGGATGCTTAGAGACTGATTGGGAGATAGTTGGGACAGTTGTTATTTATTCCAGTTTCTTTCGTTCACTTGAGAATTTAGTTTGCTACTACCGTGACTACCCTTTTGAGATTTGATTATCACTCGATGTACGAACTTGATGGTTGAGATTCATTAGATACATGTTTCCGCACTTATTTCTCTTACGTCATTGATGATGTGTAATCGAGAGATGAGACGTCTTGTAGTCTTCTCAGTAAGCTACGACGGGTGCACCGGTTCGGATTCCGCTGTCCAGGTCGGGGCGCTACACTCTTCGTGTATCATTTCCAGCCTTTTTCATGCTTCATGAGCTGTTCCAAGACCTTTAAGTCTTATGAGCTCGGTGGTGGTAAGAGCACTTGAAAAAATATCGAATCTTTGCCATTGATGGCGAAGTTTATCTTCTCTTTGTCGGTGTAGTCATCCTCATCTTTGATCATTGATTCTCCTTTTGAGTTGGTAATCGTAGGAACTTCAATTCCTTTAACAACGGCTCTCCATATATTAAATCCACAGCCTTTCAAATGATTGATCATTCGAAATTTCTACAAAGAATAATTTTGGGCATCAAACATAGGTGCTTTAGTGTTTGATCATGAGAATAGTGCAGTTGGCTTGGAAGTTGAGGTGTAGGATGAAGAGGTTGTCATTGCAATGATCTTTAACCTTGCTACTTGCAAAGATTGGCCAAGCAATCAAGGTTACTCTCTGATACCAATTGTTAGGTCCGTAACACACGCTAGAGGGGGGTGAATAGAGTGTTCGACAATTTTGCGAAATTTTCTTGTTTGGTTGAACTCAAACGAAATTCAAAATCAAAGCAAGAATAGGAGATGAGAGACAATAAATGAGTATACCGGATATAGAGTGGTTCGAATCGTAAATGATTCTACTCTACTATCACTTTGTTATTAAAGTGGATTTCCAACAACTACTCTTCTTATTATAGCTATAAGAACAACCACCGCAATACTTACACTAACACCTTAACGTAAGCAACCACAACAACAACTTCTTGCATAAAATACCTTTGTGCAACTACAATAAATACAGCTCTAAGCAACAACAACTTCTTGCCACCTCACAAATTCAACAAAGTTCTCTCAAGAACTTTCTCACAGTACGTTAAAAGAAGTAGTGGGGATCACACTTTCTCACTAGTCTAAACACAAGCAAGAGATCAAATATTTAGGGTTCCTCTTGTGTTAGACTCACTATCTCTCAGTATACAACAATAAAGAGCAAATAAAGGCTTAATGAGTTTTAAACACTTTTACACATATGAGAGAAATATATAACAAAGAAGAATGAAGCTTGATGATGGTGAAAGTGTGTATTTGCCTCATCTGAGCTTCATCCATTTATAGGAGGTGTTCACCACGTTTTTGGAGCCTCCACCATGTCTTCAACTCCAGCAAATGTCAAGAAAATGTCCAATTCGTCTTTAGTTATCCTATGGAGTGATTTGATCCTCAATAGTCACCCTAGAGAATCTTAGACATGGATAAAATAGTCAAGGAAGCATGTATCATGATAGAGTAAAGTCCAAAAGAAATTTGAGCAAGATTAGAAATAGAAAACACTATGAATCTTCCTTGGATTTTGTTCCAACATTCACAAAAATTTGAATTTTGGGGGACATCGATCAATCGAAGTTCCTGGACTGAGAGATCGATGTCCTCTATAGAGTTTCCAGTTTTGAACCTGCAGCACATCGATCGATCGAAGTCTCTCCTAGATAGACTGATGTGATATCGATAGATCGATGTCCCATGGACTGAGAGATCGATATTGGACAGAAACTTTCTGGTTTGAAACTACCTGACATCGATTGATCGAAGTCTCTCTTGGAGAGACTGAAGTGACATCGATCGATCGACTTCCCTGAATTTGAGGTTTCGATGTCTGATAGTGAGTTTCTGAATTTTAGCTTCTGTCACATCGATCGATCGAATTCTCACTTTTAGAGACTGAAGTCACTTCGATCGGTCGATGTCCCCTGCTTTGAAAGATCGATGTTGAACAGTAAAGTTCCAACCTTAACCATTTTTGACATAGTGTGTTTTTCTCATTTTGCATCAAATCTCAAGTGTAAATTTAACTCATTTAAAACATCTTCGCATCATCAAAATATTTTATATCTTAACAGTTTCATGTTGCATGCACATGTATGTATCGACGCCTTGTACTTCTCGTAGTAGAGTACGACGTGTGCACTGTGTAGGAACCCTAGTTTCGGATGGAGCGCTACACCTTTGATGTGTGTATAAAATGGAATAGAGAACTTGGTGTATGTATGGCCCTTTTGATGTGTGCCGGGTACTTGATGTTTATAAAAAAGCTAGTATTTGGTTGGAGTGGCATAATAGAATATATATCCTTAAAGAAAGCATATTATCTTTAATCATGTGAGAATGTATATGTTATGGATAGCATGAAAAGTGTATATGTTAAGGATAGCATGAATGCATTGACAAAGGGGAAAATGTTTTGTGAAATCATGGATTGAAAATCCTCTTTTTTTGACAAAGAAGAATAAGAGAGTTCTTTTTCGCACAAAAATTCTTTTAAAGTTGTATAGTTTTTAAATAATCAAAAGAGAAGAGATCGTTGGAGTATGAATACTTAGATGAGTCCAAACTTTTGAGATATTTGGAAAGAAGAGAGAAGATTGATTTATACTTGAAAAATGACATAAGAAACAAATGAATGAAATTAGGACATTGTCTCTAAACAAAGATCAGTGTATATTGATCTCCGCATAGATCACATCGATCTCTAAGGAGACTACATTAATTGATCGATGTAGACCATGTCTAAAATCAAGAACACACTGACTATCCATCAATTTCTCCATCGATCGATCTATGTTTCAAGTGAAAAATAGACATCCATCTATAAAATAGGTACATCAATCGAGTAAAGTGTACATTAATCTCTAAAAGGGAGACATCGATCGATATATGTATATCTTGTCCAAAATTCAGAGCATACTAGCTATACAACGATCTCTGGGATCGACCGATCAATGTAATAAAATAAAAAATGTCACCAAATAAGAAAAGTGACATCAGTCTCTAAACCGAGTACGTCGATCGATTGAAATAGACATTGATTTGTAAACTGACAGAAAATGATCGATCCATGTCATGCCGAATTCAAAATATTATCGGCATCATAAATGGATATATTTCTAATTTGAAGTGTTTTCTCTTTTCTATTTGTACCGAATCAATTGTGCATTTGTTACCAATGGTTCTAATGTTTCCGAGTGTTTGTACACCTATCTAAGCTCTACTAGGTGGCTATGAGTCAAAAAAATTGAAGAGTAGAGTGGTTGAAGACAACTCAAAAAGCAATTAATAAATTGTGAGACAGTGGAAAAGGTGAAAAATAAGCATGTTGTATTTAATCATGTGAGAATACATATGCTGAAAGAGAGCATGAATGCATTAACAAAGGAGGTACATGTTTTTGTAAAATCATGGATTGAAAATCTTTTTTTTTTTTGACAGAGAAGATTAAGAGAGTTTTTTTAAACAAAAATTATTTTAAAGTTGTATAATTTCTAAATCATCAAAATGGAAGAGATCGTTAGAGTATGCTCCAATAATCTCCTCTTTTTGTTTAGAGATCAATGTTCTAATTTTTATAACTTTACTCCTTAAATTGTTTCCAAGATATAAATCAATATTTTCTATTTTTTTCAAACATTTCAATCTTTTGAACTTATCATAAAATTCAGAATCCAACAAAATCTTCATACACAATGGAAATGTATGTGAAGGTCACTAGGCGATCAAAAACACGGGGCTGGCTGGCTTGATTCCATTTAGAAAAGGGGCTTTGGAAAGACAACACAAATGACTAGGATCATCAAAAGAATATAGGAGCTGTATTCATCCCTTTCTACAGGGTCTTTCACGGAGATATATTACTTTAGAAAGTGCAAAAGATTTTAGTAACTCTATGACCAAAGAAATTCAAGTAAATTGTGTTTCATCATTCACTCTGTTTTTTATTTTAATGAGCATTTTAAGTTAGAACGAGAAGACTCTAAAAATTATACAACACACTATTCATCTTAATTATCTTCACGAACCTAATATATGTTACTTTATAAAGTGGAATAGATTATGGAAAGATTTTAATATCTCCACGAGCAAACAATTTGTCTGCAACTATCTAATCCTTGACGTATATGTTGTGCGCATAGAAGAGCAAACAACGTTTAGGTGCAATTATGTAAAGATGTAACGTTCACCAGATACAAGGGAATATGCGATCAAAACCAAAGTTTGGCCAGCTTGATTCTCGTTAGAACAGGGGCTTCGGAAAGACAATTCTGAGGATGACGATCATCAAGGAATCTTTGAAGGATCTGTGCTTGACAAACATGTCTCAATTTCCAAGAAATGCTAGAGCTCCGTCCTTAGATCTTGTATGTATGAATATAAATCCTTAAAGGGAATCATTCATGGAAAAAATAATTTTATTTGCTTCTCTCTTTACTCTTTTGACTACTGTGTAAACGTCAAATAGCACGGAAGGACAAACTCGCAGGATTAGAATATTTCTTTCTGTCTTATCTTATAAAATAAGTTTGCATAAATCTTATGAAATCATCTGCAGATTCCAATGGGTTTCTTTGGTCTATAAATTAAGCCTACGTTCACAAATCTTTCCACCCAAATCCCAAATTTCTCAACATACAATTACTCTTTGTCAACTAATTCATTATGGTGAAGGTTGCTTATTCGGCTTCGCTAATGCTGCTACTCGTCACCTCTCTCCTTGCATGTAAGTTGTTCCCCTCAAGTAAACTCATTCTACTGTAACGTTGGGGTTAAAATGCATCAGAATTTCTCTTTTTCACATCAGGTCATATAGATTATGCTAAAACGTGTGAATTTACGGTATTTTTTTTATTCATTTTACGATGACATAGTATTTGAACCAAGAATTGTTTATGTAGTCAACTCTGGAGCTGGTGAAGGCATGCCGGTAAGAAAGCTGAAGTTAGACCCGGTACCAGAATGTGTGGAAAACACATGCAATGGAAATGATGCTGACTGCAGTGATGCCGCATGTAAATGTTCGGAAGAGACAGGAGTAGACTGCATTTTGAGATAGGCATAGCAACAAATATTCACTTATCGTTCTGATTATGCTGTGACAAACTGAGGCACCCATAACCCACTTCCTCTTTTATATTTCAATTGCTGATGATGAAATAAAGCCTCCCAGCATCAGAGTTTCTGGAGTGTCAAACTATTTTCTGTTGTGATCGATCCTTTTTAAGTGTTTGTCATGTGTACTGTAGATATTCCACAGAGTGTCCGAGTTTTGTGTTTTATGTTGTTGTAATAACAATGAGCGTGTTTATGGGTTGTTCTGCAATAAAATCTCATATACTATTTTAGTTCACCTCTGCTTTTTTATTTTACACGATTGTGTCATCATCTAATATTTATTGTATAATGTACATATATGATTTGACCACGTTTAGATTTTACAAGATTGTGCCTTCATTTAATATTTATCGCAGAATCATACATATGCTGTAGCGCCCCGACCCGGACAGCGGATCCGAACCGGTGCACCCGTCGCAGCTTACTGAGAAGACTACAAGAAGTCTCATCTCTCGAATACACATCATCAATGACGTACGAGAATAAGCACGAAGACACGTGCAAAATAAAATCTAAATCATCCAAATCCGTTTTCCCAAAACATAAGTAAATAAAGTAGTTTATGGACGCAGCCATCTAAGTCTTCAAATAACTGAGAGAAACTGAAATAATACGAAACAGTTTGGAACAATGCCCAGTAGGAACACTAAACATCCCATTCCGCCCACTCGCCGTCATCCTCTATGAATATCATATCATAACTCGGCTCATCTGCAAAACAATGGTAGTACCCTTAGCGAAAAACGCTAGCAAGTAACCCGCTTATAAGACATACGGGATCAACGCATGGCAAGACATGAGTAATATTTAAATCAAGGGGTTGATGGGGCACATGGCTTGTATAACTTCAAGAATATAAATTTATAGCATAACAGAATAAGATTAATAATTAATAAGCATTCGACAATTCAATAACCATCCAATTTCAATTCAATCGTACCGTAACGACTCACGTGATGCATGGCAGTTCAAAGCATGCACTAAACTACACAAACCCCAAATGCTTATGCTTCACTTTTCAAAACAGTGCAATGCATGTCATAATTTCCGGTCACATAACTTTATACCCTGTGGTAGGCCACAACTTATCTTTATACCCTGTGACGCACCACAGCTCAACTTTATACCTTGTAATGTGCCACAACTTGTCTTTATACCCTATGACACATTACAGCTCACTTTATACCCTGTGATGGTTACAGCTTGTCTTTATACCCTGTAAGGCATCACAGCTCATTTCGCAAACTTTATACCCTATGCCGATGCACAACTCTTATCAAAACATAATGCAAATGCAAGTGCCATGATGCAAAAATGCACGACTTCTCATCATTCAATCACATTCAATTGTCAAGCAATCATTCGAGGCTCACCTCATTCACACACTCGAGCATATCCTTTCCGACAAGTCAACATCACTTAAACATTCATTCTGGAACCCAAAGGGCAATGTAGGAACCCTCACATTCCCCTTTTTGAACTCTGTAGAGCCTCGTACATTCATTCCTAACCCCTTAGGTCATTCACTTTGAAGTCCGATTCAAATACCCTATGAAGTCTCCACCGTTGATTCATCATCTTAAGACGTGTTCCCAAGACTTGGGCTAACCTCAATCAGGTCCTAAGAAGTCCCTAAGGTCACCCAAAGGATCCCCTAGCTTCCCTCTTTCTTCCCTTATTTTCCCACAAAACAGATGGACGTCATACCCTGACGTCGATCGATCGACGTCCATCTGAGGCACGTCGATCTCTCACTCAACCTACGTCGATCGATCGACGTACATTTGAGACACATCGATCTCTCACCCCTTATACGTCGATCGATCTACGTTCATCTGAAGCACGTCAGTCTCTCACCAACTAGACATCGATTTCCAGAATTTTCATCCTGCGATTTCTGCAGAAACTGCAGATCTAAATCCAATCGATTTCCAACTTTCTTCCAACCATTCCAAGCCTAATCCTCCCTATCAATCCAATCTTAATTCACCAACACAAAACCTTTCACGTATCAATCATGGATTCAAGCCTAAAACGCACATCATTCATCAAAACGAACCTGAAATCTCACCTTTTTCGCTCCCCTCTCCTTCCATCCGAAAATAGCACAAATAGGGATTCAAGGGATTGGGTTTTGCATGATCTCACCTAATCAACAACAACAACAATGATCTAAATCAAATAGCGGCCAAATCTCGAAACCAAAACGCATAAATCACATATAGATTCACAGAAAGAAACTACTGCATGGTGATCCATTTTGATATCAAAAAATAGGCCTTTGTCTTTCGCAAAATGTAGGAACTCATAAGTAGATTACTTGCCTGTGATTACTCGAAAACAGATTGAAGAACGAACGAAGAACGGATTGATTCCTGAAGAAGTTTTTTCTCCTAGGGTTGCAAGATGCCAAAAATCGCCTAAGGGAGAGGGGGAGAGAGTGGCGTCGGTTTCTTTTCTGAAATGAGGAGAAACTGACGTCCTGTCAGTTTTGATATGGGAAAGGATGGAATTTGAGTTTCTAAATTATATCCTATTATCTTATTTATCTTAAATAATAAAATTCTAATATTCAATTCTAAATTAAATACTACTTAATTCTATCATTTATTCCCTTAATAAATACTAATAAATCTAGCATTCAATTCTTAATTTATTTCTATTAATTGTCATTAATCGCATTTAATATTCTTTTTATCCTCTAATTATTTTACGGAGGGTGCAGGCATAACATATGCTTTGCCAGATTTGTGGATAACGTTGACTTAATTTCTGACTCATTCGAGTCAGGTAGTGTTGGAAACAATCAATCATGTACAAAGACGCAACCCTTCGGTATGTGCGTATATAAACAGTAAATAGTATGTCAAACTCGGGACGAGTCGAGGACTCTGTACTTAAGACGCATTGCTCTGGTAAACTGTTCCCAACCGACGTTAGCAATCGTCTCCCAGGATAGAACTAGTACCTATTCAGTTGAGCGGCACTGCTTGACTTGAATTGCAGCGAACCTTCGAGTGTCCTGATTTCTCTTGGACGTGATGCAGAAAGAAGAAGAAGAAGACAAAATCAGAAGATGAATGTGTGTTCAGATTGCATACCCATCCTCTGTTTATATAGAGGGGTTGGTTGGAAATCGGTTTTCGCAGATGGACTCTTGACCGTCGGATCACAACAGTAGATCAACTAGAGCCGTCGAACGAAAACCAACCAGCGTTTGTTTGGCGGTTTTGGAAGGTTTAAATTACAGCAGTCAAATGAAACCGAACTACAAGATTAATCCTTGAGCGTTAGATGAAACAACATTCGGTTGGGCAGTTAGGTCAGTTTGAATTTCAGCCATTGGACCAAAGCTGACCCTTCCGCCGCCGTTAGATCAAAACCGTTTGATCTTACAGATAGGAAAAAACCATTTGATCCTCATGATATTGGACTGGACCTAGGAGAACATTTGGGCTGCTGCACAGTTATGCCTGAAGCCTTTAACTATTTACAAAAAATAGCTAATCCAAAAGCCTAAAGCGATTTTCTCCAAAAAGATAGGAACTATTCCGGCCCACGAGACCACAAGCCCCGAGCCATGAGCCCGAACTCGGGCCGAGCCGAGACGACCAAATAGGCGGGTGGGCGGCGGCAGAGCGCATGCGCGTGTGTGACACTTTATAGGTCTTCTCTCCGGTCAAAAACTTCTCATACCCTAGGGGCACATTTAAAGTGACCATTCTAGCCATTTATAAGGTGGTTAAATTAGTTCATTTGTTTAAGGGTGATGTGCCCTCCTAAGAATAGGACACATCACCCACTAAATCATGTTTTCCATATACTTTGAACATTAATTTCTCATTCACCCGGTATCGTAATTGAGTGATTCCAAAGCCTAAAATTAATTAATCGTTACATAGATAATTAAGGGCCTATTAGTTTCAATTTTTCATTGACGAAAACTAATTATAATTAAGTTCAAAGTATGTTACTTAACCAAATTTGCAACTTCTCTTAATGGGCCAAAGCCCAAACTTCCAATTCCTCCAACAATCCCCCACATGAATGAAAATTAATGCAAATGCAGACTCTATGGAGAAGTCAGACAAGAAAATGTTGCATCAGAAGAAGTAGCTTCTGGCTTTGAACCTTTCATAGTGATGTACCATCGGATCCATTCAGCTAATTGGTGACTTGATATCTTGAACCAGTCAGCCTTTGCTATGAACCTAGACAACAATACTCACATAATGTTTCTTTTAACGCCCTTTTTGTTCTCATGGTTGTGTTCGTTTTGGCCATGAACAACTTTGTTTCAGAAAGTGTTTTAGAGAAATCTTGCCTCACAGAGTTCTCATAGAAGCGGCCCCATTTCACATTTTCATTGGTGATTCCTATCAGGAGCATCCTGCCATAGGACATCTTTAAAAGCTTTATCTTACCCTAAATATTCTCTGCAAACATCACTTTTATGTAACAGAATGAGCAAGTGCTATACTGAAACTTCATAACTTAGTTGTCCCATTGAACCAAGATTTTGGGATCTCCAGTCAACAAGGTTGGGATACCATTACAAAGATTCTTGCATTGTAGGCTTAAGTCCCATTCCGTTTGTCAATTTTCATATCTGATCTCTAGGCAAGCCTTTTGTAAGCGAATCCGCCAGATTCTCTATTGATTTTATGTAATCAATGGAAATCACGCCATTAGATATCAACTGTTTAATGGAGATATGTCTCCGACGTATGTGTTATAACTTACCACTGTATATGCTGATTTGAGCTCACCCTATAGCTGACTGACTATCACAGTGTATGCTAATAGGAGCAATTGGCTTAGGCCAGCATGAAACATCTTTTAGAAAATTTCGAAGCCATTCAGCCTCTTTCCCAGCTTTGTCCAGTGCTATAAACTCAGTTTCCATAGTGGACCGAGCTATGCACGTTTGTTTTGTGGATTTCCATGACACAGCAGCACCACCAACAGTGAATAAGTATCCACTGGTGGACATTGAATCCTTACTATCTGATATCCAATTTGCATAGCACTATCCTTCTAATACTCCTGGATATCTCGTGTAATATAATCCAAGGTTCATTGTGTATTTCAAGTACCTCATCACTCTATTTAGAGCTTTCAATTGATCATCACTTTGATTACTGGTAAACCTGCTCAATTTGTTTACTGAACAAGCTAAATCTGGTCTTGTACAGTTTGTTATGTACATCAAACTCCCAATTACCTGCGAGTACTTCAATTGAGCTACAGGTTCACCTCAGTTTTCTTTAAGTGTATACTTAAGTCAAGTGGGGTCTTTGTTGGTGTTGTATCAAACATATTGAATCGTTTGAGAATAGATTCAATATAGTGAGTTTGCGAAATAACAAGACCATCAGCCATCCGAGAAATTTTAATTCCTAGAATAACATTGGCAACCCCCATATCCTTCATATCAAAATTTTGTGTTAGCATCTTCTTTGTGTGATGTCACGAGTACTGTCCATGATTAGTATGTCATCTACATAGAGACATACTATCACATAGGCATTTGGTGTGTTTTTGATATGCACACACTTGTCACACTCAATGATCCTGAAGCCGTTTGACATCATTGCCGTATCAAATTTTAAATGCCACTGTTTGAGTGCTTATTTAAGTCCGTACAAAGACTTACCAAGTCTACACACTCTCTTTTCTAGTCCTGGGACGACGAACCCTTTGGGTTGTTCCATATAAATTTCTTTCTCTAACTCACCATTTAGAAAGGCAGTCTTCACATCTATTTGATGGATTTCTAAGTCATAGACTGCATCAATAGCCACTAGCATCCTGATGGAAGTGATCCTAGTCACTGGTAAGTAGATGCAAAAGAATTCAAAGCCTTCTTTTTGTCGATAGCCCTTGGCTACCAACCTGGCCTTGTACTTATCACTAGATCCATCTTCTTTCAATTTTCTCCTAAGAACCCACTTGCATCCGAGTGGTTTACTTCCTGGTGGAAGATCCACCAACTCCCAAGTGTGATTTTGAAGAATAGAATCTATGTCACTATTCACTGCCTCTTTCCAGAAAGGAGCTTCTGAAGTTGTCATTGCCTCAGAGAAAGATCTTGGCTCGTTTTCTACCATGTAGGTTAGAAAATCTGGTCCAAAAGATGTCGGAATTTTGACTCATTTGCTTTGACGAGGTTCCTCAGTTTCTTGAGGAGTCGTCTCACGCACTCGCTTACTAGTACTAGCTTCTTTATTTTTTTTGTCTTTCTTCGGAAAGACATTTTCAAAGAACACTGCATTCCTCGACTCCATGACAAAATTTTCATGTATCTCAGGAATGTCTGATTTGTGCACTAAGAAACGATATGTACTACTGTTTGTTGCATAACCTATGAATATGCAATCAATTGTTTTAGGCCCGATTCTCACTTGTCTTGGTTTGGGTACATCAACCTTTTCCAGACACCCCCACACTTTCAAGTATTTATAGCTAGGCTTATAGCCTTTCCAAAGTTCATATAATGTTTCATCCATCTTTTTAGATGTAATTCTATTTAAAATGAAGTTGGCGGAGAGAATCGCTTCCCCCCACAAGTTCCGAGGTAAACCCGAATTTATCAACGTAGCATTCATTATTTTCTTTAAAGTACGGTTTTTGGGTATTGCAATACCATTAGATTGAGGTGAATATGGTGTAGTCGTTTGCTGAATGATGCTATGTTCTGAACATAATTCATTAAACGATGCGTCATATTCTCCGCCTCTATCACTTCGAATTGTTTTAATTCGTTTGCTAAGTTGATTCTCAACTTTATTTTTATAATCTTTAAAAGCATCAACAGCCTCATCTTTGCTCCTTAGCAAATAAACATAACAATATCTAGTGCAATCGTCTATAAAAGTTACAAAATACTTTTTACCTCCTCTTGTATGCACAAACTTTAAATCACACAAGTCTGTATGAATTAAATCCAAGGGTTCAGTGGTTCGTTCTGTTGAAGGAAATGGTGTTTTTGCCATTTTTCCTTCAACAAATATTTGGCATTTTTCTTTATTATTAAAGTTCAATTTGGGTAATGAGTCAAGGTTAATCATTCGTTGTATTGACTTCTAATTAACAAATCCCAAATAAAAATGCCATAAATAAGAAGACTCAAGCATGTATGCAGAAGAAAAAACATAGTTTTATTAGCCTCATTAGGCGCAAATTTCTTGGGTACAATTGTCATTACATTCAATTTAAACATGTTATCAATAAGGTACCTTTTTCCCAAATACAAGCCATTCTTAGAAAGAGTAAATTTGTTCGCCTGAAAAACTAGTCTAAAACCATGACAGACTAGTAGAGCACCAGATACCAAGTTCTTATAGATGTCAAGAACATGCAACACATTCTGCAGGGTCAGCTCCTTTCTTGAGGTCATTTTCAGAACCACCTTGCTCGATCCTTCAATCTTTGAGCTATCAGAGTTTCCCATGAAGAGTTGTTCATTATTAGTTGTGGGTACATAGTCTTTAAACATTGCCCTGTTGGCACATACGTGTCGAGTGGCCCCTGTGTCCATCCACCATTCATGCGGATTCCCTAATGCATTGCATTCAGTCACCATAGCGCAGAGATTCAGATCTTCCATTGCGCTGACCAGATTTGCTTTTGCTTTGGTTTGACTCTGATTCTTTTTGGGCTTACGACAGTCACTGTTGTGGTGCCCCAGTTTTCCACAGTTATAAAACTTTCCCGTGAACTTCTTTGCAATCTCCTTGCCCTTGACATTGACGCCCAAAGTGTTATTCTTCTTTTTATTTTTTGCCTCAGGAACATGAGCTTTGGCTTGACCAGACTGAGAGGTTGGCTTTCTATCAGCACGACGATTGTCCTCCTCTGTTCGGAGCTGGACAATCAAATCTTCCATTTTCATTTCCTTTAGTTTGTGCTTGAGATAGCTCTTACATTCTCTCCACGAAGGAGGTAGCTTCTCAATCACAGTCGCAACTTGGAAAGATTCACTGAGCATCATGCCCTCTTCTTCCGTTTTTGATACCAACATCTGTAATTCTTCAACTTCCGAAACTATAGTTTTGGAATCTATCATTTATAGTCCAGAAATCTACCAACTATTAATTTTTTTTGTTTCAGCATCTTCTGTGCGATATTTTTATCTAAAGCCAACCACAACGTTTTTGCAGTCATAAAAGTACAAAACACGCCATAGATAGTATTATCCAGGCAACTCAGAATAAGATTCAAGCAACAGAAATTGTTATACGCCCATGCTTCAGCACTCAAGTTGTTCTGCATGTTTTGATTCTGATCCTCCACAGGTTCCACCACTGGTGGATCCTTGTTTAGAATTATTGCCAAGCCTAGTGCTGTGAGATAGAACATCATCTTTTGCTACCATCTCTTAAAGAAACTGCCTGCGAATTTTTCAGGCTTCTCCACATGTGCAATTGTGACAGCAGGATTCATTTGAGGCCCTCCGTTAGGCGCCAGGGGAACTGTGTTGAACGGCACATTGGTTTGGGCACCAGCAGTAACGTTATTGGTCCCATCAGCTGCAGACACGAAGTGTGCACCGTTAAAGCCATGAACAGAATTAGAGCTCTCGTTTTCCATTCCTGTTCAGTTGATCAAAACGTATAGATCAGAACAGTTTCAGATATAAGAAATGGGTAGAAACATACTACAAATCAGTGTATTATCACTGCTTTGCGTACGTAAATTAAAGAATAGTACAGTAATTAATTGAATCGAATACGTCTTAAGGTTGTTGAAAACAATCAATCCTGTACCAAGTCGCAACCGTTCGGTGTGTGTGTGTGTATGTAATAGTAAACAATATATCAAACCCGGGTCGAGTCAAGGACTCTGTCCTTAAGACGTACTGTTCCGGTATACTATGCCCAACCGGCGTTAGAAATCGTCTCCCAGGATACAACGGGTACTTGTTCAGTTGACGGTACTACTTAACTTGAACTGCAGCGAAATAGAGGGGTTGGCTGGAAATCGGTTTTCGCAAATGGACTAGTGACGGTCGAATCACAGCCGTAGATCAACTAGAGCTGCTGAATGAAAACCAACAGTGTTTGTTTGGCGGTTTTGGAAGGTTTAAATTACAGCTGTCTAATGAAAACCGAACTACAGGATTAATCCTGGAGCGTTAGATGAAAATCACATTCGATTGGGCGGTTAGGTTAGTTTGAATTTCAGTTGTTGGATCAAAGCTGACCCTTCCGCCACCATTAGATCAAAACCGTTTGATCTTGCAGATAGGAAACCGTTTGATTTAAATTATGTGTTCAAAACCGTTGAACCGTTTGATCCTGATGATATTGGACCGGACCTAGGAGAACATTTGGGCCGGTGAGCTGCTAGGCCTGAAAGCTTTAACTATTTACAAAAAATAATTAATCCAAAAGCCTAAAGAGATTTTCTCCAAAAAAGATAGGAACTGTCCCGGCCCACGAGACTACGAGCCTAAGCTTGAGCCAAGCCGAGCCGGCCAAACAGGAGGGCAGGCGGCAGCAGAGCGCCCGCGCGTGTGGCACTTTGTAGGTCTTCCCTCCGCTAAAAAATTTCTCATACCCTAAGGACACATCTAAAGTGACCATTCTAGCCATTTATAAGGTGACTAAATTAGTTCATTTTTCCATGTGGTATTCCTTCGTAAGGGTGATGTGGCCTCGTAAGAATATGACATATCAACCATTAAACCATGTTTTCCATCTACTTTGAACATTAATTTCTCATTCATCCGGTATCATAATTGAGTGATTCCAAAGCCTAAAATTAAAGTACTCGTTACGTAGATAATTAAGGGCCTATTAGTTTCTATTTTTCATCTACTTTGAATATAGTTGTTGTATTCATCCCTTCTAGAGTTTTTTTTACGAACCTAGCATATATTATTTTAGAAAGTGCAAAAGATTTTGATAACTCCATCACCAAAGAGATTTGAACCACTCTCAAAAAATTCTACAACACATTATTTATCTCCTCTCGAAAATTATCTTCACGGACCTAATATATGTTACTTTAGAAAGTGGAATAGATTTTGGGAAGATTTTAATATCTCCATGATCAAACAATTTGTATTCAACTATCTAATCCTTGACGTATATGTTGTGCGCATAGAAGAACAAACAACGTTTAGGTACAATTATGATAAGATGTAACGTTCACCATGCATTTGAGGATTGTTTCTCTTCATCTAATGCAAACGATTGGTTCATAACATATTTAAATTATAAATTCGACCTTCTCTTGAGACACAAGCAAAGCAAAATTAGAAACATGAAGAGAAAAACAATTGATATTTTATCTACCATTATAATCATGATATAAATGATTTCACTAAAACCAAGAATGTGATATATGTGAAATTCTTGAATAACAAGCAAAAGTGATCAAACAACTGAGAAATAAAACTGAAAGAATCAAATTCAAGAAGGAGAGCGAATGCTGCAAAGGAGAGGAATAACCGTCGAAGAGAAACAACGCAATGAAAATGGAATTGGAGGAAGAACTTGTTGAGTGCAGCAGAGCAGCTGCACTCTTATACACAACGGACACCAACGGAAAAGAAATAACTGCCTAACAGTACAATGCCTATATTGCCCTTACTATTACATCAACACTACCATACATCATAAGGGTACAACTGTAACTTCAACATCTTAAAAAAACACTTCCCGCTCCAATCTCCTTCTTCCTCACAATATTCCCGTCTTGTGTCCCAACTGCTCAGCTCATCAGCAGGGCATTGCAGCCAATCACCCCACGTGCTACAACTCAACTTTGGTCCTCCACTCACACCACCATCACAATCATCAACCACAGTCACCACAACCTTCAATCACTTTGACACCCCCCCTCAAGCTACGCTTGGCATATATGTTGTACGTTCCAAGGGAGTCTACTAGACACTGCAGTCTCCTCACATCCAAGGCCTTAGTGAACAAGTCTGCTAATTGCAGCTCAGTCCTGATAGGCATCAACTTGATCATCCCTTTCAACACCTTATTCCTCACTATGTGACAATCTATTTCGATATGCTTGGTCCTTTCATGGAAAACGGGATTTTCTGCAAGGTATATTGCACTCTTACTATCGCAAAAGACCTCTACTGGCACTTGATCAGCTATCATCAGATCCTTACACATATATAACAACCACTGTATTTCACACACTACAGCTGCAATTGCTCTATACTCCGCTTCCGCTGACGACTTGGACACTGTAGATTGCTTTTTTGCTTTCCATGAAACCAGAGCTCCTCCCAAAAAAACACAGTATCCAGTCACTGACTTCCTAGTCTCCTTGCATCCGCCCCAATCAGAATCCACGAAGCAATTCAACTTTAGGTCACCTGAGCTGGGGAACAACAGCCCTTGTCCAACTGTCCCTTTTAGAAATCTCAATACTCTGTGTGCCGCTTTTAAATGATTCTCCGTTGGACAATCAAGGAACTGGCTTAACTACTGCACAGGGAAAGCTATATCTGGTCTTGTAATGGTAAGGTATATTAGCTTTCCAATGAGTCTCCTATACGCTGCAACATCTGCAATCAGTGGTGAATCACCATGCGTAAGACTAGCATGAGTCTCCATTGGACTCTTAGAAGGTTTGGAATCCATAAACCCAGCTTGCTCTAAGAGCTCCAATGTATACTTTCTTTGGTTGATGATTATCCCCTCTCTGGCCCTGGCCACTTCAATTCCTGAGAAGTACCTTAGTGATCCCAAATTCTTAATCTGAAATTCCTTATGCAAAGCACCCTTTATCTCCTCAATGGCCCCCTCATTGTCACAAGTGACAAGAATGTCATCCACGTAAACTAGCAAGACCATCAGTGATCCATGCACATCCTTGGTGAAAAGAGTATAATCATGTTTGGATTGAATAAAACCCAAAATCTGCAGAAACTTAGTCAATCTAGCGTTCCACTCTCTACTGGCCTGCTTCAAACCATACAGAGATTTTTGAAGCTTACAAACCAAATTGGATCCAGATGCTGTTGTTCTAGGGGGTGGAGTCATATAGATATCCTCATGCAATTCTCCATGGAGAAATGCATTATTGACGTCCATTTGATGCACTGGCCAGTTTAATCGGGCTGCCATGGCCAAGACTACTCTCACTGTTGTCAACTTAGTCACCGGAGAAAAGGTGTCTTGGTAATCCACACCAAATTGTTGTGTGTAGCCCTTGGCTACAAGCCTTGCCTTATACCTCTCCACAGATCCGTCTGGTTTATACTTGATCTTATAAACCCATCTACACCCAATAGCTTTCTTCCCTGGAGGTAAAGGTACAGTCACCCAGGTATTGTTGGCTTCAAGTGCAGCAAGCTCAACGGCCATGGCTTCTTGCCAAGCTGGAAATCTTGATGCCTCTGCATAAGACTGAGGTTCTACATATATACTAGAATTTAACACATAGCTTTTATATTGTGGAGAAAGAGATGCAAGTGTGTATGTCTTACATATTGAATGAGGACTGGTGTGTTTAGTGGCATTATGAGTGATGTGGTTAAAGTAATAGTCAGTAAGATAGGAAGGAGGTTTTCTGGTTCTATGTTGTCTGTGACTCGATGGGGATGTGGATGTTTGAGGCACACTGGGCTGAATAATAGGAAGCTCAACTACTAGTTTACCCTTTGAGAGATCTTGAACATTGGCTGAGTGAGCAGGTGGAGGAGAGGATTCATAGGTAGAGAGCTCAGGAGATGGAGAAGAAGGCGATGATGGCTCAGATTGGGGTATGGAAGCAGATGGTGTAGGGCTAGGTGAGGTAGACATAGGGAGAACATCATTGAGTGGGAATGACATATGATCAGAAAAGTAGGCTGGATTGTAAGGAGATGACTCTGGCACAGTCTGATGTCTCTTGACGGGTTCACAGCTGACTGACGCACTTGAGGACATGGGAAAGACTGATTCATGAAACACCACGTCCCTCGAGACAAATACATCCTTATTAGACAAATCCTGCAACACAAACCCTTTTGTGGTATGTGACAATCCCAGAAAAATGGATCTCCTCGCTCTGGGGGCAAACTTCTCCTTGTGTGCTTTGTTATCTGTTGCAAACGCAAGACAACCAAAAACTCTGAGGTTGCTATAAACGGGCTTGGACTTGTATAGGATTTCAAATGGTGTTTTCTGAGAAAGAATAGGCGAGGGAGTGATATTTATAAGGTACACTGCATGTTGAATGCAGAAGCCCCAATACTGGGCAGGAAGATGGGATTGAAATTTTAGAGATCTGGCTACTGTCAATATGTGCTGATGCTTTCTCTCGACCAAACCGTTTTGTTGTGGAGTATAAACGCAGCTAGTCTGGTGTACTATGCCTTGGGAAGCAAAGAAACTGGTCATGTTAAATTCTGGTCCGTTGTCCGTTCTGATTACTTTAACGCAAGCATCAAACTGTACAAGAATGTATTGATAGATACTTTGAATGATGCCTCTCACTTCAGACTTTGCTTTCATCAAATAAACCCAGCAAAATCTAGAACAATCATCTACTATAGTAAGGAAGTAATATTGTTTGTACATAGTGGGATATTTGTACGGTCCCCATATATCCATATGAACAAGAAGAAAAGGTTTGTCAGCCATAGAGTTTGAAACAGGAAACGGCAGGCGTTCTTGTTTGGCTAACGGGCATATACTACATTTACAAGATTTATCTGGAACTACAATCTGAGAATCAATTTTCCACACTTCCTTCATTCTTAATTCTCCCATATGCCCAAGTCTGGCATGCCACAGCAAGGAATCTGATATGGAGGTTGCGCAAGTCTTGGATGAACGATAAGGCTTGTGAGTTGGAGATTTTATGGCGGAGGCTGAGGTTCTATACGAACCATGGAGATGATAGAGTCCAAAGGACACTCTAGCTAAACCAATCGTCTTCCTGGTCATCAAATCCTGGATCATACATGTGTCAGACTGAAAATTCACAAGGTATTCATTGGACGCGGTCAATCTGCTCAAGGACAGCAGATTAAAAGCAAAGGAAGGAATAAAGAACACACCAGAGAGGGTAAGACTGGGATTAACCCTTACATTTCCAACATGAGTGACACTAGCAAGTGAATTATTGGGAAGTCTAACGGAAAGAGAGTTAACTGGGTGATAGGATTCAAACAAATGTAAGGAACAACACACATGATCTGATGCTCCAGAATCTAAAATCCATATGTTAGAGTTCTGGTATAGTGTATTACCTTTCACCTTAGCAGAGTCACCTGAGAATTGTGCAGACAGCATAGAATGGTGTCCACTTACACATCCACCATTATCAACGTTGTTCCTGTGGTCCTTCTCCTGAAGCAAGGACATCAACTGATTATATTGCTCAACCGTAAGCATAGGTGCTTGGTGCACTGACTGTGAACTAGACAGTTCCCTATCATCATCCTGGTTCACAACATTATCCTGCTGTATGCTGCAGTCATCACCATTTACACAATTAACTTGTCCTCTTGGCTTATACCCGGGTGGGTAACCATGTTTTTTATAACAGCGATCAACAGTATGTCCAGACATACTGCAGTATGTGCAATAGGGAGTCTTCGAACCTCCTGACTTATAGCTTTCCTTCTTATATCCTCTCCCAAATCCATCACTATTACTTATTCCTCCAAATCTGGAATTGTTTCCCACATTCATTACAGCAGTGGGATTATTGTTAAAAGATCCTTGTGAACTAGAATAAGCAAGCTTTCTCTCAAGCCTGACAGCCATTGCAAACGCTGTCTTCAAATCAGGCAACGGAGTGGTAAGCAAAACTTGCGATTTCACGGCCTCAAAATCATCATTAAGCCCCTTCAGAAATTTTATAACGCAATCATCTTCCACAAATTTATTTATCTGACTTACAATATTACAGGAACAACGATTACACGTACAGTTTGGAATGGACCTCAATACCAACAATTCTTCCCAAACAACCTTTAACTTTGTATAGTATTCAGTAACAGTTGACGATTCTTGCTTTATATTGTAAAATTCCTCTTGCAAATCAGATAATCTAAAGACATCCGCTGTTCCATACCTGTGTTTGAGATCGTTCCATATGTCCACTACGTTGTCTAGCCACATCACACTTTGGCTAATTGAGGGAACATCGGAATTGATCAACCAAGAAGCCACCATGTTGTTGGCCTTAGTCCATCCATTAAATTTCCGTCCACCTCCAGCAGGCCTCTCAATCGATCCATCAACAAAACCTAGTTTGTTTTTGGACATAAGTGCTCTCTTGAAACTCCTGCTCCAACCATAGTAATTGTTGCCATCAAGCAACGGTTGAACCAAAATTAGTGACGGATTATCACTAGGACGAATGTAACAAGGATCCTCTGAGGGATCAACAACGTTCTGACCGTTGTGATTAGATGAGGAAGGAGAGGATGCGCTATTCGCCATGAATGTTCCGAAATTCATTCGGTGAGCTCTGATACCATGTGAAATTCTTGAATAACAAGCAAAAGTGATCAAACAACTGAGAAATAAAACTGAAAGAATCAAATTCAAGAAGGAGAGCGAATGCTGCAAAGGAGAGGAATAACCGTCGAAGAGAAACAACGCAATGAAAATGGAATTGGAGGAAGAACTTGTTGAGTGCAGCAGAGCAGCTGCACTCTTATACACAACGGACACCAACGGAAAAGAAATAATTGCCTAACAGTACAATGCCTATATTGCCCTTACTATTACATCAACACTACCATACATCATAAGGGTACAACTGTAACTTCAACATCTTAAAAAAACACTTCCCGCTCCAATCTCCTTCTTCCTCACAATATTCCCGTCTTGTGTCCCAACTGCTCAGCTCATCAGCAGGGCATTGCAGTCAATCACCCCACGTGCTACAACTCAACTTTGGTCCTCCACTCACACCACCATCACAATCATCAACCACAGTCACCACAACCTTCAATCACTTTGACAATATGTCTACCACTTTCACCAAGAATGAAGCACCTGAGCTTCCTAAGGATGTTTTAATTGAAAATTCTTGTCATAAAGCTTCAGATACAAGGGAAATATCTTTGAAGGTAAATATGCGATCAAAAACAAAGTTTTGCCAGCTCGATTCTTGTTTGAACAGGGGCTTCGGAAAGACAATTCTGAGGATGAGGATCGTCAAAGAATCTTTGAGCGATCTGTGCTTGACAAACACGTCTTTAGTTACTTTTGTTAAGTTTCTCAATTTTCAAGAAATGCTAGAGCTCCGTCCTTAGATCTTGTTGGAAAATTGCAAAGAATATTGGCAACACAAAATTGTAGAACAGCCGAGACGTGATGGATTGTCACTGTCCTTAAAGCAATTTTGCTTATACCAAAGAGCAAGGTATACTTCTAGCAAATGCTTCCCAGGATATAACGGCTTGCTTCCTTTCTATTGCTCTTAGAGAGAAAGTATTGAACTTGTTTAGTAGAAGAGAATGATAGTGAAAGGTAGAAGAAGAATGCTGCAGAATTTTTTTCACAAGAATTCAAGAGTTTTTCATATATATTTTTGAACATAGCAAAGCCTACTATTTATAGGCTTTGAGACAAGTTCAAAAGACCCTTTTCTGCAGATTTTTCCTCCATGGATCGGTTATGGACGTTCAATATGAAAGGAGATGTCATTTGGAGAAGAAGATGCATCTTTTGTGAACAGTCGGGTCACATTAGGCGCCTAATGTCACTTCGAACGACTGTACAAAATGACATCGAACGACACATTAGGCGCCTAATGTCACTTCGAACGACTGTACAAAATGACATTAGGCGCTTCATGTCACATCGAACGCCTATACAAGGCGTTCGAAGTGTTCTGGAAGTGTTCCCGAACACTTCGAACGCCTACATTAGGCGCTTCAAGTGTCTGGAAGTATTCCAGAACACTTCGAACGCCTACAATAGACGCTTGAAGTGTTTGGAATGCCCCCATTTCCTTCCATTCTTCATAAAACACTCCAAACTTCATCCAATCTCCTATACAAGGTTGGATCACAAGATTTAAAGTACTTTTAAGTACTTTTCCAACAATCCCCCACATGATCCAAGCTTGTATAGTTTCAAACGAACGAACATAAACCAATCTTTTCACTATCAAACGAAGATAATGACACATAACGGAGCAGTGACAAACGTCTTGAACTGGCCGGTAGTACTATTTGCAGTTATATAAACGGAAATAGGGTGACAACCGTCTTGAACCACATATTTCACTACTGTTTATATGAACACACAAATGACATGCCAAAATCTAACTTCTTACAAGTTCGCGGTGTGGTGCATTAAAGGCCCTGCACCCAATCCCAGGATTCATAAGCGCTCTAGAGAGTTTTCCAGGCTCTCATAGGAAGCGGCCCCACTTCCACACTTATATAGGTGATATTCATCAAGTGTGTACTGCAGCACACCACCATCCTTGATGGCTATGAATTATCCATTAAGAGATTTACATCTAACCCTCAAACATGCAGTGAGTACTATCCTCGAACATCAACATAGGAAGGGACATATGTGATAGTACTTAACAGAACTCTTCTATGACGTGTTTTTACCACATTGAACTCCGTTTGTAGGATCTCTACTAATAGTGAGTTGGGTTCCTGTCATAGAGAATTCACATCCAACGGAACAAGTCCCATTCCTCTCGATGTTTTAAGAACCATTTTCCGGTTCAACCCTTTAGTTAAGGGATCCGCCAGGTTTAACTCGGTTTTTATGTATTCCAAGTTAACCACCCCAGAACTAATCAAGTCACGCACAATATTGTGCCTCAAGCGGATATGCCGGCTCTTTCCATTATATATTTTGTTCCTTGCTCGAGCAATAGCTGCCTGTGAGTCACAATGAACAAAAACAGACGGCATAGGCTTAGTCCACAAAGGAATATCAATTATTAAATTCCTTAACCATTCTGCCTCTGAACAAGCAAGTTCTAAAGCAACAAATTCAGATTCCATTGTTGAATTAGCTTTACAAGTTTGTTTAGAGGATTTCCATGAAATGGCACCACCACCCAAAGTAAATACATACCCGCTGGTGGAGTTTATTTCATCGTTATCTGTGACCCAGTTAGCGTCACAATAACCTTCTAGAACTACAGGACTACCGGTAAAGGTAAGTCCTAAGTCCTAGTACCCCTTAGATATCTCAATAGTCGTTTCAAAGCATCCCAATGCTCTTTACTTGGACTATGAGTATATCTAGCCAAACGATTAACTGAGTATGCAATATCTGGCCTAGTACAATTCATGAGATACATGACACTACCAATGATCTTTGCATACTCGCACTGAGACACACCATCACGTTTATTCTTTTCCAATCTTATAGATGCATCATATGGGGTACTAACAGGCTTGACATCATAATGATTAAATTTTCTCAAAATCTTTTCAACATAATGAGATTGAGAAAGCATATAACCCCCACATTTTTCTATCAATCTAAGACCAAGAATTAAATCTGCTTTTTCCATGTCTTTCATCTCAAAAAAAGATGATAGAAACGCTTTAGTACTATTTACAACATCAAGACTTGTACCAAAGATTAACAAATCATCAACATATAAACACACAATAACACCATCAAGATTCTCAAATTTACTGTAAATGCATCTATCACTTTCATTTACAACATATCCATTAGACAACATTGTTGAGAAATATGTTTGGATAATTTTCAAAGTCATGATTTTAAGTGGTGAATACTTAAAAATGTCACACATGGTGTTATATGTGATTAAAAGTTGAAAAAGTTGAAAAAGTTGAAATCGATCTCTAAACTTGAGACACATCGATTGATCGATGTACACATCGATGTACATCGAACCCTCACTTCGATCGATCGATGTCTAGGGTTTTTAGAAATAATTTTCTAAAATGTGTTAAAATGATTGTTTTCATTTGTACATGATTTATACATGTTCATTATGTGCTTATTATGTGTTTTTGGTGATTATTATTATCTTGTGACTAACATGCCTTGGAAGTTTCCACAACTTACCAAAAAGGGCAAAATTGGTATTTTGAGTTTTGTAGTAACATGATATGGTGGAAATATTTCAAGAGCATATTCTTATACTATTTATCATGACAAAGTTGATATCATGATTATTTATGACCATCCGGGACATTTCTGGAGTTTTCTCACACCAGGGGTATTTTGGTCATTTTACCCCCAAGGGTATTTTTGGTATTTTCACTCAAGGAATCTCTTGAGCATATTATTATCTTCATTCTGGAGCTGTGTTATTATTATTTTGAAGATAATATGGTGATCTTATATCTTATTCTCTCAACCGATGATATTATTGACTATAGCTGGATATGTGACGATTTGAGATGTCACATTCTAATTTTTCTCGAAGACCCTCTTATATATGTTATAAGAGAACATTTATCATCAATATTCAGAGATATTAAAGGTGTCAAATGTGTGGAAATGTTATTGACACATAAGAAGAAATATTGGGGAATTTCGGTGTTACACGTTGACATAATCTTGTCAAGTGTTATCTATTTATTTCTTCTTCAAAAATCTGAGTTGCTACACATATATATATGTTGAAAAACGTGAGTTTACAGTTGGGAATGATGTGGAGTTCATTTTATGAGTTGGAGACAAGTGGACCAACCAAAAAGGAGCTAGTTGGCAAAATTGCCAACTTGGAGTTTACTAAAAATAGCCAACGGCTATATTGTTTTTCTTGGGTATTTTCAGCAGATTTTTGAAGTCAAATGGAGCTCTCACATGTCCTATTATGTTGCTTGAAGTTGAGGATAATTTGGTGGTATTATCATTTCTTATTTAATTAAGAAAAAGAAAAGAAAAAAAAAACACTTTTGAAATGTAGCCAACGGCTACATCCTTCTTGGAGCTGAATTTTCAATTTGAAATTGGTCTCCCACATGCCTATTATCTTGCCAAAGAGTTGAGAAGATGGTGGAATGGTTATGGCCTTATTATCTTCTTGGTTTCAAGATAATTCCAAGACAAATCCAAGGTGTAATTTTCGGCCACATCATTTTGCCAAGGTGGACCAATCATGGTGTTTTATTTTGCCAAGTGTACAAAGCCAACCAATGATGAGAAGACATTTGGAGTTGATGATGAAGATGATGACACATTGGCATTCTTATCTTCAAGGCTCAAATCACACTATAAATAGAGGCATTGGTGAAGAAGATGAAACACACTTGAAGCTCACAAGCATTCTATAGCTTTCATATTCATCTTCTTGTTCTTGTTGTTGTATTTTGTTGTAGCAAAGGTGTTCTTGATATTTTTATTGTGCTACAAGCCTCTTGAGCTTCATTTGTAAGATTGATTAGGCATCTTTATAAGGCTACATCAATAGGTGTTAGAGGAGTTGCAACTAAGTGTTGCTTAGAAGGTGATTATCCAAGTCTTGAATAGGGTTGGTGTATAACCCAAGGATCAAGCTTGGCTCTTGTTGTAAGGTGCTCATTTCATAGTGAAATCCAAGGAAAGGTGTTCCTTGGGACTGGAGTAGGTCACATTGACCGAACCAGGATAAATCCTTGGTGTTCTTCTCTTGTTTCTTTATTTCTGTTTTCTGCCCGTTTTTGACTGCAGTTTTCACTCAACTTCACGCAATTTGAAAAAATAGCTAAACATTTTCAAAATTCGTGATTTTTGGTGGAGTTATACTTCAGACTGTTAGCTTTCATTTGCAACAAGAATCACTTGATTTGAGCAAGGGAAAGTTAGTCTTTCAGTCTTTGCAAGATAACTGCTCCAATCTGGCAGCAATCTGACCAGTTTTGAGAAAACTTAAATTCTGTATTTTTCAAGAATTATTTAAGGTCAGAGCCTTTCGGAAACTTTATCTAGACATCCTAAGGAGTGTTTTGATATAAACATCAACCTGTTTGGTTGAGTATTCAAAGAGAAACACTATTTGCAAAATCAGCAACATTCTGTCCAATTCTGTCCAGATTGACCATCTGAATCTTTTTATTTGTTTGAAGGGTCAAACGATCTTCTTTTTGTCTGATTTTTGGACAGAGTCTTGCTAACTCATTGAAGTTCAATTCTAGAAAGTTTCATAATTTTTGGAGTTGTGTAAAATTATTTGTGAAATTTTGAAAAACGGGTTCTGAATCTGAGGTGGTCTCAGATTCTGTTTTCAAAGGGGATTTTAACAAAGGGTTGTAGTGTAATTTCCGCTAACCACTATTCACCCCCCCTCTAGTGGTGTTTATTGCAGGTGCACGGTCCAACATTTGGTATCAGAGACAGACCAACACCACTCAAAAGAAGCAAGATTCAACACCGTACGTACAATACAAGGCCAAGAAACAACAATTCTTTATATACTGCTTGTCTCAAATCCAAGATACATACTATGGCCATTGTTTCTCACAAAGGTGAGTTGGAAGGTATGTCTACACAACGCCCTCCTCTTTTTGATGGCAATAATTTTGTTCATTGGAAACTAAGAATGAGGCTATTCTTAATGGCTATAGACATCGATTTATGGTCTATAGTTGAAGATGGGCCGTACATTCCAACGAAAGTTATACAAGTTAGTGGAGTAACTCAAGAGGTTGAAAAATATAAAAGTGAATGGTCATCGGATGATAAAAAGAAAATGTCCATGAATGCTAAAGCTATGCAATTACTTTTAAATGGACTTACAACTTCTGAAGCAGGATATGTGTCAAATTGCACAAGCGCACACGACATGTGGAAATCACTTGTATTAAAGCATGAAGGTACTAGTGGTGTTAAAGAGTCAAAAATAAACATGCTTATGACTGAATTAGAGACTTTCAATATGTTGCCAAACGAATCCATAACATCTATGGATTTGAGGATTACTAATATTTTCAATGCCCTTGAAGCTTTAGGGAAGTCATTTTCGAACAGTGAAAAGGTTCAAAAGGTGCTACGAAGTCTCCCTGCTGAATGGGATCCAAAGGTGACGGCAATCGAGGAGACAAAGTCAATCACCAAGATGGATGAATTGATCAGGTCCCTTAAAGTCTATGAGGTAAAACTGAACCAACGAAAGTCTGAATCTTCTAAGTCATCTGGTAAGTCAATAGCTTTCAAAACAACCGAAACACATGCAAGTAACGATGATAGCAATAGTGATACTGAATTAGACGATGACTTGATATTGATCGCTAGAAAACTTAGAAAGTTTTTCAAACGTCCAAACAGGAATAGACAACGTAATTCTTCTTCTTCTTCTCAACCTAGGAAGAATAACACAAACAAATGGTATAATAAAGAATTAAAGTGTTATGAATGCGGTCAAAAAGGACATATTTCATACGACTGTCCCACGAAGAAAAATAATAATAACCACAACAATAATAAACAAGCCAAGGACAAGGAGGCTCAAACGACAAAGACAAAGGAGTCTAAGGCAAGAAAAGGGAAACGGGCAATGAAGGTGAGCACATGGAGCGACTCATCCGACTCAGAATCCGAAACCGAGGAAGCTCAAGTCTGCTTCGTATCCAACGAGGTATGTTCTTCTTCTGATAGTGATTCTGATAGTGACATGACATTTGATGAAATGTATGAAGAGTTCCTAAGAATGCATGCTCACTGTAAGAGGCTCTCTAAAGAAAAGAAGAAACTAGTTGAAGAAAATGACAAGTTGAAGACGTCCAACTTGGAATTTTCCGATCAACTAGAATCTCTTAAACAAGAGTCTACTAATACTCTTGATTCTTTAGAGAATAAAATTGAATCATATCGGAAAGATGAACAAAAGTTACAAATGGAAAATAAAATGTTAAAATCCAAGTTAGAAAGTTGTGAAAATGAAATAGTGCAACTTAAGTCTTCTAAATTTACCTTAGAAAAAATGATAGAACAATTTAAATCTGGTGCAAACATGTTAGACACACTCATCTCTTCACAAAAGTATGAAAATGATAAAACCGGATTAGGCTATAAAGAAGAAAATGAAAAAGTGAATAAAAGACTAAGTTTGTTTCATCTAGTACAAAGTTGCCATATAATACAATAAAATCAACTTTGCATGCTACATCTTCTTCTACTAATATCAAGGCAAAAATGCAACATACACCCATAATAGCACACACGCATAAACATACATCTAGGCCAAACTTTGCATCTAGACAACCTAGAAACTATGCCTATATGTATACAAATGCAACTAGACATAATAAAAAGCATCCAACTTATTATGAACCTAAGTATAGGCAACACTCGTATAAGTCTTATAGAAATGCCTATGATCACACTTATACTGTGCCTTTCAAGAAACAAAATCGCATGCCTTATACACATTATAAAATTCGGCCATCCTATAATGATTATCAACCATGGCACAACATGTATAACAATGCATCTTCACTTATGTGGAATAATCATGTATATGCTTATCCCTCTTATTTTAACTATGCTAAAAATGTGCCTAAAAGGTATGTTCAAGTTTGGATACCTAAGGGTTATCTAAACAAGAACAGTGCCCCTAACATTCAAGGACCCAAATAAAGGGTACCTAAAACTTTGTCTCCATTGTAGGAACAACGCAAGGAATACAAGAAGGAGGCAAAGTCAAAGAATCTAAAAACCAAATGGTTTTTAGATAGTGGATGTTCGAGGCATATGACAGGCAACCCAAAACTATTCACGGAACTTGAACATATTGATGGTGGAAAGGTGACATTCGGTGACAACAACAAAGGAAAAGTTGTTGGAAGAGGAACAATCGGAGACCCTAACACATTTCAAATACGAAATGTGTTATTAGTAAGCAATCTATCCTATAATTTACTTAGTATTTCTCAACTTATAGATTGTGGTTATAATGTCTCCTTTCTTCCCAATTCTTGTGATATAATAAATAAAAAGGGAGAAATAGTATTAAAAGGAAATAGAGATAGTAATATTTATACTTGTAGCGCCCCGCTCCCGAACCCTAGTATCGGAAACGGTGCACCCGCCGTAGTCTACTACGAGAACTACAAAGCGTCGTTAAATTCTCTTACACGTCAGCAGTGACGTAGAAAATTTCACAGCGGAAACGAAATAAATAAAATAAACATTCTTTTTATTTCAACATTTCAAATTCAACATCAGATAAATACCATGTCTAAGTTTATTATTACATGCCAACATAGAGAAAATAAAACCGCCAAATATATTATTTTCTAGCTCTAACTATCCCACTGTCTGCACTCAGCTTCTTCTTTCTATGTATATGTAGTCGTACTCCTGCTCACCTGGGAAAAAATAAAGGGGTGAGTGATATAGGAATATCACCCAGTAGGTTCCCACCTCTTTCCGAACAATTTCATATATGGCAACAAATAGCATGTAATTCACATACACACATGAATAACTGAATAAGTAAATAAAAGCACATCACAACAGTTATGCGATGTCATGATGCATGCTTGTGACACACGCAACGATATCCCAACATCCGAATGCCTGTCTCTCTATCGTGCAATGCATGAACCTCGAGGTAATCCTACCACACGCCTCGTCAGGCCACACGCCCCGTCGGGCCACACGCCTCATAGGGCAACACGCCTCGTAGGGCAACACGCCTCGTAGGGCAACACGGCTCATAGGCCAACACGCCTCATAGGGCCACACGCCTCATAGGGCCACACGCCTCGTAGGGCAACACGCCTCATAGGGCCACACGCCTCGTAGGGCAACACGGCTCATAGGCCAATGAAATGCTCGTGCCATGAATGCAAATGCATAATCATGCGGAATCCGGTGCATCCATACTCATATATAAGCCCGCGCCCATACACGTGCATATATATGTGCATGCATACTCCCACACACTTTTCTTTTTCCTCTTTTCTTCACCTATTTCCATATTTCCACAATTCCCTTATATCCTCTTAAATCATTACTCTCTTATATACAAATATAAATTCATTTACCTATTAATAAAATTATTTATCCTTACCTTTGTTTTCCCTAAGTATCCCCTAAATATATTTACGAATTTATATATAAATAGAATATATATATTTTTTTTTAAAAAAAAAACTGAATTCTGTTTTTTTTCCTTATTTAACATTTCCGTAAATAATTTAAATATTCATTCTTTTCATTTTAATTATATACAACTCTTCTATATATTTTCTGTTTTCTTTTTAATTGAAACTAAACTTAAAACCCAACCAAAAGAGAAAAACCCAAACCAAATCAAATACCCAAACCCCAGCCCCCAGCAGCCCAACCCACGCCAGCCCCTCCCAGCGCCCCTGCCCAGCCCGCCAGCCCCCCAACGCCCCTGCCAGCCCGCCCCAGCCCCCTTCCCCCTTTTCCTTTATTTTCGGCCCTTTTTCCTGCCAACAACCAGGATAGCCCAAAATCCCCTTTTGTTATTTTTTTTCTGCTTGGGCTAAAACTCTCCCAGCCCATTACCGAAAATCAGGCCCTTTCTTTCCCTATTATTTCCTTCTTCAACTTTTAAGCCCAATTTACTTACAACTTTCCCAAACAATATATATATACTTTCAATTCTTCATTTCAATTCTTCTTCCAACTACAATATAAACATATCTCTAATCAACACTATTTTTTTTTCTTTACTACCGTACATCCGAAACAACAACAACATATACATAACATCTTTATGCAACAAAGAAAAACAACTAGAACATATAACATATCAACTTGAATTATAACATAAACAACAATTTAAACACATAACAAATAATTCATATATGAAATAAATTCAAAAGAGAGAGCCACCTACCTCTTAATTGTAGTCTAAGATTAGTGGTGATGATGTGGTGGTATTGGTGGTGGCAGAGGTGGTGTAGGCTTCCTTCTCCACCTTCTTTTCCCCTTTTCCTTTCTCTTCCCCCTTTTTTTCTCTTTTTCTTTTGCTCATTCTTATCAACCCACGGTAACTTCATTCTTTTTTTCCTTTATACTTGGCCATTTGGCCTTTTACATTTAATAGAAAAGGAAGGTTCATCCCCCTAGTTTAATTGGGATAAGAGGTCATTTATGGTGGGTTATTTGAAAGGGGTTTCTTTTTATTAATTTAAAAATATTATGTCCTTTCATTTTTCTTTTATTATTCCTATTATCTTTTTTTTATTTTTCATTTTAGTGTTATTTGTTTTTTTTTGCGGGTTATAACAGTCTACCCCCCTTACAATAAGTTTCGACCCCGAAACTTGCGTATGGTGTAACCAATGACTTAGTATGGTCTACTTAATTTAGCCACCTAGATAATGATCACACTATACATCCGTTACATACGTTGATATGTTCACATTACACTTCCCTGACATAGGACTCAATCTTCAAAATAATTTTTCTAATCCATTTCTCTTTGCTTATTTAAGGTCGTAACTTAATCTACCTATGATAATTAGATCAACTTAAGGTTATTATCATCATACCGAGGTTTTATGACCCAATCGTCGATGCATAATGTCCTTGTATCTGCGGCCATCAGCAGCTCTCTGAAATCAATTCTTAGATGTACTATAATCTTTAACTTAATTCTCTATAATGACACCTTATAAACCTTTATTTATACCAATTGACGCGTCTCATTCAACTTATTATAGTCTACAATCTCAAATTTTTAACTCGTCATTTATGCTTCATCTTCTAGTTACATGTTCAAAATAAATACATGTCTAAAATATCCAACAACTCCTCCGAGTTATTACTCATCACACTTAATAGATATAGAGTCAAGTCTTAAAATCAATTCTTGTGTACTTACGAGCTAGTTCTATAATCATGTCCTTATTTTTTTTCAGATATATCATCAACACCTAGTATACGAAGTATGTGCATGGACATATTTTACTTCGCTTTAAAGTAGTTTACGAAACTATAGCTCTAACTATTTGAAATAATATACATTCTAATTTTTTTCTAAACACAAGACATACGGTATCATATGTTTGTTTTCGTAAAGCAGTGTCTCAAATGACCATTTGTAACATAATGGTACAACTTACTTCGCAAAAATATTTCGATGAAATTGCTTTAAAACAGTTGAAACACAATAATCACAAAGTGATTTTTTTTAACAAAATGATTTCAGTACGGTTCTTTGTCTTTATAAAGAAACACAAATTCTGAAAACTATGTTTTGTTTCGCAAAATGAAACAATTTGAAAACTCAACAACTATAAAGCTTCATAAAGTAATACGGGTAAGATACTTCTCGTTTTTTTTAAACACTATATATATGTTGAAACTATCTCCGCTTCACGAAATTAAATACGTTCATCGTAAGCAGATGAATACGTTCAAAAGCATTAAATGATGTAATACTTGCAATGTCGATGGTTGATAAATAAATTTATTTAAGCAAAATCAATATGCCTAAATGAGAATTTGAGAAGTATAAGAAATATGTAAACACATGGTTCTTTGAAAACATTGATGTTTAAAAAAAACATCTATCTTCCAGAGTTGTCAAAGAAGTTGAAATTTCATTATGTTGATATACCAACTTGGAGAGGAATATAGTCTTGTAAAGTAATATACCAACAATTGGAACTAGTTGAAATGTTTAGTAGCAAAAATCGTTGAAATACTTTTGGAGTATACAATATGTCTTGGTGTACGTGCGTATACGAAAACGTTTAAAAAAAAATAGTCTAATACTTCGTATATTTGTTTTTTTAAGTCATCCCTTAATGTTAGTGAAAACTCCACCTATGTACCATTTCTTAAAAATCTTCCATTTAAATTGTCCAACCCTAGTATGACATACTAACTATTGATTGACTTAGGGAATTCTAATTCACCATGTTTCCGCGCGCCAAACTAATCCACTGCACCTCGTTACTTGGTTATTTGAACCACTACTTGTTCATGTCTGCTCTATTTTAATGCAAGCCTATTAAGTTCAAGTCAAGTAACTCAACGTTCTATAAATCAACAGTTCATGAAAGGCTGTATAGATTCATTATTCCCATGAACATCGTTATAGCCGATTCACGCCTTCTACTACCGATCAATATCTCTAGTAAACCTAATACCTTCGTCCTACTTAATAACTCTAAATTTCAACATCTTAACTCTATACTATAAATTCCTTTATACCATGTCCCTCACTAAACTCTACTGATTATATTGCTTGTGAGTCGTTACTTAGTTTCTATCCTTTTACTATAAATCATGTCTTAATATCCATTATACTATTATAATTCATTTCTTAGTAGCTATGGTCTCAATTCAGATACCACTGCCAGAGTAGAGGCATGACCCGCTTCGAGTACCCCGATGGTACTGGTCTCACGCTACTGCTTTGATAAGGCAGCCTGAATAATTTCCTATTCCATTAATATGTCAACTAACATTCGTAGTAAGGTATTTTGATTAACACTGTAACCCATACAACTTAATTATGTAGTATTCAACTAGGGTCTCTAGGATCACAGCTTAGGGAATGTGCAGGAGTTATGATCAAAACTTAAACAAGGCAAACAAGTAAAGTCACATGGTACACCCTAGGTATACGTGTCCCTTAACCGATCATATCCTTAAATCTGAGGTCATAACTTATTTCTTAGGATCGCGCTTAGTATCATGATTTCTTACGTCTATTATCACGTCCTATTTCTAAATCATAAATAGTATATAATCGACACTTATGGCTAAATCAATACTTATGTTCAGGATCATCGCTTATGTTCAAATCATCACTTATGTCTAAGATTGTGACTTAGGAGCAACACCGTAACTTAATTTCTAAAATCATGGCATAAATCTACGTTTCCGCCGTGGATCCAGAGCCATGCTCAGAAGATCACACTGTCAATACATAGTACCTCTTGAACTCATCCTGAAATTAAGTCCAAGGGATCAGGATGTCTGGTAATTCAGTAGCTGTTGCCGTTGTGCTAGGATTTTGGTCATGGTGACCATGGCACCCGTAAGTGTTTAGGGAATAACCCCTGATTCGGGTGGTTAATATTGGCTTGTTCACGACTTATCGGCATTTATGGTAGTGAGAACAGACGAAATTATTTATTTACTTAATTCATGCTAAGTTGAGAGGTATTGTAGGAAATTTTTTAATCACTTATAGGGTGCATGCAAAAGTTTAAGGGCAAAATGGTAAACAAATAGAGAAATACGATCTCACGATCTCACACCCCTTAACCCGATCATGACTTAACTCTAAGATCGTCTCTTAAGTCTACTCTGTTCATTAGAAGTAAAATCGTCTCTTTAAGGAAAAGATCAGAGCTTACGTCTAAGTGATCTAGTTAATCCTGCGTTTCCGAGGCGGATCTGGAGCCTCGGCTCTGATACCACCTGTAGCGCCCCGCTCCCGAACCCTAGTATCGGAAACGGTGCACCCGCCGTAGTCTACTACGAGAACTACAAAGCGTCGTTAAATTCTCTTACACGTCAGCAGTGACGTAGAAAATTTCACAGCGGAAACGAAATAAATAAAATAAACATTCTTTTTATTTCAACATTTCAAATTCAACATCAGATAAATACCATGTCTAAGTTTATTATTACATGCCAACATAGAGAAAATAAAACCGCCAAATATATTATTTTCTAGCTCTAACTATCCCACTGTCTGCACTCAGCTTCTTCTTCTATGCATATGTAGTCGTACTCCTGCTCACCTGGGAAAAAATAAAGGGGTGAGTGATATAGGAATATCACCCAGTAGGTTCCCACCTCTTTCCGAACAATTTCATATATGGCAACAAATAGCATGTAATTCACATACACACATGAATAACTGAATAAGTAAATAAAAGCACATCACAACAGTTATGCGATGTCATGATGCATGCTTGTGACACACGCAACGATATCCCAACATCCGAATGCCTGTCTCTCTATCGTGCAATGCATGAACCTCGAGGTAATCCTACCACACGCCTCGTCAGGCCACACGCCCCGTCGGGCCACACGCCTCATAGGGCAACACGCCTCGTAGGGCAACACGCCTCGTAGGGCAACACGGCTCATAGGCCAACACGCCTCGTAGGGCCACACGCCTCATAGGGCCACACGCCTCGTAGGACAACACGCCTCATAGGGCCACACGCCTCGTAGGGCAACACGGCTCATAGGCCAATGAAATGCTCGTGCCATGAATGCAAATGCATAATCATGCGGAATCCGGTGCATCCATACTCATATATAAGCCCGCGCCCATACACGTGCATATATATGTGCATGCATACTCCCACACACTTTTCTTTTTCCTCTTTTCTTCACCTATTTCCATATTTCCACAATTCCCTTATATCCTCTTAAATCATTACTCTCTTATATACAAATATAAATTCATTTACCTATTAATAAAATTATTTATCCTTACCTTTGTTTTCCCTAAGTATCCCCTAAATATATTTACGAATTTATATATAAATAGAATATATATTTTTTTTAAAAAAAAAAAACTGAATTCTGTTTTTTTTCCTTATTTAACATTTCCGTAAATAATTTAAATATTCATTCTTTTCATTTTAATTATATACAACTCTTCTATATATTTTCTGTTTTCTTTTTAATTGAAACTAAACTTAAAACCCAACCAAAAGAGAAAAACCCAAACCAAATCAAATACCCAAACCCCAGCCCCCAGCAGCCCAACCCACGCCAGCCCCTCCCAGCGCCCCTGCCCAGCCCGCCAGCCCCCCAACGCCCCTGCCAGCCCGCCCCAGCCCCCTTCCCCCTTTTCCTTTATTTTCGGCCCTTTTTCCTGCCAACAACCAGGATAGCCCAAAATCCCCTTTTGTTATTTTTCTTCTGCTTGGGCTAAAACTCTCCCAGCCCATTACCGAAAATCAGGCCCTTTCTTTCCCTATTATTTCCTTCTTCAACTTTTAAGCCCAATTTACTTACAACTTTCCCAAACAATATATATATAATTTCAATTCTTCATTTCAATTCTTCTTCCAACTACAATATAAACATATCTCTAATCAACACTATTTTTTTTTCTTTACTACCGTACATCCGAAACAACAACAACATATACATAACATCTTTATGCAACAAAGAAAAACAACTAGAACATATAACATATCAACTTGAATTATAACATAAACAACAATTTAAACACATAACAAATAATTCATATATGAAATAAATTCAAAAGAGAGAGCCACCTACCTCTTAATTGTAGTCTAAGATTAGTGGTGATGATGTGGTGGTATTGGTGGTGGCAGAGGTGGTGTAGGCTTCCTTCTCCACCTTCTTTTCCCCTTTTCCTTTCTCTTCCCCCTTTTTTTCTCTTTTTCTTTTGCTCATTCTTATCAACCCACGGTAACTTCATTTTTTTTTCCTTTATACTTGGCCATTTGGCCTTTTACATTTAATAGAAAAGGAAGGTTCATCCCCCTAGTTTAATTGGGATAGGGGGTCATTTATGGTGGGTTATTTGAAAGGGGTTTCTTTTTATTAATTTAAAAATATTATGTCCTTTCATTTTTCTTTTATTATTCCTATTATCTTTTTTTTTATTTTTCATTTTAGTGTTATTTGTTTTTTTTTTGCGGGTTATAACAATACTCTTATCTTAGATAACATGTTAGATGCTAAGGTTAAGTGTCTAATATCACATGACTTAGATGTGAATTTATGGCATAGAAGATTAGGCCATATAGGAATTTCAACCATTAGGAAATTATCTAAAAAGAATTTAATTAGAGGTATGCCTAAGTTAGACTTAGATAATTTTCAAATGTGTGAAACATGCATTAAGGGAAAACACATTAAAGAAACCTTAAAACCGAAACATGAAGTGAGTACTAGTCATGTACTAGAATTGCTTCACTTAGACTTATTCGGTCCAAGTAGGACAAGAAGTCTAGGTGGACACTACTATGTGTGTGTCATAGTAGATGATTACTCACGCTACACATGGACATTGTTCTTAACACACAAAGTCAATGCTCCATTAGCAATCGAAACCCTTATCAAGCAACTTGAAAACATTTATGAAGAAAATGTCAAAAGAATTAGAAGTGATAGAGGTGGAGAATTTAAAAATAAAGACGTAATCAACTTTTGTGAACTACATGGAATAAAACACGAATTCTCACCACCTAGAACACCACAACTCAATGGAGTTGTTGAACGTAAAAATAGAACGATTCAAGAAGTTGCTAGGACAATGCTGTGTGAAAATAAATTATCTAAATATTTATGGGCTGAAGCTGTTAGTTGTGCATGCTATATTATAAATAGGCTCACTATTAGAAAGAAATTAAATAAAACGCCTTATGAATTGTTAAACAATAGACAACCTAAAATAGATTATCTTAAAGTATTTGGATGTAAATGTTTTGTGCTAAACACTAAGGATAATCTAGATAAATTTGAACAAAAGTCTATTGAATGCATATTTGTTGGGTATTCAACTAACTCAAGAGCATATAGGTGTTATAATCCTGCATCTAGAAAAATAATTGAATCTATACATGTAAAATTCAATGAAAATGCATGCTTCGAAGTTAGTGATAAACATCAACATAAACAAGAAACAAATGTTGAAAATATGTTTGATGATGATGTAATACTTGAGCCTGTACTTGATCATCTAGAACCAACTCCCCCTGAACAAGACATGCATGAACCCTTAGGTGATATAAATGAAGAAACTTTGCAATTGGAAGATAATGTAACTAATGATCCAGTTACATATGATAATGTTCACACTAATGAAATATTTGAACAAGATGAGGGTGAACCTAGTCGATCTAGGAATTGGTGGCACCCTAGAGAATTAATCATTGGGGATCCAAGCGTTGGGGTTAGAACACGTAGAAATATAAGTCAACTTGAAGGACATAGCTTAATCTCACAATTAGAACCTAAGAATGTAAAGGAAGCCTTAAGTGACATAACATGGATAGAAGCTATGCATGAGGAATTGAACCAATTCACTAGGAACAATGTGTGGGACTTAGTACCTAAACCTGAAGATAAGTCTATAATAGGAACGAAATGGGTGTTTAGGAATAAGATGGACGAACAAGGAAACATTACAAGAAATAAGGCTAGACTAGTCGCACAAGGTTATAATCAACAAGAAGGTATAGATTATGAAGAAACCTTTGCACCTGTTGCACGACTAGAAGCAATTAGATTATTACTTGCGATTGCAAGTCTAAGTAACATTAAACTCTTCCAAATGGATGTCAAGAGTGCTTTCTTGAATGGATACATCCAAGAAGAGGTGTTTGTCAAACAACCCCCTGGATTCGAAGATCCAAAGAATCCTAACCATGTGTACAAGCTTAAGAAAGCTTTATATGGTTTGAAACAAGCTCCAAGAGCTTGGTATGATAGATTTGCAAACTTTCTTATTGCAAATAATTATCAAAGGGGAACTATAGACAACACATTATTCCTAAAAAGAAAAGGTAATGATTTGTTAATAGTTCAAATATACGTTGACGATATCATCTTTGGTTCAACCAACCCTACCTTAGTAAAAGACTTTGAAGAGTGTATGAAGTCGGAGTTTGAAATGTCAATGGTAGGAGAGTTGAATTATTTCTTAGGACTTCAAATTAAACAAACCCCTCAAGGAATTCATATTAGCCAACTTAAGTATGTCAATGATATGATTAAGAAGTTTGGTTTTGAAGAGTTGAAACCTACAACTACCCCCATGAGTGTTAGTACTAAACTTGATAAGGATGAAAATGGTAAACCTTTTGATGACACTCTCTATAGGTCTATGATTGGATCACTATTATACTTAACTGCATCAAGACCTGATATTATGTTTAGTGTGTGTATGTGTGCTAGGTTTCAATCTTGTCCTAAGGTATCACATTACAATGCAGTGAAAAAGATCTTTAGATATCTTAAGCATACACCTCACTTAGGACTATGGTATGATAGAAATGCTAAGTTGGAATTACACGCATATAGTGATGCTGATTATGGTGGTTGCAAGTTAGATAGAAAATCCACTAGCGGCACATGTCAATTCATAGGAACCAATTTGATCTCTTGGTTTTCTAAAAAGCAAGCTAGTGTAGCTCTTTCTACCACTGAAGCCGAGTATATTGCTTTGAGTTTATGTACTACCCAAATACTTTGGCTTAAACAGCAACTTAGTGATTTTGGCATTAAAATGAAAAAGATTCCAATTTTCTGCGATAGCACAAGTGCAATCAACCTTTCCCGGAATCCGGTGCTTCATTCTAAGGCCAAACACATTGAGGTGCGATACCACTTTCTTCGCGATCATGTTCAAAATGAGGACATAGTGATAAACCATATAAGAACTGATCACCAAATCGCTGATATCTTTACCAAACCCCTTAATCAAGCCACGTTTGAAAACTTGCGTGCCAAGTTAGGTATGATGACTTACGATACCATTGTATAGTTCTATCTTTTGCATGATTTGTAAAATAAAGGGGGAGATAGAATAAGCACATGATTTTAGATTTTAGTTGGTAAGTCATCATTTGGTATGAAATGATAGGTTTCAATTGGTTATGAGTTGAGTATAGGTTAAGGGGGAGAGTATGAGTTGAGGGGGAGCAACATACTATTTAAAAGTTGAAAACATTTGGTTAAATTTTTGGTTATAAGTTGTGACATTAAAATCATGTTAGGTTATTTTGAAAATCATCCAAAAGGGGGAGAATGTTGAGAAATATGTTTGGATAATTTTCAAAGTCATGATTTTAAGTGGTGAATACTTAAAAATGTCACACATGGTGTTATATGTGATTAAAAGTTGAAAAAGTTGAAAAATTTGAAATCGATCTCTAAACTTGAGACACATCGATTGATCGATGTACACATCGATGTACATCGAACCCTCACTTCGATCGATCGATGTCTAGGGTTTTTAGAAATAATTTTCTAAAATGTGTTAAAATGATTGTTTTCATTTGTACATGATTTATACATGTTCATTATGTGCTTATTATGTGTTTTTGGTGATTATTATTATCTTGTGACTAACATGCCTTGGAAGTTTCCACAACTTACCAAAAAGGGCAAAATTGGTATTTTGAGTTTTGTAGTAACATGATATGGTGGAAATATTTCAAGAGCATATTCTTATACTATTTATCATGACAAAGTTGATATCATGATTATTTATGACCATCCGGGACATTTCTGGAGTTTTCTCACACCAGGGGTATTTTGGTCATTTTACCCCCAAGGGTATTTTTGGTATTTTCACTCAAGGAATCTCTTGAGCATATTATTATCTTCATTCTGGAGCTGTGTTATTATTATTTTGAAGATAATATGGTGATCTTATATCTTATTCTCTCAACCGATGATATTATTGACTATAGCTGGATATGTGACGATTTGAGATGTCACATTCTAATTTTTCTCGAAGACCCTCTTATATATGTTATAAGAGAACATTTATCATCAATATTCAGAGATATTAAAGGTGTCAAAGGTGTGGAAATGTTATTGACACATAAGAAGAAATATTGGGGAATTTCGGTGTTACACGTTGACATAATCTTGTCAAGTGTTATCTATTTATTTCTTCTTCAAAAATCTGAGTTGCTACACATATATATATGTTGAAAAACGTGAGTTTACAGTTGGGAATGATGTGGAGTTCATTTTATGAGTTGGAGACAAGTGGACCAACCAAAAAGGAGCTAGTTGGCAAAATTGCCAACTTGGAGTTTACTAAAAATAGCCAACGGCTATATTGTTTTTCTTGGGTATTTTCAGCAGATTTTTGAAGTCAAATGGAGCTCTCACATGTCCTATTATGTTTCTTGAAGTTGAGGATAATTTGGTGGTATTATCATTTCTTATTTAATTAAGAAAAAGAAAAGAAAAAAAAAAACACTTTTGAAATGTAGCCAACGGCTACATCCTTCTTGGAGCTGAATTTTCAATTTGAAATTGGTCTCCCACATGCCTATTATCTTGCCAAAGAGTTGAGAAGATGGTGGAATGGTTATGGCCTTATTATCTTCTTGGTTTCAAGATAATTCCAAGACAAATCCAAGGTGTAATTTTCGGCCACATCATTTTGCCAAGGTGGACCAATCATGGTGTTTTATTTTGCCAAGTGTACAAAGCCAACCAATGATGAGAAGACATTTGGAGTTGATGATGAAGATGATGACACATTGGCATTCTTATCTTCAAGGCTCAAATCACACTATAAATAGAGGCATTGGTGAAGAAGATGAAACACACTTGAAGCTCACAAGCATTCTATAGCTTTCATATTCATCTTCTTGTTCTTGTTGTTGTATTTTGTTGTAGCAAAGGTGTTCTTGATATTTTTGTTGTGCTACAAGCCTCTTGAGCTTCATTTGTAAGATTGATTAGGCATCTTTATAAGGCTACATCAATAGGTGTTAGAGGAGTTGCAACTAAGTGTTGCTTAGAAGGTGATTATCCAAGTCTTGAATAGGGTTGGTGTATAACCCAAGGATCAAGCTTGGCTCTTGTTGTAAGGTGCTCATTTCATAGTGAAATCCAAGGAAAGGTGTTCCTTGGGACTGGAGTATGTCACATTGACCGAACCAGGATAAATCCTTGGTGTTCTTCTCTTGTTTCTTTATTTCTGTTTTCTGCCCGTTTTTGACTGCAGTTTTCACTCAACTTCACGCAATTTGAAAAATAGCTAAATATTTTCAAAATTCGTGATTTTTGGTGGAGTTATACTTCAGACTGTTAGCTTTCATTTGCAACAAGAATCACTTGATTTGAGCAAGGGAAAGTTAGTCTTTCAGTCTTTGCAAGATAACTGCTCCAATCTGGCTGCAATCTGACCAGTTTTGAGAAAACTTAAATTCTGTATTTTTCAAGAATTGTTTAAGGTCAGAGCCTTTTGGAAACTTCATCTAGACATCCTAAGGAGTGTTTTGATATAAAGATCAACCTGTTTGGTTGAGTATTCAAAGAGAAACACTATTTGCAAAATCAGCAACATTCTGTCCAATTCTGTCCAGATTGACCATCTGAATCTTTTTATTTGTTTGAAGGGTCAAACGATCTTCTTTTTGTCTGATTTTTGGACAGAGTCTTGCTAACTCATTGAAGTTCAATTGTGGAACGTTTCATAATTTTTGGAGTTGTGTAAAATTATTTGTGAATTTTTGAAAAACGGGTTCTGAATCTGAGGTGGTCTCAGATTCTGTTTTCAAAGGGGATTTTAACAAAGGGTTGTAGTGTAATTTCCGCTAACCACTATTCACCCCCCGCCCTCTAGTGGTGTTTATTGCAGGTGCACGGTCCAACATTTGGTATCAGAGACAGACCAACACCACTCAAAAGAAGCAAGATTCAACACCGTACGTACAATACAAGGCCAAGAAACAACAATTCTTTATATACTGCTTGTCTCAAATCCAAGATACATACTATGGCCATTGTTTCTCACAAAGGTGAGTTGGAAGGTATGTCTACACAACGCCCTCCTCTTTTTGATGGCAATAATTTTGTTCATTGGAAACTAAGAATGAGGCTATTCTTAATGGCTATAGACATCGATTTATGGTCTATAGTTGAAGATGGGCCGTACATTCCAACGAAAGTTATACAAGTTAGTGGAGTAACTCAAGAGGTTGAAAAATATAAAAGTGAATGGTCATCGGATGATAAAAAGAAAATGTCCATGAATGCTAAAGCTATGCAATTACTTTTAAATGGACTTACAACTTCTGAAGCAGGATATGTGTCAAATTGCACAAGCGCACACGACATGTGGAAATCACTTGTATTAAAGCATGAAGGTACTAGTGGTGTTAAAGAGTCAAAAATAAACATGCTTATGACTGAATTAGAGACTTTCAATATGTTGCCAAACGAATCCATAACATCTATGGATTTGAGGATTACTAATATTTTCAATGCCCTTGAAGCTTTAGGGAAGTCATTTTCGAACAGTGAAAAGGTTCAAAAGGTGCTACGAAGTCTCCCTGCTGAATGGGATCCAAAGGTGACGGCAATCGAGGAGACAAAGTCAATCACCAAGATGGATGAATTGATCGGGTCCCTTAAAGTCTATGAGGTAAAACTGAACCAACGAAAGTCTGAATCTTCTAAGTCATCTGGTAAGTCAATAGCTTTCAAAACAACCGAAACACATGCAAGTAACGATGATAGCAATAGTGATACTGAATTAGACGATGACTTGATATTGATCGCTAGAAAACTTAGAAAGTTTTTCAAACGTCCAAACAGGAATAGACAACGTAATTCTTCTTCTTCTTCTCAACCTAGGAAGAATAACACAAACAAATGGTATAATAAAGAATTAAAGTGTTATGAATGCGGTCAAAAAGGACATATTTCATACGACTGTCCCACGAAGAAAAATAATAATAACCACAACAATAATAAACAAGCCAAGGACAAGGAGGCTCAAACGACAAAGACAAAGGAGTCTAAGGCAAGAAAAGGGAAACGGGCAATGAAGGTGAGCACATGGAGCGACTCATCCGACTCAGAATCCGAAACCGAGGAAGCTCAAGTCTGCTTCGTATCCAACGAGGTATGTTCTTATTCTGATAGTGATTCTGATAGTGACATGACATTTGATGAAATGTATGAAGAGTTCCTAAGAATGCATGCTCACTGTAAGAGGCTCTCTAAAGAAAAGAAGAAACTAGTTGAAGAAAATGACAAGTTGAAGACGTACAACTTGGAATTTTCCGATCAACTAGAATCTCTTAAACAAGAGTCTACTAATACTCTTGATTCTTTAGAGAATAAAATTGAATCATATCGAAAAGATGAACAAAAGTTACAAATGGAAAATAAAATGTTAAAATCCAAGTTAGAAAGTTGTGAAAATGAAATAGTGCAACTTAAGTCTTCTAAATTTACCTTAGAAAAAATGATAGAACAATTTAAATCTGGTGCAAACATGTTAGACACACTCATCTCTTCACAAAAGTATGAAAATGATAAAACCGGATTAGGCTATAAAGAAGAAAATGAAAAAGTGAATAAAAAGACTAAGTTTGTTTCATCTAGTACAAAGTTGCCATATAATACAATAAAATCAACTTTGCCTGCTACATCTTCTTCTACTAATATCAAGGCAAAAATGCAACATACACCTATAATAGCACACACGCATAAATATACATCTAGGCCAAACTTTGCATCTAGACAACCTAGAAACTATGCCTATATGTATACAAATGCAACTAGACATAATAAAAAGCATCCAACTTATTATGAACCTAAGTATAGGCAACACTCGTATAAGTCTTATAGAAATGCCTATGATCACACTTATACTGTGCCTTTCAAGAAACAAAATCGCATGCCTTATACACATTATAAAATTCGGCCATCCTATAATGATTATCAACCATGGCACAACATGTATAACAATGCATCTTCACTTATGTGGAATAATCATGTATATGCTTATCCCTCTTATTTTAACTATGCTAAAAATGTGCCTAAAAGGTATGTTCAAGTTTGGATACCTAAGGGTTATCTAAACAAGAACAGTGCCCCTAACATTCAAGGACCCAAATAAAGGGTACCTAAAACTTTGTCTCCATTGTAGGAACAACGCAAGGAATACAAGAAGGAGGCAAAGTCAAAGAATCTAAAAACCAAATGGTTTTTAGATAGTGGATGTTCGAGGCATATGACAGGCAACCCCAAACTATTCACGGAACTTGAACATATTGATGGTGGAAAGGTGACATTCGGTGACAACAACAAAGGAAAAGTTGTTGGAAGAGGAACAATCGGAGACCCTAACACATTTCAAATACGAAATGTGTTATTAGTAAGCAATCTATCCTATAATTTACTTAGTATTTCTCAACTTATAGATTGTGGTTATAATGTCTCCTTTCTTCCCAATTCTTGTGATATAATAAATAAAAAGGGAGAAATAGTATTAAAAGGAAATAGAGATAGTAATATTTATACTCTTATCTTAGATAACATGTTAGATGCTAAGGTTAAGTGTCTAATATCACATGACTTATATGTGAATTTATGGCATAGAAGATTAGGCCATATAGGAATTTCAACCATTAGGAAATTATCTAAAAAGAATTTAATTAGAGGTATGCCTAAGTTAGACTTAGATAATTTTCAAATGTGTGAAACATGTATTAAGGGAAAACACATTAAAGAAACCTTAAAACCGAAACATGAAGTGAGTACTAGTCATGTACTAGAATTGCTTCACTTAGACTTATTTGGTCCAAGTAGGACAAGAAGTCTAGGTGGACACTACTATGTGTGTGTCATAGTAGATGATTACTCACGCTACACATGGACATTGTTCTTAACACACAAAGACGAAGCTCCATTAAAAATCGAAACCCTTATCAAGCAACTTGAAAACATTTATGAAGAAAATGTCAAAAGAATTAGAAGTGATAGAGGTGGAGAATTTAAAAATAAAGACGTAATCAACTTTTGTGAACTACATGGAATAAAACATGAATTCTCACCACCTAGAACACCACAACTCAATGGAGTTGTTGAACGTAAAAATAGAACGATTCAAGAAGTTGCTAGGACAATGCTGTGTGAAAATAAATTATCTAAATATTTATGGGCTGAAGCTGTTAGTTGTGCATGCTATATTATAAATAGGCTCACTATTAGAAAGAAATTAAATAAAACGCCTTATGAATTGCTAAACAATAGACAACCTAAAATAGATTATCTTAAAGTATTTGGATGTAAATGTTTTGTGCTAAACACTAAGGATAATCTAGATAAATTTGAACAAAAGTCTATTGAATGCATATTTGTTGGGTATTCAACTAACTCAAGAGCATATAGGTGTTATAATCCTGCATCTAGAAAAATAATTGAATCTATACATGTAAAATTCAATGAAAATGCATGCTTCGAAGTTAGTGATAAACATCAACATAAACAAGAAACAAATGTTGAAAATATGTTTGATGATGATGTAATACTTGAGCCTGTACTTGATCATCTAGAACCAACTCCCCCTGAACAAGACATGCATGAACCCTTAGGTGATATAAATGAAGAAACTTTGCAATTGGAAGATAATGTAACTAATGATCCAGTTACATATGATAATGTTCACACTAATGAAATATTTGAACAAGATGAGGGTGAACCTAGTCGATCTAGGAATTGGTGGCACCCTAGAGAATTAATCATTGGGGATCCAAGCGTTGGGGTTAGAACACGTAGAAATATAAGTCAACTTGAAGGACATAGCTTAATCTCACAATTAGAACCTAAGAATGTAAAGGAAGCCTTAAGTGACATAACATGGATAGAAGCTATGCATGAGGAATTGAACCAATTCACTAGGAACAATGTGTGGGACTTAGTACCTAAACCTGAAGATAAGTCTATAATAGGAACGAAATGGGTGTTTAGGAATAAGATGGACGAACAAGGAAACATTACAAGAAATAAGGCTAGACTAGTCGCACAAGGTTATAATCAACAAGAAGGTATAGATTATGAAGAAACCTTTGCACCTGTTGCACGACTAGAAGCAATTAGATTATTACTTGCGATTGCAAGTCTAAGTAACATCAAACTCTTCCAAATGGATGTCAAGAGTGCTTTCTTGAATGGATACATCCAAGAAGAGGTGTTTGTCAAACAACCCCCTGGATTCGAAGATCCAAAGAATCCTAACCATGTGTACAAGCTTAAGAAAGCTTTATATGGTTTGAAACAAGCTCCAAGAGCTTGGTATGATAGATTTGCAAACTTTCTTATTGCAAATAATTATCAAAGGGGAACTATAGACAACACATTATTCCTAAAAAGAAAAGGTAATGATTTGTTAATAGTTCAAATATACGTTGACGATATCATCTTTGGTTCAACCAACCCTACCTTAGTAAAAGACTTTGAAGAGTGTATGAAGTCGGAGTTTGAAATGTCAATGGTAGGAGAGTTGAATTATTTCTTAGGACTTCAAATTAAACAAACCCCTCAAGGAATTCATATTAGCCAACTTAAGTATGTCAATGATATGATTAAGAAGTTTGGTTTTGAAGAGTTGAAACCTACAACTACCCCCATGAGTGTTAGTACTAAACTTGATAAGGATGAAAATGGTAAACCTTTTGAGGACACTCTCTATAGGTCTATGATTGGATCACTATTATACTTAACTGCATCAAGACCTGATATTATGTTTAGTGTGTGTATGTGTGCTAGGTTTCAATCTTGTCCTAAGGTATCACATTACAATGCAGTGAAAAAGATCTTTAGATATCTTAAGCATACACCTCACTTAGGACTATGGTATGATAGAAACGCTAAGTTGGAATTACACGCATATAGTGATGCTGATTATGGTGGTTGCAAGTTAGATAGAAAATCCACTAGCGGCACATGTCAATTCATAGGAACCAATTTGATCTCTTGGTTTTCTAAAAAGCAAGCTAGTGTAGCTCTTTCTACCACTGAAGCCGAGTATATTGCTTTGAGTTTATGTACTACCCAAATACTTTGGCTTAAACAGCAACTTAGTGATTTTGGCATTAAAATGAAAAAGATTCCAATTTTCTGCGATAGCACAAGTGCAATCAACCTTTCCCGGAATCCGGTGCTTCATTCTAAGGCCAAACACATTGAGGTGCGATACCACTTTCTTCGCGATCATGTTCAAAATGAGGACATAGTGATAAACCATATAAGAACTGATCACCAAATCGCTGATATCTTTACCAAACCCCTTAATCAAGCCACGTTTGAAAACTTGCGTGCCAAGTTAGGTATGATGACTTACGATACCATTGTATAGTTCTATCTTTTGCATGATTTGCAAAATAAAGGGGGAGATAGAATAAGCACATGATTTTAGATTTTAGTTGGTAAGTCATCATTTGGTATGAAATGATAGGTTTCAATTGGTTATGAGTTGAGTATAGGTTAAGGGGGAGAGTATGAGTTGAGGGGGAGCAACATACTATTTAAAAGTTGAAAACATTTGGTTAAATTTTTGGTTATAAGTTGTGACATTAAAATCATGTTAGGTTATTTTGAAAATCATCCAAAAGGGGGAGAATGTTGAGAAATATGTTTGGATAATTTTCAAAGTCATGATTTTAAGTGGTGAATACTTAAAAATGTCACACATGGTGTTATATGTGATTAAAAGTTGAAAAAGTTGAAAAAGTTGAAATCGATCTCTAAACTTGAGACACATCGATTGATCGATGTACACATCGATGTACATCGAACCCTCACTTCGATCGATCGATGTCTAGGGTTTTTAGAAATAATTTTCTAAAATGTGTTAAAATGATTGTTTTCATTTGTACATGATTTATACATGTTCATTATGTGCTTATTATGTGTTTTTGGTGATTATTATTATCTTGTGACTAACATGCCTTGGAAGTTTCCACAACTTACCAAAAAGGGCAAAATTGGTATTTTGAGTTTTGTAGTAACATGATATGGTGGAAATATTTCAAGAGCATATTCTTATACTATTTATCATGACAAAGTTGATATCATGATTATTTATGACCATCCGGGACATTTCTGGAGTTTTCTCACACCAGGGGTATTTTGGTCATTTTACCCCCAAGGGTATTTTTGGTATTTTCACTCAAGGAATCTCTTGAGCATATTATTATCTTCATTCTGGAGCTGTGTTATTATTATTTTGAAGATAATATGGTGATCTTATATCTTATTCTCTCAACCGATGATATTATTGACTATAGCTGGATATGTGACGATTTGAGATGTCACATTCTAATTTTTCTCGAAGACCCTCTTATATATGTTATAAGAGAACATTTATCATCAATATTCAGAGATATTAAAGGTGTCAAATGTGTGGAAATGTTATTGACACATAAGAAGAAATATTGGGGAATTTCGGTGTTACACGTTGACATAATCTTGTCAAGTGTTATCTATTTATTTCTTCTTCAAAAATCTGAGTTGCTACACATATATATATGTTGAAAAACGTGAGTTTACAGTTGGGAATGATGTGGAGTTCATTTTATGAGTTGGAGACAAGTGGACCAACCAAAAAGGAGCTAGTTGGCAAAATTGCCAACTTGGAGTTTACTAAAAATAGCCAACGGCTATATTGTTTTTCTTGGGTATTTTCAGCAGATTTTTGAAGTCAAATGGAGCTCTCACATGTCCTATTATGTTGCTTGAAGTTGAGGATAATTTGGTGGTATTATCATTTCTTATTTAATTAAGAAAAAGAAAAGAAAAAAAAACACTTTTGAAATGTAGCCAACGGCTACATCCTTCTTGGAGCTGAATTTTCAATTTGAAATTGGTCTCCCACATGCCTATTATCTTGCCAAAGAGTTGAGAAGATGGTGGAATGGTTATGGCCTTATTATCTTCTTGGTTTCAAGATAATTCCAAGACAAATCCAAGGTGTAATTTTCGGCCACATCATTTTGCCAAGGTGGACCAATCATGGTGTTTTATTTTGCCAAGTGTACAAAGCCAACCAATGATGAGAAGACATTTGGAGTTGATGATGAAGATGATGACACATTGGCATTCTTATCTTCAAGGCTCAAATCACACTATAAATAGAGGCATTGGTGAAGAAGATGAAACACACTTGAAGCTCACAAGCATTCTATAGCTTTCATATTCATCTTCTTGTTCTTGTTGTTGTATTTTGTTGTAGCAAAGGTGTTCTTGATATTTTTGTTGTGCTACAAGCCTCTTGAGCTTCATTTGTAAGATTGATTAGGCATCTTTATAAGGCTACATCAATAGGTGTTAGAGGAGTTGCAACTAAGTGTTGCTTAGAAGGTGATTATCCAAGTCTTGAATAGGGTTGGTGTATAACCCAAGGATCAAGCTTGGCTCTTGTTGTAAGGTGCTCATTTCATAGTGAAATCCAAGGAAAGGTGTTCCTTGGGACTGGAGTAGGTCACATTGACCGAACCAGGATAAATCCTTGGTGTTCTTCTCTTGTTTCTTTATTTCTGTTTTCTGCCCGTTTTTGACTGCAGTTTTCACTCAACTTCACGCAATTTGAAAAAATAGCTAAACATTTTCAAAATTCGTGATTTTTGGTGGAGTTATACTTCAGACTGTTAGCTTTCATTTGCAACAAGAATCACTTGATTTGAGCAAGGGAAAGTCTTTCAGTCTTTGCAAGATAACTGCTCCAATCTGGCTGCAATCTGACCAGTTTTGAGAAAACTTAAATTCTGTATTTTTCAAGAATTGTTTAAGGTCAGAGCCTTTTGGAAACTTCATCTAGACATCCTAAGGAGTGTTTTGATATAAAGATCAACCTTTTTGGTTGAGTATTCAAAGAGAAACACTATTTGCAAAATCAGCAACATTCTGTCCAATTCTGTCCAGATTGACCATCTGAATCTTTTTATTTGTTTGAAGGGTCAAACGATCTTCTTTTTGTCTGATTTTTGGACAGAGTCTTGTTAACTCATTGAAGTTCAATTATGGAAAGTTTCATAATTTTTGGAGTTGTGTAAAATTATTTGTGAATTTTTGCAAAACGGGTTCTGAATCTGAGGTGGTCTCAGATTCTGTTTTCAAAGGGGATTTTAACAAAGGGTTGTAGTGTAATTTCTGCTAACCACTATTCACCCCCCTTCTAGTGGTGTTTATTGCAGGTGCACGGTCCAACAAACATGGCATTATCAAACTTCTCATGCCATTGCTTAGGTGCTTGTTTTAGTCCATATAAAGACTTTTTCAACCGACAAACTTTATGCTCTTGTCCTTTAGCTATCATCCCTTCGGGTTGCTTCATGTAAATTTCTTCTTCTAAATCTCCATTTAAAAATGTTGTTTTAACATCCATTTGATGTACAACTAACTTATAAATGGAAGCTAACGCTATTAATACTCTAATAGATGTAATCCTAGCAACAGGTGAATAGGTATCAAAGAAATCTATTCCTTCCTGTTGGGTAAACCCTTTAGCCACAAGCCTAGCCTTAAACTTATCAATTGTTCCGTCCGCCTTTAGTTTCTTTCTAAAGACCCACTTGCAACTGATAGGTTTACAACCTCTAGGCAAGTCTACGAGTTCCCAAGTATTGTTGCTAAGTATAAACTCAAGTTCACTATTGATAGCTTCTTTCCAAAACTTAGAGTCTATAGATATTACCGCTTCTTGATACGTTGTGGGGTCATTCTCTAAAATGAATGTAGTGACAAAGTCATTTCCAAAGGACTTTTCTACTCTTTTCCTCTTACTTCTTCTAGGTGAAGTATCATTACTAGACATTTTGCTAGACTCACCTTTTTCAAATTTAGGACTAACTAATGACTCTTTCTTCATAGGAAAAATATGCTCAAAAAACTCAGCATTCTTAGATTCAACGATAGAACCATTATCAACCAACATGAATCTATATGCAGCACTATTTTGAGCATATCCTATGAAAACACAATCATTAGTCTTAGGACCAATTTTACTTCTTTTGAACTCTGGCATACCAACCTTGGCTAAGCACCCCCACACTTTGAAGTAATTCAAGTTAGGTGCGTAACCTCTCCAAAGTTCATAAGGAGTTTTATTGGTCTTTTTATGTGGGATTCTATTCAAGATATGACATGCCGAAAGGATTGCCTCTCCCCACATATTGTTAGGCAAACCTGAACTTATAAGCATAGCATTCATCATATCCTTGAGTGTTCTATTTTTCCTTTCAGCGACTCCGTTAGATTGAGGTGTGTAAGGAGGAGTGAATTCATGTATAATTCCATTATCTTCACAAAACCTTTGTAAAGATAACACATTATACTCACCACCTCTATCCGTCCTCAATCTTTTAATTTTCCTGTCTAGTTGATTTTCAACTTCATTTTTATACCTGATGAACATGCTTTCAGATTCGTCTTTATGTGCTAGCAAGTAAACTCTAGTGTATCTAGTGAAATCATCAATAAAAGTTATGTAATACTTTTTACCACCTTTACTTGTATAACCTCTAAAGTCACCAAGATCACTATGTATGAGTTCCAACTTATCTGTTGTTCTTTCAACAGATTTAAACGACTTCTTGTGATGTTTTGCTTCTACACAAAACTCACACTTTCCAAAGTCATCTTCACATACATACGAGATTAGGTTGGTGAACTTTAGTCTTTTTAATGCATCTTTATTAACATGTCCTAATCTTGCATGCCAAATATTCAAAGAGTCAACAACGTAAGCAGAACTAGACGCATTCTTATTATTCATAATACACACAGCATCTAATACAAGTAAACCCCCGGAGCAATAACCTTTCCCGACAAACTCCCCATTTCTAGAAAGTATAAGCTTATCAGACTCAAGAACAAGTTTAATGTTAGCCTTGTTCAGTAGTACTCCGGAAATCAAGTTCCTACGCATCGCAGGAACATGCAACACATTGTTCAACTCCAGTCTCTTGCCAGAAGTCAACTTAAGGAGCACCTTTCCTTTACCAAGAACCTTGATACCATGTGCATCTCCCAAGAAAACTTGCTCGCCATCATCTATTTCTTGATATTCAAAAAATAGATCTTTACTGGTAGCAATGTGCTTGGTAGCCCCAGTGTCTACCACCCATTCCGAAGCACTACCGACAAGGTTTACCTCAGATAAGACGACCGCAGCAATGACTTCATCGGTTGTCTTTGAGAACTCTACCAGATGTGCTTGATTGCTCGGTTGGCCTTTCCGTTGGTTGCATTTAGCCGCTCTGTGTCCAAGCTTTCCGCACACCCAGCACGCTCTTTTCATCTTTTTCTGTCCTTGTCCCTGCACAAACATCTTACCTTTACCACTGTGCTGAGTCTTTTGTTTCTTGGGTTTGTGCTCCACCACGTTTGCTTGAGTGTTCCTTTCATCTAGTCCATTGTCATCAAGCCGATTATTCTCCTCAATGCGGATGTGCTTGATGACTCCATCCAAGGTCAACTTGGCATCATCATGCTTACCTCTCTTCTTGTATTTACTCCAAGAAGAAGGTAGCTTTTCCAACAAGGAGGCTGCTTGAAAAGTTTCATCAACCTTGATGCCTTCTTGCTCCATGTTATCCACCAACTGTTGATATTGGTGGATTTGATCATTGATCAGTATGTGGTCCACCATTTGGAATTTTAGAAACTCGCTGACCACATACTTTCTTTTGCCAACATCTTCAGAACCATATTTGGTCTGAAGTGCTGCCCAAATATCCTTTGCTGACGCAAATTTGACATAAATGTCAAATAGAGAGTTTGAGAGAAAGTGCAGAATGTGTCCTCTACACGTAGTATTGTCAGTATCATACTTTTTGCCTTCTGTTTCATCTGTTGGTCTGTCTTTAGTAAGCACATACGAAACAGAAATCATCTCCAAAAAGAATAGCACCTTAGCCGCCCAACGTTTGAAGAACTTGCCATCGAATGGCTCCATCTTTGACATATCAGGAACTGGTGCTTGTCTTGTTGCCATATTCTCAACAAAAATTGCTTTAAGATTGTTGGAAAATTGCAAAGAATATTGGCAACACAAAATTGTAGAACAGCCGAGACGTGACGGATTGCAACTGTCCTTAAAGCAATTTTGCTTATACCAAAGAGCAAGGTATACTTCTAGCAAATGCTTCCCAGGATATAACGGCTTACTTCCTTTCTATTGCTCTTAGAGAGAAAGTATTGAACTTGTTTAGTAGAAGAGAATGATAGTGAAAGGTAGAAGAAGAATGCTGCAGAATTTTTTCACAAGAATTCAAGAGTTTTTCATATATATTTTTGAAGATAGCAAAGCCTACTATTTATAGGCTTTGAGACAAGTTCAAAAGACCCTTTTCAGCAGATTTTTCCTCCATGGATCGGTTATGGACGTTCAATATGAAAGGAGATGTCATTTGGAGAAGAAGATGCATCTTTTGTGAACAGTCGGGTCACATTAGGCGCCTAATGTCACTTCGAACGACTGTACAAAATGACATCGAACGACACATTAGGCGCCTAATGTCACTTCGAACGACTGTACAAAATGACATTAGGCGCTTCATGTCACATCGAACGCCTATACAAGGCGTTCGAAGTGTTCTGGAAGTGTTCCCGAACACTTCGAACGCCTACATTAGGCGCTTCAAGTGTCTGGAAGTATTCCAGAACACTTCGAACGCCTACAATAGGCACTTAAAGTGTTTGGAACGCCCCCATTTCCTTCCATTCTTCATAAAACACTCCAAACTTCATCCAATCTCATATACAAGGTTGGATCACAAGATTTAAAGTACTTTTAAGTACTTTTCCAACAGATCTTGTATGTATGAATATAAATCCTTAAAGGGAATCATTCATGGAAAAAATAATTTTATTTGCTTCTCTCTTTACTCTTTTGACTACTGTGTAAACGTCAAATAGCACAGAAGGACAAACTCGCAGGATTAGAATATTTCTTTCTGTCTTATCTTATAAAATAAGTTTGCGTAAATCTTATGAAATCATCTGCAGATTCCAATGGGTTTCTTTGGTCTATAAATTAAGCCTACGTTCACAAATCTTTCCACCCAAATCCCAAATTTCTCAACATACAATTACTCTATGTCAACTAATTCATTATGGTGAAGGTTGCTTATTCGGCTTCGCTAATGCTGCTACTCGTCACCTCTCTCCTTGCATGTAAGTTGTTCCCTCAAGTAAACTCATTCTACTGTAACGTTGGGGTTAAAATGCATCAGAATTTCTCTTTTTCACATCAGGTCATATAGATTATGCTAAAACGTGTGAATTTGCGGTATTTTTTTTATTCATTTTACGATGACATAGTATTTGAACCAAGAATTGTTTATGTAGTCAACTCTGGAGCTGGTGAAGGCATGCCGGTAAGAAAGCTGAAGTTAGACCCGGTACCAGAATGTGTGGAAAACACATGCAATGGAAATGATGCTGACTGCAGTGATGCCGCATGTAAATGTTCGGAAGAGACAGGAGTAGACTGCATTTTGAGATAGGCATAGCAACAAATATTCACTTATCGTTCTGATTATGCTGTGACAAACTCAGGCACCCATAACCCACTTCCTCTTTTATATTTCAATTGCTGATGATGAAATAAAGCCTCCCAGCATCAGAGTTTCTGGAGTGTCAAACTATTTTCTGTTGTGATCGATCCTTTTTAAGTGTTTGTCATGTGTACTGTAGATATTCCACAGAGTGTCCGAGTTTTGTGTTTTATGTTGTTGTAATAACAATGAGCGTATTTATGGGTTGTTCTGCAATAAAATCTCATATACTATTTTTGTTCACCTCTGCTTTTTTATTTTACACGATTGTGTCATCATCTAATATTTATTGTATAATGTACATATATGATTTGACCACGTTTAGATTTTACAAGATTGTGCCTTCATTTAATATTTATCGCAGAATCATACATATGCTGTAGCGCCCCGACCCGGACAGCGGATCCGAACCGGTGCACCCGTCGCAGCTTACTGAGAAGACTACAAGAAGTCTCATCTCTCGAATACACATCATCAATGACGTACGAGAATAAGCACGAAGACACATGCAAAATAAAATCTAAATCATCCAAATCCGTTTTCCCGAAACATAAGTAAATAAAGTAGTTTATGGACGCAACCATCTAAGACTTCAAATGAATGAGAGAAACTGAAATAATACGAAACAGTTTGGAACAATGCCCAGTACGAACACTAAACATCCCATTCCGCCCACTCGCCGTCATCCTCTATGAATATCATGTCATAACTGGGCTCATCTGCAAAACAATGGTAGTACCCTTAGCGAAAAACGCTAGCAAGTAACCCGCTTATAAGACATACGGGATCAACGCATGGCAAGACATGAGTAATATTTAAATCAAGGTGTTGATGGGGTACATGTCTTGTATAACTTCAAGAATATAAATTTATAGCATAACAGAATAAGATTAATAATTAATAAGCATTCAACAATTCAATAAACATCCAATTTCAATTCAATCGTACCGTAACGACTCACGTGATGCATGGCAGTTCAAAGCATGCACTAAACTACACAAACCCCAAATGCTTATGCTTCACTTTTCAAAACAGTGCAATGCATGTCATAATGTCTGGTCACATAACTTTATACCCTGTGGTAGGCCACAACTTATCTTTATACCATGTGACGCACCACAGCTCAACTTTATACCCTGTAATGTGCCACAGCTTGTCTTTATACCCTGTAACGCATCACAGCTCATTTCGCAAACTTTATACCCTGTGCCGATGCACAACTCTTATCAAAACATAATGCAAATGCAAGTGCCATGATGCAAAAATGCACGACTTCTCATCATTCAATCACATTCAATTGTCAAGCAATCATTCGAGGCTCACCTCATTCACACACTCGAGCATATCCTTTCCGACAAGTCAACATCACCTAAACATTCATTCTGGAACCCAAAGGGCAATGTAGGAACCCTCACATTCCCCTTTTTGAACTCTGTAGAGCCTCGTACATTCATTCCTAACCCCTTAGGTCATTCACTTTGAAGTCCGATTCAAATACCCTATGAAGTCTCCACCGTTGATTCACCATCTTAAGACGTGTTCCCAAGACTTGGGCTAACCTCAATCGGGTCTTAAGAAGTCCTTAAGGTCACCCAAAGGATCCCCTAGCTTCCCTCTTTCTTCCCTTATTTTCCCACAAAACAGATGGACATCATACCCTGACGTCGATCGATCGACGTCCATCTGAGGCACGTCGATCTCTCACTCAACCTATGTCGATCGATCGACGTACATCTGAGACACATCGATCTCTCACCCCTCATACGTCGATCGATCTACGTTCATCTGAAGCACGTCAGTCTCTCACCAACTAGACATCGATTTCCAGAATTTTCATCCTGCGATTTCTGCAGAAACTGCAGATCTAAATCCAATCGATTTCCAACTTTCTTCCAACCATTCCAAGCCTAATCCTCCCTATCAATCCAATCTTAATTCACCAACACGAAACCTTTCATGTACCAATCACGGATTCAAGCCTAAAACGCACATCATTCATCAAAACGAACCCGAAATCTCAACTTTTTTGTTCCCCTCTCCTTCCATCCGAAAATAGCACAAATAGGGATCCAAGGGATTGGGTTTTGCATGATCTCACCTAATCAACAACAACAACAATGATCTAAATCAAATAGCGGCCAAATCTCGAAACCAAAACACATAAATCACATATAGATTCACAGAAAGAAACTACTGCATGGTGATCCATTTTATATCAAAAAATAGGCCTTTTTCTTTCGCAAAACGTAGGAACTCATAAGTAGATTACTTGCCTATGATTACTCGAAAACGGATTGAAGAACGAACGAAGAACGGATTGATTCCTGAAGAAGTTTTTTCTCCTAGGGTTGCAAGATGCCAAAAATCGCCTAAGGGAGAGGGGGAGAGAATGGCGTCGGTTTCTTTTCTGAAATGAGGAGAAACTGACGTCCTGTCAGTTTTGATATGGAAAAGGATGAAATTTGAGTTTCTAAATTATATCCTATTATCTTATTTATCTTAAATAATAAAATTCTAATATTCAATTCTAAATTAAATACTACTTAATTCTATCATTTATTCCCTTAATAAATACTAATAAATCTAGCATTCAATTCTTAATTTATTTCTATTAATTGTCATTAATCGCATTTAATATTATTTTTTTCCTCTAATTATTTTACGGAGGGTGCGGGGCATAACCTATGCTTTGCCAGATTTGTGGATAACGTTGACTTAATTTCTGACTCATTCGAGTCAGGTAGTGTTGGAAACAATCAATCATGTACAAAGACGGAACCCTTCGGTATGTGCGTATATAAACAGTAAATAGTATGTCAAACTCGGGACGAGTCGAGGACTCTGTACTTAAGACGCATTGCTCTGGTAAACTGTTCCCAACTGACGTTAGCAATCGTCTCCCAGGATACAACGAGTACCTATGTGACATCCTCCCTAATATCCAATGGTTGAGCCTCAAGGACATGGCTCGGGTCCGATACATATTTCCTCAGTTGAGACACATAAAATACATTATGTACTTATGATAAGATTGGAGGCAACGCTAATCGGTAGACTCTTTCCCCAACCTTGCCAAGCACCTCGTATGGACCAATATATCTAGGACGTAACTTGCCCTTCATTCCGAACCTCGCCACTCCCTTGGTGGGTGAAACTCTTAGATAAACCTTTTCACCTTCCTCAAACTCCAAGGGTCGCCTTTTTGTATCGGTCCAACTCTTACTGCGATCTTGCGCCACCCTTAGCCTCTCTCTTATGATTTTCACTTTCTCAATTGTCTGTTCGACTAACTCAGGTGCAGTGATCGTCCTTGTCCCAACTTTGTCCCAACAAACCGGAGATCGGCACTTCCGTCCGTATAGAGCCTCAAATGGAGCCATACCAATGGCACTGTGGTGGCTATTGTTGTAAGAGAATTCCATCAGTTTCAACATGTTATCCCAGTTTTCTTTAAAATCTAATGCGCATGATCTCAGCATGTCCTCCAAAGTTTGGATGGTCCTCTCAGACTATCCATCCGTTTGTGGGTGGTAAGCTGTGCTCATCCTTAACTCAGTGCCCATGGCTTTTTGGAAAGCCATCCAAAACTTAGATGTGAATCTGGGGTCACGGTCTGATACAATACTGACGGGCACTCCATGCAAGCTCACAATGTTATCCACATATATGTTGGACAATTTCTCATAAGAAGTACCATGTGGCATAGCTATGAAATGAGCTGTTTTTGTCAAGCGGTCTATAATTACCCAAATCATCTCATTCCCACTTCTGGTTTTGGGTAACCCCATCAGAAGTCTATTGTCACGTGTTCCCATTTCCATTCAGGAATTTCGAGTGGCATCATCAAACCGCCAGGTCGTTGATGTTCTGCTTTGACTTGTTGGCATACTAGACACTTTTCAACATACTCCGCGATAGATCTTTTCATTCCTATCCACCAATAATTCCTTTTGAGCTCCTTGTACATTTTTGTGCTGCCAGGGTGGATAGATAGCCTTGAGTTGTGAGCTTCGCTCAACAATTCTCTACGAAGCTCTTTCTTATCTGGTACGCATAGTCGATTCTGGAACCATAGACTTCCATCCGCTCTCAACTGGAATTCTCTTACGGAACCCATGTTCAATTTGTCGCCGATTTCCTTCAGTGCTGCATCGTCATACTGAGCTCCTTTAATTCTATCTACCAAGTCTGGACTGATAGGCAGAGCTGTAAGAACATTCGTCACTGAGTCTATAACATCCAGACCAAACTCTTCAATCTTCTTTTCCAACAGGGACTGTCTAGCGTGACTAGACTTCCTGCTCAATGCGTCTACCACTTTATTTGCTTTACCCGGATGATAGTCGATGGTCAAGTCATAATCTTTGAACAATTCCAACCATCTTCTTTGTCTCATGTTAAGCTCTTCCTGCGAGAATAAATATTTCAAGCTCTTGTGGTCAGTGAACACGGCACACTTTTCTCCATATAAGTAGTGCCTCCAGATCTTAAGGGCGAACACTATTGCCGCGAGTTCTAAGTCATGCGTCGGGTAGTTCTGCTCATATGGTTTCAACTGTCTCGACGCGTACGAAATAACTTGTCCATTTTGCATCAAGACACAACCTATAAACAGAAATTTAGTTTAAGACTGGCATATGTATATACAATGCATTAGTTGTAATGATAGACATACCTAGTCCTTTCTTGGACGCATCGCTATAGATCACAAAACCGTCGGTGCCGGATGGTTGTGCCAACACCAGGGCAGTGGTCAATCTCTTCTTGAGCTCAGAAAAGCTCTGCTCACATTCAGCAGTCCATTCAAACTTAGTCTTCTTCTGAGTAAGTCGACTCAACGGAACTGCTATTGTAGAGAATCCCTCAACAAACTTCCTATAATAGCCTGCCAAGCCTAGGAAGCTTCTAACTTCGGTCACGTTTGTAGGTCTTGGTCATTCAGTAATGACTTCTATCTTCTTAGGATCCACAGAGATCCCGTCCTCCGAAATCACATGGCCGAGAAAGGCTACACTCCTTAGCCAGAATTCACACTTGCTGAATTTGGCATAAAGCTTCTGTTGCCTCAAAAGTTCCAACACCACTCTTAGGTGTTCTGCATGGGATTGCTCATCCGACGAGTAGACCAAGATATCATCGATGAACACCACAACGAATTGATCCAACTGTTCTCGGAACACGGTGTTCATCAAGTCCATAAAAGCTGCTGGGGCATTAGTCAATCTGAAAGGCTTCACCAAAAACTCATAATGCCCATATCGAGTCCGAAAAGCTGTTTTAGGGACATCACCCGCCTTCACAAGCAACTGATGATATCCCTGACGAAGGTCAATCTTTGAGAACCATCGGGCTCCGTTTAGTTGATCAAATAAATCCTCAATCCTTGGCAGAGGATATTTGTTCTTGATGGTGATTTTGTTCAACTCATGGTAATCAATGCACAACCTTAAGCTGCCAATCTTTCTTCTTGACAAATAAAACTGGAGCTCCCGAAGGTGACACACTGGGACGAATCAATTTCTTATCTAACAACTCCTGAAGTTGCCCCTTTAGCTCCTTAAGTTCAGCTGGAGCCATTCTGTAGGGTGCCTTAGATATAGGCTCGGCTTCCGGGATCAAGTTGATCTCAAACTCCACTTCTCTTGATGGGGTACTCCAGGAAAATCATCTGGAAATACGTCTTTGAATTCGTTGATTACTGGAATCTGGTCAATAGAGGGAGTTTCTTGCTTAGCATCCATAGTATAAACCATAAATCCCTCTGCTCCTTTTTGCAAAGCCTTGAAAGCTTTAATCACCGTCAAGTATATCTTTTTCAAGGCTTTGGTTAGCTTGATATTTCCTTGTACCGTTATTTCATTCATTTCAGGGTTCTTAATGGTCACTTGCTTAAGTCTGCAGTCGATATTGACATGATACTTGGTCAGCCAGTCCATGCCCAATATCACGTTGAAATCCCTCATCGCAATTGGGACCAAAGTAACGGGAAGCACCTTCCCGTCCAGCTCCAATTCACAGTCTTTATACTGGTGGTGTGAAACCAGTACTTGTTCACCAGCTGCCTGCACCCTGAAGGGGGTTTCAAGCCATTCGGGTAGACAGTCGAGTCCTTTGGCGAATTTCTTAGATATGAATGAGTGACTCGCTCCACTATCAAACAATACGTTTGCAGGCACTTTATTAACTAAAATCGCACCTAAACACAAAGAGTGTAACACATAAAATTTTCATATAATGCACAGTCAATTTCAACTTAAGCTACTAAAATTCAACTTAAACAACTAATATTTAACTTAGATCGTACCTGTCACAACGTCAGTGCTCTCTTGCACCTCAGTGTCGGTCATGACATGTACTCTCGCGTTGGGTTTAGGCCTACCCCTTTGCTGCTGTGACGGCCCTACTTCTCCCTGTGGCCTTTGCTTCCACTCGGGACAATCCTTAATCCTGTGGCCTGTCTATCCACACTTAAAACACGCGCCGGTTTGTTTCCAACACTCTACTACATGATTCTTCTGGCAGTGGGGGCACACACCGGGCGCCTGTCGATCAGGCTGATTCTGCTGTGGTGCCCTCTGGAATGGTCCAGCCTGCCCTTTTCGGGTAATTTTGACCCAATGTCCGGGTCTACCTCCACTTCTATCATCTCTGGACCTCTTGCTAGTATCATCACGAGCCTCTCTAGGCTGCGACCTGCGCATGTCACTCTCCACACGGTAGCAAGCATCCAGCATCTCCTCAAATGTTTTCAGACTAGACCCCGCTATAGCCGTTCGAATGCGGGGGTTCAACCCTTGCTCAAACTTGAGCATCTTCATCCTGTTGTTCTCCAATACCATGGGCGTGGACTTCCCCAAGGCGTGGAACCTGTCAGCGTAATCTGAAATGGACATTCTTTCTTGCTCCAACTTGTCAAACTGCCTCATCTTCTCCAAGATGGCAGTCTCTGGTACATAATAGTCCTTATAAGCCTCAACAAAGTGTCTCCACAAGATAGGAGGAGTCATCTTGGGTAGCATAACATTCCACCAAGTGTTAGCCCTGCCACTCAGCAAGGGCGTGGCCACATCCACCTTGAGCTTTTTAGGCACTTGCACTAGCCTGAAGCATTTTTCTATTTCTTCCAACCAGAATCCTGCCACCTCTGGATCGGTGGTCCCCTCAAAAGTTGGGGCATGCATCTTTCGCTTCTCCCCAATGTAGTACCTTATGCCATGTTGATGCGGTGGTGGAGGAGGAGGCTGTTGTTGCTGCTGAGCAACACTCTGCGCAATCACTATGATCGCATCCATTAGGGCCTGAGGCATGACCATTTGTGGTGGTGGAGGATTGTCATTTCCGCTACCGCCATTTCCTTGGTTTTCTCTTCTAGAGGCATTGTCTGCGAAATCAACGCTTATTAGCATTCAATAATTTCCAAAGATAATCCTGAAAGCCCATATGCATTGTACAGAACAGAACTCGTAAACCAAAAGAATAATAACGCTGATTAATTAAATTTATCGCACTCGCACACACCCAACCCAATCAAACTTATATCTAAGATCATATACTTAGACCTATGGATCAACTTAAGGTCAAAATCATAGCTTAAGACTCTATATGACATAACATAGGTCTCCGAGGTAGATCTGAAGCCTAGGCTCTGATACCACCTGTAGCGCCCTGACCCGGACAGTGGATCCGAACCGGTGCACCCGTCGTAGCTTACTGAGAAGACTACAAGACGTCTCATCTCTCGAATACACATAATCAATGACGTACGAGAATAAGCACGGAGACACGTGCAAAATAAAATCTAAATAATCAAAATCTGTTTTCCCAAAACATAAGTAAATAAAGTAGTTTATGGATGCAGCCATCTAAGTCTTCAAATGAATGAGAGAAACTGAAATAATATGAAACAGTTTGGAACAATTCCAAGTACGAACACTAAACATCCCATTCCGTCCACTCGCCGTCATCCTCTATGAATATCATGTCATAACTGGGCTCATCTGCAAAACAATGGTAGTACCCTTAGCGAAAAACACTAGCAAGTAACCCGCTTATAAGACATACGGGATCAACGCATGGCAAGACATGAGTAATATTTCAATCAAGGGGTTGATGGGGCACATGTCTTGTATAACTTCAAGAATATAAATTTATAGTATAATAGAATAAGAACAATAATTAATAAGCATTCGACAATTCAATAACCATCCAATTTCAATTCAATCGTACCGTAACAACTCACGTGATGCATGGCAGTTCAAGCATGCACTGAACTACACAAACCCCAAATGCTTATGCTTCATTTTTCAAAACAGTGCATTGCATGCCATAATGTCCGGTCACATAACTTTATACCCTGTGGTGGACCACAGCTTGTCTTTATACCCTGTGATGCACCACAGCTCAACTTTATACCCTGTAATGTGCCACAGCTTGTCTTTATACCCTATGACACATTACAGCTCACTTTATACCCTGTGATGGTTACAGCTTGTCTTTATACCCTGTAACGCATCACAGCTCATTTCGCAAACTTTATACCATGTGCCGAGGCACAGCTCTTATCAAAACATAATGCAAATGCAAGTGCCATGATGCAAAAATGCACGACTTCTCATCATTCAATCACATTCAATTGTCAAGCAATCATTCGAGGCTCACCTCATTCACACACTCGAGCATATCCTTTCCGACAAGTCAACATCACCTAAACATTCATTCTGGAACCCAAAGGGCAATGTAGGAACCCTCACATTCCCCCTTTTGAACTCTGTAGAGCCTCGTACATTCATTCCTAACCCCTTAGGTCATTCACTTTGAAGTCCGATTCAAATACCCTATGAAGTCTCCACCGTTGATTCACCATCTTAAGACGTGTTCCCAAGACTTGGGCTAACCTCAATCAGGTCCTAAGAAGTCCCTAAGGTCACCCAAAGGATCCCCTAGTTTCCCTCTTTCTTCCCTTATTTTCCCACAAAACAGATGGACGTCATACCCTGACGTCGATCAATCGACGTCCATCTGAGGCACGTCGATCTCTCACTCAACCTACGTCGATCGATCGACGTACATCTGAGACACATCGATCTCTCACCCCTTATACGTCGATTGATCTACGTTCATCTGAAGCACGTCAGTCTCTCACCAACTAGACATCGATTTCCAAAATTTTCATCCTGCGATTTCTGCAGAAACTGCAGATCTAAATCCAATCGATTTCCAACTTTCTTCCAATCATTCCAAGCCTAATCCTCCCTATCAATCCAATCTTAACTCACCAACACAAAACCTTTCACGTACCAATCACGGATTCAAGCCTAAAACGCACATCATTCATCAAAACGAACCCGAAATCTCACCTTTTTCGCTCCCCTCTCCTTCCATCCGAAAATAGCACAAATAGGGATTCAAGGGATTGGGTTTTGCATGATCTCACCTAATCAACAACAACAACAATGATCTAAATCAAATAGCGGCCAAATCTCGAAACCAAAACACATAAATCACATATAGATTCACAGAAAGAAACTACTGCATGGTGATCCATTTTGACATCAAAAAATAGGCCTTTGTCTTTCGCAAAATGTAGGAACTCATAAGTAGATTACTTGCCTGTGATTACTCGAAAACGGATTGAAGAACGAACGAAGAACGGATTGATTCCTGAAGAAGTTTTTCTCCTAGGGTTGCAAGATGCCAAAAATCGCCTAAGGGAGAGGGGGAGAGAATGGCGTCAGTTTCTTTTCTGAAATGAGGAGAAACTGACGTCCTGTCAGTTTTGATATGGGAAAGGATGGAATTTGAGTTTCTAAATTATATCATATTATCTTATTTATCTTAAATAATAAAATTCTAATATTCAATTCTAAATTAAATACTACTTAATTCTATCATTTATTCCCTTAATAAATACTAATAAATCTAGCATTCAATTCTTAATTTATTTCTATTAATTGTCATTAATCGCATTTAATATTCTTTTTATCCTCTAATTATTTTACGGAGGGTGCGGGGCATAACATATGCTTTGCCAGATTTGTGGATAACGTTGACTTAATTTCTGACTCATTCGAGTCAGGTAGTGTTGGAAACAATCAATCATGTACAAAGACGCAACCCTTCGGTATGTGCGTATATAAACAGTAAATAGTATGTCAAACTTGGGACGAGTCGAGGACTCTATACGTAAGACGCATTGCTCTGGTAAACTCTTCCCAACCGACGTTAGCAATCGTCTCCCAGGATACAACGAGTACCTATTTAGTTGAGCGGCACTGCTTGACTTAAACTGCAGCGAACCTTCGAGTGTCCTGACTTCTCTTGGACGTGATGCAGAAAGAAGAAGAAGAAGGCGAAATCAGAAGATGAATGTGTGTTCAGATTGCACACCCATCCTCTGTTTATATAGAGGGGTTGGTTGGAAATCAGTTTTCGCAGATGGACTCTTGACCGTCGGATCACAACAGTAGATCAACTAGAGCCTTCGAATGAAAACCAACCAGCGTTTGTTTGGCGGTTTTGGAAGGTTTAAATTACAGCAGTCAAATGAAACCGAACTACAAGATTAATCCTTGAGCGTTAGATGAAACAACATTCGGTTGGGCGGTTAGGTCAGTTTAAATTTCAGCCATTGGACCAAAGCTGACCCTTCCGCCACCGTTAGATCAAAACCGTTTGATCTTACATATAGGAAACTGTTTGATTTAAATCATGTAATCAAAACCGTTTAACCATTTGATCCTCATGATATTGGACTGGACCTAGGAGAATATTTGGGCTGCTGCACAGTTATGCCTGAAGCCTTTAACTATTTACAAAAAAATAGTTAATCCAAAAGCCTAAAGCGATTTTCTCCAAAAAGATAGGAACTGATCCGGCCCACGAGACCACGAGCCCCGAGCCACGAGCCCGAACTCGAGCCGAGCCGAGATGGCCAAATAGGCGGGTGGGCGGCGGCAGAGCGCATGCGCGTGTGTGACACTTTATAGGTCTTCCCTCCGGTCAAAAACTTCTCATGCCCTAGGGGCACATTTAAAGTGACCATTCTAGCCATTTATAAGGTGGTTAAATTAGTTCATTTGTCTAAGGGTGATGTGCCCTTCTAAGAATAGGACACATCACCCACTAAATCATGTTTTCCATATACTTTGAACATTAATTTCTTATTCACCCGGTATCGTAATTAAGTGATTCCAAAGCCTAAAATTAATTACTCGTTACATAGATAATTAAGGGCCTATTAGTTTCAATTTTTCATTGACAAAAACTAATTATAATTAAGTTCAAAGTATGTTACTTAACCAAATTTGCAACTTCTCTAAATGGGCCAAAGCCCAAACTTCCAATTCCTCCAACAATCCCCCATATGAATGAAAATTAATGCAAATGCAGACTCTATGGAGAAGTCAGACAAGAAAATGTTGCATCAGAAGAAGTAGCTTCTGGCTTTGAACCTTTCATAGTGATGTACCATCGGATCCATTCAGCTAATTGGTGACTTGATATCTTGAACCAGTCAGCCTTTGCTATAAACCTAGACAACAATACTCACATAATGTTTCTTTTAACACCCTTTTTGTTGTCATGGTTGTGTTTGTTTTGGCCATGAACAACTTTGTTTCAGAAAGTGTTTTAGAGAAATCTTGCCTCACAGAGTTCTCATAGAAGCGGCCCCATTTCACATTTTCATTGGTGATTCCTATCAGGAGCATCCTGCCATAGGACATCTTTAAAAGCTTTATCTTACCCTAAATATTCTCTGCAAACATCACTTTTATGTAACAGAATGAGCAAGTGCTATACTGAAACTTCATAACTTAGTAGTCCCATTGAACCAAGATTTTGGGATCTCCAGTCAACAAGGTTGGGATACCATTACAAAGATTCTTGCATTGTAGGCTTAAGTCACATTCCGTTTGTCAATTTTCATATCTGATCTCTAGGCAAGCCTTTTGTAAGCGAATTCGCCAGATTCTCTATTGATTTTATGTAATCAATGGAAATCACGCCATTAGATATCAACTGTTTAATGGAGATATGTCTCCGACGTATGTGTTATAACTTACCACTGTATATGCTGATTTGAGCTCACCCTATAGCTGACTGACTATCACAGTGTATGCTAATAGGAGCAATTGGCTTAGGCCAGCATGGAACATCTTTTAGAAAATTTCGAAGCCATTCAGCCTCTTTCCCAGCTTTGTCCAGTGCTATAAAACTCAGTTTCCATAGTGGACCGAGCTATGCACGTTTGTTTTGTAGATTTCCATGACACAGCAGCACCACCAACAGTGAATAAGTATCCACTGATGGACATTGAATCCTTACTATCTGATATTCAATTTGCATAGCAATATCCTTCTAATACTCCTGGATATCTCGTGTAATATAATCCAAGGTTCATTGTGTATTTCAAGTACCTCATCACTCTATTTAGAGCTTTCAATTGATCATCACTTTGATTACTGGTAAACTTGCTCAATTTGTTTACTGAACAAGCTAAATCTGGTCTTGTACAGTTTGTTATGTACATCAAACTCCCAATTACCTGCGAGTACTTCAATTGAGCTACAGGTTCACCTCAGTTTTCTTTAAGTGTATACTTAAGTCAAGTGGGGTCTTTGTTGGTGTTGTATCAAACATATTGAATCGTTTGAGAATAGATTCAATATAGTGAGTCTGCGAAATAATAAGACCATCAACCATCCGAGAAATTTTAATTCCTAGAATAACATTGGCAACCCCCATATCCTTCATATCAAAATTTTGTGTTAGCATCTTCTTTGTGTGATGTCACGAGTACTGTCCATGATTAGCATGTCGTCTACATAGAGACATACTATCACATATGCATTTGGTGTGTTTTTGATATGCACACACTTGTCACACTCAATGATCCTGAAGCCGTTTGACATCATTGCCGTATCAAATTTTAAATGCCACTGTTTGAGTGCTTATTTAAGTCCGTACAAAGACTTACCAAGTCTACACACTCTCTTTTCTAGTCCTGGGACGACGAACCCTTTGGGTTGTTCCATATAAATTTCTTTCTCTAACTCACCATTTAGAAAGGCAGTCTTCACATCTATTTGATGGATTTCTAAGTCATAGACTGCATCAATAGCCACTAGCATCCTGATGGAAGTGATCCTAGTCACTGGTGAGTAGATGCAAAAGAATTCAAAGCCTTCTTTTTGTCGATAGCCCTTGGCTACCAACCTGGCCTTGTACTTATCAATAGATCCATCTTCTTTCAATTTTCTCCTAAGAACCCACTTGCATCCGAGTGGCTTACTTCCTGGTGGAAGATCCACCAACTCCCAAGTGTGATTTTGAAGAATAGAATCTATGTCACTATTCACTGCCTCTTTCCAGAAAGGAGCTTCTGAAGTTGTCATTGCCTCAGAGAAAGATCTTGGCTCGTTTTCTACCATGTAGGTTAGAAAGGTACCTTTTTCCCAAATGCAAGCCATTCTTAGAAAGAGTAAATTTGTTCGCCTGAAAAACTAGTCTAAAACCATGACAGACTAGTAGAGCACCAGATACCAAGTTCTTATAGATGTCAAGAACATGCAACACATTCTGCAGGGTCAGCTCCTTTCTTGAGGTCATTTTCAGAACCACCTTGCTCGATCCTTCAATCTTTGAGCTGTCAGAGTTTCCCATGAAGAGTTGTTCATTATTAGTTGTGGGTACATAGTCTTTAAACATTGTCCTGTTGGCACATACGTGTCGAGTGGCCCCTGTGTCCATCCACCATTCATGCGGATTCCCTAATGCATTGCATTCAGTCACCATAGCACAGAGATTCAGATCTTCCATTGCGCTGACCAGATTTGCTTTTGCTTTGGTTTGACTCTGATTCTTTTTGGGCTTACGACAGTCACTGTTGTGGTGCCCCAGTTTTCCACAGCTATAAAACTTTCCTGTGAACTTCTTTGCAATCTCCTTGCCCTTGACATTGACGCCCAAAGTGTTATTCTTCTTTTTATTTTCTGCCTCAGGAACATGAGCTTTGGCTTGACCAGACTGAGAGGTTGGCTTTCTATCAGCACGACGATTGTCCTCCTCTGTTCGGAGCTGGACAATCAAATCTTCCATTTTCATTTCCTTTTGTTTGTGCTTGAGATAGCTCTTACATTCTCTCCACGAAGGAGGTAGCTTCTCAATCACAGTCGGAACTTGGAAAGATTCACTCAGCATCATGCCCTCTTCTTCCGTTTTTGATACCAACATATGTAATTCTTCAACTTCCGAAACTATAGTTTTGGAATCTATCATTTGATAGTCTAGAAATCTACCAACTATTATTTTTTTTTATTTTAGCATCTTCTGTGCGATATTTTTATCTAAAGCCAACCACAACGTTTTTGCAGTCATAAAAGTACAAAACACGCCATAGATAGTATTATCCAGGAAACTCAGAATAAGATTCAAGCAACAGAAATTGTTATACGCAGATGCTTCAGCACTCAAGTTGTTCTGCATGTTTTGATTCTGATCCTCCACAGGTTCCACCACTGGTGGTTCCTTGTTTAGAATTCTTGCCAAGCCTAGTGCTGTGAGATAGAACATCATCTTTTGCTACCATCTCTTAAAGAAACTGCCTACGAATTTTTCAGGCTTCTCCACATGTGCAATTGTGACAGCAGGATTCATCTGAGGCCCTCCGTTAGGTGCCAGGGGAACTGTGTTGAACGGCACATTGGTTTGGGCACCAGCAGCAACGTTATTGGTCCCATCAGGTGCAGACACGAAGTGTGCACCGTTAAAGCCATGAACAGAATTAGAGCTCTCGTTTTCCATTCCTGTTCAGTTGATCAAAACGTATAGATCAGAACAGTTTCAGATATAAGAAATGGGTAGAAACATACTACAAATCAGTGTATTATCACTGCTTTGCGTACGTAAATTAAAGAATAGTACAGTAATTAATTGAATCGAATACGTCTTAAGGTTGTTGAAAATAATCAATCCTGTACCAAGACGCAACCGTTCGGTGTGTGTGTATGTAATAGTAAACAATATATCAAACCCGGGACGAGTCAAGGACTCTGTCCTTAAGACGTATTGTTCCGGTATACTATCCCAACCGGCGTTAGAAATCGTCTCCCAAGATACAACGGGTACTTTTTCAGTTGACGGTATTGCTTAACTTGAACTGCAGCGAAATAGAGGGGTTGGCTGGAAATCGGTTTTCGCAAATGGACTCGTGACGGTCGAATCACAGCCATAGATCAACTAGAGCCGCTAATGAAAACCAACCAGTTTTTGTTTGGCGGTTTTGGAAGGTTTAAATTACAGCTGTAAGATGAAAACCGAACTACAGGATTAATCCTGGAGCGTTAGATGAAAATCACATTCGGTTGGGCGGTTAGGTTAGTTTGAATTTCAGTCGTTGGATCAAAGCTGACCCTTCCGCCACCATTAGATCAAAACCGTTTGATCTTGCAGATAGGAAACCGTTTGATTTAAATCATGTGTTCAAAACCGTTGAACCGTTTGATCCTGATGATATTGGACCGGACCTAGGAGAACATTTGGGCCGGTGCGCTGCTAGGCCTGAAACCTTTAACTATTTATAAAAAATAATTTTCTCCAAAAAAAATAGGAACTGTCCCGGCCCACGAGACTACGAGCCTAAGCTTGAGCCAAGCCGAGCCGGCCGAACGGGAGGGCAGGCGGCAGCAGAGCGCGCGCGCGTGTGGCACTTTGTAGGTCTTCCCTCCGGTCAACAATTTCTCATACCCTAAGGACACATCTAAAGTGACCATTCTAGCCATTTATAAGGTGACTAAATTAGTTCATTTTTCCATGTGGTATTCCTTCATAAGGGTGATGTGGCCTCGTAAGAATATGACATATCAACCATTAAACCATGTTTTCCATCTACTTTGAACATTAATTTCTCATTCATCCGGTATCATAATTGAGTGATTCCAAAGCCTAAAATTAAAGTACTCGTTACGTAGATAATTAAGGGCCTATTAGTTTCTATTTTTCATCTACTTTGAATATAGTTGTTGTATTCATCCCTTCTAGAGTTTTTTTACGAACCTAGCATATATTATTTTAGAAAGTGCAAAAGATTTTGATAACTCCATCACCAAAGAGATTTGAACCACTCTCAAAAAATTATACAACACATTATTTATCTCCTCTCGAAAATTATCTTCAGGGACCTAATATATGTTACTTTAGAAAGTGGAATAGATTTTGGGAAGATTTTAATATCTCCATGATCAAACAATTTGTATTCAACTATCTAATCCTTGACGTATATGTTGTGCGCATAGAAGAACAAACAACGTTTAGGTACAATTATGATAAGATGAACGTTCACCATGCATTTGAGGATTGTCTCTCTTCATCTAATGCAAACGATTGGTTCATAACACATTTAAATTATAAATTCGACCTTCTCTTGAGACACAAGCAAAGCAAAATTAGAAACATGAAGAGAAAAAGAATTGATATTTTATCTACCATTATAATCATGATATAAATGATTTCACTAAAACCAAGAATGTGATATATCTACCACTTTCACCAAGAATGAAGCACCTGAGCTTCCTAAGGATGTTTTAATTGAAAATTCTTGTCATAAAGCTTCAGATACAAGGGAAATATCTTTGAAGGTAAATATGCGATCAAAAACAAAGTTTTGCCAGCTCGATTCTTGTTTGAACAGGGGCTTCGGAAAGACAATTCTGAGGATGAGGATCGTCAAAGAATCTTTGAGCGATCTGTGCTTGACAAACACGTCTTTAGTTACTTTTGTTAAGTTTCTCAATTTTCAAGAAATGCTAGAGCTCCGTCCTTAGATCTTGTATGTATGAATATAAATCCTTAAAGGGAATCATTCATGGAAAAAATAATTTTATTTGCTTCTCTCTTTACTCTTTTGACTACTGTGTAAACGTCAAATAGCACAGAAGGAGAAACACCCAGGATTAAGATATTTCTTTGTGTCTTATCTTATGAAATAAGTTTGCATAAATCTTATGAAATCATCTGCAGATTCCAATGGGTTTCTTTGGTCTATAAATTAAGCCTACGTTCACAAATCTTTCCACCCAAATCCTAAATTTCTCAACATACAATTACTCTTTGTCAGCTATTTCATTATGGTGAAGGTTGCTTATTCGGCTTCGCTAATGCTGCTACTCGTCACTTCTCTCCTTGCATGTAAGTTGTTCCCTCAAGTAAACTCATTCTACTGTAACGTTGGGGTTAAAATGCATCAGAATTTCTCTTTTTTGTCAATTTTCATCAAATGATCACACAGCATGCGCAACCAAATCAGATTATCCGCAATTAAACCAAACCAACACTTGATTCATCAATCAAAGAATAAACGCAAACTGAGGAATAAGAATTTAGCAAAAAGAGAGAGAAAGGAACGAAGCCTAACACCAGGAATTGAGAGGAGAGAAACTGATTTTCCTTATTGAACAAAAGGTACAACAGGTGGGATTATATGGTTGGGAAGAAGGGGGCAAAATTACAAGAAAGTACAAAATAACCGCCTAGACTCAGTACATTAACCAAGGGTATAAACGTCATTTCACACTATTTAAAACTGCCGCCAACCAACTTCTTCTTCTTGCTTCGATCCCTCTTCGCACCATCAAACACCGCACGCACCTTCACCCAACTCAACCGTTTCTCACGTGCCAAGCAGTCTTTGATTCACCCATATCAACCTCCTGTGATCCTACCAAGCGCTATCCATCATTTACCACCACAAAGCCTGCTGCATTCGCCTTGTTCAGCTGCAGCTGCATCACGTGTCAACTCGTTCGACCAAATGCTCGTTGGATTCACCAAGTGCTGAGCACCTCCTTTATTGACACCCCCCCTCAAGCAAGGCTTGTTATATATGTTGTAAGCTCCAAGAGTTCCATTTAAACGCTCAAGCCTCTTTAAATCCAGCGCCTTAGTGAAAATATCTGCAACTTGCAAATCAGTCCTAACTGGCATCAATTTTATCACCCCATTCTTCACCTTTTCTCTAACAATGTGGCAATCTATCTCTATATGCTTGGTTCTCTCATGGAACACCGGATTTTCAGCAATGTGCATAGCACTCTTGCTGTCACAAAATACTTCAACTGGTTCCTGGTTTCTTATGTTCAAGTCCTCAGCAAGATATAAGAGCCATTGTACTTCACACACCAACGAAGCCAGAGCTCTGTACTCAGCCTCCGCTGAGGATTTAGACACTGTTGTCTGCTTTTTAGCCTTCCAAGAAATCAACGAATCACCTAGATAAACACAGTACCCTGTGACACTTCTTCTAGTTTCTGTACAGCCTGCCCAATCAGAGTCTGCAAATGCTCTCAGTTTAAGACTTGTGTTGGCTGGGAATAGAAGGCCCTGCCCTGCTGTCCCCTTAATAAACCTCAGAAGTCTGTGTGCAGCCTTCAAGTGATCCTGTGTTGGACAGTCCAGAAATTGGCTCAATTGCTGGACTGGAAATGCAATGTCAGGTCTGGTTATAGTAAGATATATGAGCTTGCCAATCAAGCTTCTATACGTAGCAACATCTAATATTCTGGGAGAGTCATCATGCGTAAACTTTGCATTAGTGTCCATGGGTGTTTTAATTGGTTTGGATCCAAGAAACCCAGTTTGTTCAAGTAATTCAAGGGCATATTTCCTCTGGTTGATTACTAACCCCCCCGTGACCTAGCTACTTCAATCCCCAAGAAGTATCTAAGGTCACCAAGATCCTTGATCTTAAACGCAGAATGCAACTCAGTTTTGAGACACTGGATGGGAGACATACTGTTACAGGCTAGAATGATATCATCCACGTACACTAGAGCCAAAAGGAAGTAACCTGGAGCATTTCTGTAGAAAGGTGTGTAATCATTTTTGGACTGAGTGAACCCATGTCCCAGTAGAAAACTGGTGAGCTTTGCATTCCATTCACGGCTGGCTTGCTTGAGACCGTAAAGGGAATTTTCAAGCTTGCAGACAAGGTTAGGATCACTAAGTGTCAAACCTGGTGGGGGTAGCATATATATTTCTTCATGTAAATCTCCGTGTAAAAAGGCGTTATTGACATCCAGCTGCTGCAGATACCAACCCTTACTGGATGCTAGAGCCAAAACCATTCTAACAGTCGTCATTTTTGCCACAGGTGAAAAGGTCTCCTGATAGTCAATCCCGTATTGCTGCGTATAGCCCTTTGCCACTAGTCTAGCCTTGTATCTATCTACAGTCCCGTCTGCCAGAAATTTGATCTTGTAGACCCACTTGCATCCAATTGCTTGCTTCCCTGGTGGCAAAGGCATCAGTGTCCAAGTCTTATCGGCCTCAAGCGCTGCAATTTCCACCTGCATAGCCTCCTGCCAAGCAGAGGTACTGGCTGCCTCTAAGTAGTTTTCTGGCTCTATGTGTATGCCAGATGCTAGAACATATGACTTGTATTTAGGTGTTAGTGATTGCAAAGAAAAACAGTGACTCAAAGGATGAGAGATGCTGGGTTTTGCAGATGAATCAGAAAGATCACATTGATTACAGTAGAATTCTTGTAAATAGGAAGGCATTCTTTTTTCCCGAATAGGTCTGCTGTTGGCAGGAATTGGTAGGTCAATGTCTATGGACTTGATAGGGATGGACTGTTGGCTGGAGATGGAATCATGTGAAGAGGAAAGAGGAGAAGCTAGAGAGGAAGGAGTGCTGCCATGAGCGGGACTGGCTTGTGGAAAGAGTGCTGGTATAGGACTGGATGGTAAGTATGGATCAAGGGCGTTTGGAGACTGTATAGAGGCTGGTGAGCAAGGAGCAGAATGATTGTGTTGTGGAAGAGTAGAGTGAATCAGATAAAGGATCAGAGTTGGCCAGGATGGGGTCATGACGTTTATGCTGTGGAACATGGTCTGAGCCAGGTTTGCGATGCTCATGAGACACAGATTCAAATGGAAAGCAATCTTCATCAAATTCAACATTCCTTGAAACCAGTATGTCTTTGGTATCTAGGTCTTGCAATATATATCCTTTTGAGGTATTTGAATGTCCAAGGTATATACATCTTTTAGATCTGGGATCAAATTTCCCTTTGGTCTGGCAAGTGTTAAGGGCAAAGGCTAGACACCCAAAGATTTTCAGGTTTTGGTATGAAGGTGGTTTAGAGAACAGCTGCTCAAATGGAGTTTTATTGGATAATAATGGTGATGGAGTGAGGTTAATCAGGTATACTGCATGCTGAATGCAGAAACCCCAATACTGGATAGGGACATTGGATTGAAATTTCAAAGCTCTAGCCACATTCAAGATATGTTGCTGTTTCCTTTCGACAAGACCATTTTGCTCAGGGGTATAGACACAACTGGTCTGGTGGATAATCCCTTTATCAGAGAAAAAATCATTCATCTTAAATTCAGCACCATTGTCTGTCCTAATGATCTTAATGCTTTTTTCAAAATGGACAGACACAAAAGTATGAAAACTTTGCAAGATTCTTCTGACTTCAGACTTTGCCTTCATTAAGTAGACCCATGTGTATCTACTAAAATCATCCACTATAGTAAGAAAGTATTGTTGATGATGCATGGTGGGGTATCTATATGGACCCCAAATGTCAACATGTATTAACGAAAAAACGGAAACAGATTTAAAATGCGAAATAGGAAAGGGATGCTTCTTTTGTCGGGCAAATGTGGCATGGAAGGGAAGCTGAAGAAATGACAACTTCTGGATTCTTTTTTTGAACTTCTTTCATTCTGGAAAAGGACATGTGCCCAAGTCTTGAGTGCCATATGGATGATTTGGAGTCTGGGAGAGTATGAGCTGCAAGAATGGAACTGGGAAGAGATAGTTGAGTGAAAGCTTTGTTTCTGTCTGGCAGTTGTAAGGAGCCGTCCAGTTTGTATAGGCCTTGATTGATTCTAGCTGAACCAATCATCTTCATAGTGTTCTGATCATGAATAAAGCAGTGGTCAGATTTGAAAAGAATACTGCATTGGTTTTCCTTTACAAGTTTGCTGAGGGAAATTAGATTGAAGTGGAAGGAAGGAATGTGAAAGACATTATGCAGCTGAAGATATGGATTGATTGTGACTGTGCTAGTATGAAGTACTTGGACAAGAGACTCTGTGGGCAATTTAACTTGCAGAGATTTAGCAGGCTGAAAAGAGTCAAAGAAGCTAAGAGAACAACATACATGGTCACTAGCACCTGAATCCAAAATCCATATGTTAGAGTTTCTGTATGCAACATTACCTGCTGACTTACCAGAGGAAGGCAGTTTCTGAGCTGACATTACGGTATGCAAGGGCTGTCCTCCTTCACCTTGAACTCCTCTCTCAACATGGCCTCTATTCTGGTGTTCCTTGAGCATATTCATCAGTTGCAAGTACTGCTCAGAGGTGAAGTTAGGTGCTATCTGTGACGCCAGGGGTTGCTGTGACATTCCCTGTTCGTCTCCTCCAACATGCTCAATTTGCTCCATACTACTGCATTGAGCCTCCTCAAAACCAACATAGTTCACTCGTCCCTTAGGTTTATAACCAGGTGGATAGCCATGCTTTCTATAGCATTTGTCCACTGTGTGTCCTGTGAAACCACAGAATGTACAAACAGGACGTTTTCCACCTCCAAACTTCTGCACCTGCACATTGTCTCCTCTAACATTTCCTGAGGGTCTACCTCCAAGTATGCTTTGCTTGGATCCCTGAAAGTTAATGAAACCAGACTGGCTGTCCGCCACATTTAACACTGGTGATGGATTATTAGTGAACACAGTTTGTCCATGCGTATACGATATTTTTCTCTCAAATTTAACTGCCATAGCAAAGGCAGCATTGATGTCTGGCAAAGGACTCATAAGCAGAACCTGTGCCTTAACGGGTTCATACTCCTCAGACAGTCCTTTTAAAAACTTTATCACAAAATCATCTTCAACAAACTTCCTAATTTGACCACTGACATTGCACGTACATCTATTACAGGTACAAGAGGGCAATGACTTCAGAACACTTAGTTCTTCCCAAATAGTCTTAAGCTTGGTATAGTAATCGGTGACAGACGAAGTGTTTTGCTTAATTGAGTAAAATTCTTCCTGCATATCAGAAAGTCTAAAGGCATCAGCATTTCCATACCTGAGTTTCAGATCTTTCCAGATCTCAGCAGCGCTGTCAATCCACATTATGCTCTGAGCAATCGACGGGCTAATCGAATTGGTGATCCACGAGACAACCATATTGTTCGCTTTGATCCAAGCGTTGTACTTGCGATCTCCTTCTGGAGGCTTTTGCACAGTGCCATCCAGGAAGCCAGATTTGTTTTTGGCATCCAAGGCTCTTCGAATAGTCTTGCTCCAGCCATGATAATTCTGAGATGTTAGCAACGACTGCACTAGTACCAGTGACGGACTGTCACTAGGATGCACATACACGGGATCCTCCGTAGGATCCATATTTCCAAAGTTAATTGAACTAGAGGCCATTAACCAAACTCAATCGAAGCAGGAATCACAGAACTTCAACAGATACTCTCTGATACCATGTCAATTTTCATCAAATGATCACACAGCATGCGCAACCAAATCAGATTATGCGCAATTAAACCAAACCAACACTTGATTCATCAATCAAAGAATAAACGCAAACTGAGGAATAAGAATTTAGCAAAAAGAGAGAGAAAGGAACGAAGCCTAACACCAGGAATTGAGAGGAGAGAAACTGATTTTCCTTATTGAACAAAAGGTACAACAGGCGAGATTATATGGTTGGGAAGAAGGGGGAAAATTACAAGAAAGTACAAAATAACCGCCTAGACTCAGTACATTAACCAAGGGTATAAACGTCATTTCACACTATTTAAAACTGCCACCAACCAACTTCTTCTTCTTGCTTCGATCCCTCTTCGCACCATCAAACACCGCACGCACCTTCACCCAACTCAACCGTTTCTCACGTGCCAAGAAGTCTTTGATTCACCCATATCAGCCTCCTGTGATCCTACCAAGCGCTATCCATCATTTACCACCACAAAACCTGCTGCATTCGTCTTGTTCAGCTGCAGCTGCATCACGTGTCAACTCGTTCGACCAAATGCTCGTTGGATTCACCAAGTGCTGAGCACCTCCTTTATTGACACCCCCCTCAAGCAAGGCTTGTTATATATGTTGTAAGCTCCAAGAGTTCCATTTAAACGCTCAAGCCTCTTTAAATCCAGCGCCTTAGTGAAAATATCTACAACTTGCAAATCAGTCCTAACTGGCATCAATTTTATCACCCCATTCTTCACCTTTTCTCTAACAATATGGCAATCTATCTCTATATGCTTGGTTCTCTCATGGAACACCGGATTTTCAGCAATGTGCATAGCACTCTTGCTGTCACAAAATACTTCAACTGGTTCCTGGTTTCTTATGTTCAAGTCCTCAGCAAGATATAAGAGCCATTGTACTTCACACACCAACGAAGCCAGAGCTCTGTACTCAGCCTCCGCTGAGGATTTAGACACTGTTGTCTGCTTTTTAGCCTTCCAAGAAATCAACGAATCACCTAGATAAACACAGTACCCCGTGACACTTCTTCTAGTTTCTGTACAGCCCGCCCAATCAGAGTCTGCAAATGCTCTCAGTTTAAGACTTGTGTTGGCTGGGAATAGAAGGCCCTGCCTTGCTGTCCCCTTAATAAACCTCAGAAGTCTGTGTGCAGCCTTCAAGTGATCCTGTGTTGGACAGTCCAGAAATTGGCTCAATTGCTGGACTGGAAATGCAATGTCAGGTCTGGTTATAGTAAGATATATGAGCTTGCCAATCAAGCTTCTATACGTAGCAACATCTAATATTCTGGGAGAGTCATCATGCGTAAACTTTGCATTAGTGTCCATGGGTGTTTTAATTGGTTTGGAACCAAGAAACCCAGTTTGTTCAAGTAATTCAAGGGCATATTTCCTCTGGTTGATTACTAACCCCCCCTGTGACCTAGCTACTTCAATCCCCAAGAAGTATCTAAGGTCACCAAGATCCTTGATCTTAAACGCAGAATGCAACTTAGTTTTGAGACACTGGATGGGAGACATACTGTTACAGGCTAGAATGATATCATCCACGTACACTAGAGCCAAAAGGAAGTAACCTGGAGCATTTCTGTAGAAAAGTGTGTAATCATTTTTGGACTGAGTGAACCCATGTCCCAGTAGAAAACTGGTGAGCTTTGCATTCCATTCACGGCTGGCTTGCTTGAGACCGTAAATGGACTTTTCAAGCTTGCAGACAAGGTTAGGATCACTAAGTGTCAAACCTGGTGGGGGTAGCATATATATTTCTTCATGTAAATCTCCGTGTAAAAAGGCGTTATTGACATCCAGCTGCTGCAGATACCAACCCTTACTGGATGCTAGAGCCAAAACCATTCTAACAGTCGTCATTTTTGCCACAGGTGAAAAGGTCTCCTGATAGTCAATCCCGTATTGCTGCGTATTGCCCTTTGCCACTAGTCTAGCCTTGTATCTATCTACAGTCCCGTCTGCCAGAAATTTTATCTTGTAGACCCACTTGCATCCAATTGCTTGCTTCCCTGGTGGCAAAGGCATCAGTGTCCAAGTCTTATCGGCCTCAAGCGCTGCAATTTCCACCTGCATAGCCTCCTGCCAAGCAGAGGAACTGGCTGCCTCTAAGTAGTTTGCTGGCTCTATGTGCATGCCAGATGCTAGAACATATGACTTGTATTTAGGTGTTAGTGATTGCAAAGAAAAACAGTGACTCAAAGGATGAGAGATGCTGGGTTTTGCGGATGAATCAGAAAGAGCACATTGATTACAGTAGAATTCTTGTAAATAGGAAGGCATTCTTTTTTCCCGAATAGGTCTGCTGTTGGCAGGAATTGGTAGGTCAATGTCTATGGACTTGATAGGGATGGACTGTTGGCTGGAGATGGAATCATGTGAAGAGGAAAGAGGAGAAGCTAGAGAGGAAGGAGTGCTGCCATGAGCGGGACTGGCTTGTGGAAAGAGTGTTGGTATAGGACTGGATGGTAAGTATGGATCAAGGGCGTTTGGAGACTGTATAGAGGCTGGTGAGCAAGGAGCAGAATGATTTTGTGTTGTGGAAGAGTAGAGTGAATCAGATAAAGGATCAGAGTTGGCCAGGATGGGGTCATGACGTTTATGCTGTGGAACATGGTCTGAGCCAGGTTTGCGATGCTCATGAGACACAGATCCAAATGGAAAGCAATCTTCATCAAATTCAACATTCCTTGAAACCAGTATGTCTTTGGTATCTAGGTCTTGCAATATATATCCTTTTGAGGTATTTGAATGTCCAAGGTATATACATCTTTTAGATCTGGGATCAAATTTCCCTTTGGTCTGGCAAGTGTTAAGGGCAAAGGCTAGACACCCAAAGATTTTCAGGTTTTGGTATGAAGGTGGTTTAGAGAACAGCTGCTCAAATGGAGTTTTATTGGATAATAATGGTGATGGAGTGAGGTTAATCAGGTATACTGCATGCTGAATGCAGAAACCCCAATACTGGATAGGGACATTGGATTGAAATTTCAAAGCTCTAGCCACATTCAAGATATGTTGCTGTTTCCTTTCGACAAGACCATTTTGCTCAGGGGTATAGACACAACTGGTCTGGTGGATAATCCCTTTATCAGAGAAAAAATCATTCATCTTAAATTCAGCACCATTGTCTGTCCTAATGATCTTAATGCTTTTTTCAAAATGGACAGACACAAAAGTATGAAAACTTTGCAAGATTCTTCTGACTTTAGACTTTGCCTTCATTTAGTAGACCCATGTGTATCTACTAAAATCATCCACTATAGTAAGAAAGTATTGTTGATGATACATGGTGGGGTATCTATATGGACCCCAAATGTCAACATGTATTAACGAAAAAACGGAAACAGATTTAAAATGCGAAATAGGAAAGGGATGCTTCTTTTGTCGGGCAAATGTGGCATGGAAGGGACGCTGAAGAAATGACAACTTCTGGATTCTTTTTTTGAACTTCTTTCATTCTGGAAAAGGACATGTGTCCAAGTCTTGAGTGCCATATGGATGATTTGGAGTCTGGGAGAGTATGAGCTGCAAGAATGGAACTGGGAAGAGATAGTTGAGTGAAAGCTTTGTTTCTGTCTGGCAGTTGTAAGGAGCCGTCCAGTTTGTATAGGCCTTGATTGATTCTAGCTGAACCAATCATCTTCATAGTGTTCTGATCATGAATAAAGCAGTGGTCAGATTGGAAAAGAATACTGCATCAATAGCCACTAGCATCCTGATGGAAGTGATCCTAGTCACTGGTGAGTAGATGCAAAAGAATTCAAAGCCTTCTTTTTGTCGATAGCCCTTGGCTACCAACCTGGCCTTGTACTTATCAATATATCCATCTTCTTTCAATTTTCTCCTAAGAACCCACTTGCATCCGAGTGGCTTACTTCTTGGTGGAAGATCCACCAACTCCCAAGTGTGATTTTGAAGAATAGAATCTATGTCACTATTCACTGCCTCTTTCCAGAAAGGAGCTTCTGAAGTTGTCATTGCCTCAGAGAAAGATCTTGGCTCGTTTTCTACCATGTAGGTTAGAAAATCTGGTCCAAAAGATGTCGGAATTTTGACTCATTTGCTTTGACGAGGTTCCTCAGTTTCTTGAGGGGTCGTCTCACGCACTCGCTTACTAGTACTAGCTTCTTTATTTTTTTGTCTTTCTTCGGAAAGACATTTTCAAAGAACACTGCATTCCTCGACTCCATGACAAAATTTTCATGTATCTCAGGAATGTCTGATTTGTGCACTAAGAAACGATATGTACTACTGTTTGTTGCATAACCTATGAATATGCAATCAATTGTTTTACGCCCGATTCTCACTTGTCTTGGTTTGAGTACAGCAACCTTTTCCAGACACCCCCACACTTTCAAGTATTTATAGCTAGACTTATAGCCTTTCCAAAGTTCATATGAGGTTTCATCCATCTTTTTAGATGTAATTCTATTTAAAATGACGTTGGCGGAGAGAATCGCTTCCCCCCACAAGTTCTGAGGTAAACCCGAATTTATCAACGTAGCATTCATTATTTCCTTTAAAGTACGGTTTTTGCGTTTTGCAATACCATTAGATTTAGGTGAATATGGTGTACTCGTTTGATGAATGATGCTATGTTCTGAACATAATTCATTAAACGATGCGTCATATTCTCCGCCTCTATCACTTCGAATTGTTTTAATTTGTTTGCTAAGTTGATTCTCAACTTTATTTTTATAATCTTTAAAAGCATCAACAGCCTCATCTTTGCTCCTTAGCAAATAAACATAACAATATCTAGTGCAATCGTCTATAAAAGTTACAAAATACTTTTTACCTCATCTTGTTTGCACAAACTTTAAATCACACAAGTCTGTATGAATTAAATCCAAGGGTTCAGTGGTTCGTTCTGTTGAAGGAAATGGTGTTTTTGCCATTTTTCCTTCAACAAATATTTGGCATTTTCCTTTATTATTAAAGTTCAATTTGGGTAATGAGTCAAGGTTAATCATTCGTTGTATTGACTTCTAATTAACAAATCCCAAACGAAAATGCCATAAATAAGAAGACTCAAGCACGTATGCAGAAGAAGAAACATAGTTTTATTAGCCTCATTAGGTGCAAATTACTTGGGTACAATTGTCATTACATTCAATTTAAACATGTTATCAATAAGGTACCTTTTTCCCAAATGCAAGCCATTCTTAGAAAGAGTAAATTTGTTCGCCTGAAAAACTAGTCTAAAACCATGACAGACTAGTAGAGCACCAGATACCAAGTTCTTATAGATGTCAAGAACATGCAACACATTCTGCAGGGTCAGCTCCTTTCTTGAGGTCATTTTCAGAACCACCTTGCTCGATCCTTCAATCTTTGAGCTGTCAGAGTTTCCCATGAAGAGTTGTTCATTATTAGTTGTGGGTACATAGTCTTTAAACATTGTCCTGTTGGCACATACGTGTCGAGTGGCCCCTGTGTCCATCCACCATTCATGCGGATTCCCTAATGCATTGCATTCAGTCACCATAGCACAGAGATTCAGATCTTCCATTGCGCTGACCAGATTTGCTTTTGCTTTGGTTTGACTCTGATTCTTTTTGGGCTTACGACAGTCACTGTTGTGGTGCCCCAGTTTTCCACAGCTATAAAACTTTCCCGTGAACTTCTTTGCAATCTCCTTGCCCTTGACATTGACGCCCAAAGTGTTATTCTTCTTTTTATTTTCTGCCTCAGGAACATGAGCTTTGGCTTGACCAGACTGAGAGGTTGGCTTTCTATCAGCACGACGATTGTCCTCCTCTGTTCGGAGCTGGACAATCAAATCTTCCATTTTCATTTCCTTTTGTTTGTGCTTGAGATAGCTCTTACATTCTCTCCACGAAGGAGGTAGCTTCTCAATCACAGTCGGAACTTGGAAAGATTCACTAAGCATCATGCCCTCTTCTTCCGTTTTTGATACCAACATATGTAATTCTTCAACTTCCGAAACTATAGTTTTGGAATCTATCATTTGATAGTCTAGAAATCTACCAACTATTATTTTTTTTATTTCAGCATCTTCTGTGCGATATTTTTATCTAAAGCCAACCACAACGTTTTTGCAGTCATAAAAGTACAAAACACGCCATAGATAGTATTATCCAGGAAACTCAGAATAGGATTCAAGCAACAGAAATTGTTATACGCACATGCTTCAGCACTCAAGTTGTTCTGCATGTTTTGATTCTGATCCTCCACAGGTTCCACCACTGGTGGTTCCTTGTTTAGAATTCTTGCCAAGCCTAGTGCTGTGAGATAGAACATCATCTTTTGCTACCATCTCTTAAAGAAACTGCCTACGAATTTTTCAGGCTTCTCCACATGTGCAATTGTGACAGCAGGATTCATCTGAGGCCCTCCGTTAGGTGCCAAGGGAACTGTGTTGAACGGAACATTGGTTTGGGCACCAGCAGCAACGTTATTGGTCCCATCAGGTGCAGACACGAAGTGTGCACCGTTAAAGCCATGAACAGAATTAGAGCTCTCGTTTTCCATTCCTGTTCAGTTGATCAAAACGTATAGATCAGAACAGTTTCAGATATAAGAAATGGGTAGAAACATACTACAAATCAGTGTATTATCACTGCTTTGCGTACGTAAATTAAAGAATAGTACAGTAATTAATTGAATCGAATACGTCTTAAGGTTGTTGAAAATAATCAATCCTGTACCAAGACGCAACCGTTCGGTGTGTGTGTATGTAATAGTAAACAATATATCAAACCCTTGACTCGTCCTTAAGACGTATTGTTCCGGTATACTATCCCAACCGGCGTTAGAAATCGTCTCCCAAGATACAACGGGTACTTTTTCAGTTGACGGTACTGCTTAACTTGAACTGCAGCGAAATAGAGGGGTTGGCTGGAAATCGGTTTTCGCAAATGGACTCGTGACGGTCGAATCACAGCCATAGATCAACTAGAGCCGCTAATGAAAACCAACCAGTTTTTGTTTGGCGGTTTTGGAAGGTTTAAATTACAGCTGTAAGATGAAAACCGAACTACAGGATTAATCCTGGAGCGTTAGATGAAAATCACATTCGGTTGGGCGGTTAGGTTAGTTTGAATTTCAGTCGTTGGATCAAAGCTGACCCTTCCGCCACCATTAGATCAAAACCGTTTGATCTTGCAGATAGGAAACCATTTGATTTAAATCATGTGTTCAAAACCGTTGAACCGTTTGATCCTGATGATATTGGACCGGACCTAGGAGAACATTTGAGCCGGTGCGCTGCTAGGCCTGAAACCTTTAACTATTTATAAAAAATAATTTTCTCCAAAAAAAATAGGAACTGTCCCGGCCCACGAGACTACGAGCCTAAGCTTGAGCCAAGCCGAGCTGGCCGAACGGGAGGGCAGGCGGCAGCAGAGCGCGCGCGCGTGTGGCACTTTGTAGGTCTTCCCTCCGGTCAACAATTTCTCATACCCTAAGGACACATCTAAAGTGACCATTCTAGCCATTTATAAGGTGACTAAATTAGTTCATTTTTCCATGTGGTATTCCTTCATAAGGGTGATGTGGCCTCGTAAGAATATGACATATCAACCATTAAACCATGTTTTCCATCTACTTTGAACATTAATTTCTCATTCATCCGGTATCATAATTGAGTGATTCCAAAGCCTAAAATTAAAGTACTCGTTACGTAGATAATTAAGGGCCTATTAGTTTCTATTTTTCATCTACTTTGAATATAGTTGTTGTATTCATCCCTTCTAGAGTTTTTTTACGAACCTAGCATATATTATTTTAGAAAGTGCAAAAGATTTTGATAACTCCATCACCAAAGAGATTTGAACCACTCTCAAAAAATTATACAACACATTATTTATCTCCTCTCGAAAATTATCTTCAGGGACCTAATATATGTTACTTTAGAAAGTGGAATAGATTTTGGGAAGATTTTAATATCTCCATGATCAAACAATTTGTATTCAACTATCTAATCCTTGACGTATATGTTGTGCGCATAGAAGAACAAACAACGTTTAGGTACAATTATGATAAGATGAACGTTCACCATGCATTTGAGGATTGTCTCTCTTCATCTAATGCAAACGATTGGTTCATAACACATTTAAATTATAAATTCGACCTTCTCTTGAGACACAAGCAAAGCAAAATTAGAAACATGAAGAGAAAAAGAATTGATATTTTATCTACCATTATAATCATGATATAAATGATTTCACTAAAACCAAGAATGTGATATATCTACCACTTTCACCAAGAATGAAGCACCTGAGCTTCCTAAGGATGTTTTAATTGAAAATTCTTGTCATAAAGCTTCAGATACAAGGGAAATATCTTTGAAGGTTGTGAAATTTCTAACGAAGAACAAGCAATTCAAACGCTTAACAACAAATCAAACCGTGCAAAGGCAAATTAAGAAGCTAAGAAGCGAATTCATAAGAAGATAGCACGGAGAGGCACGAAGAAACTTTTGGAAATTTCTGGAAAACCAACTCAACTACATATGCGAGGCTGCCAAACTTATATAGGCTAGCCCGCTGAAGAAGAAGAAACAGAAACAGCGAAATTACACCTATGCCCTTCAACTAACTAACATTACAACAGCATTAGTAAGGGCAATAACGTCATTTCACCCATTTAAACACACTCCCGCCAAGGCAATCGTCTTCCTCTTCCTCTTGTGCGCTCTACTTCGATGGCAGGCTATTCAACCAGCCAAAGCACACTGCCCCACCGTACAAACCAAGTGCAGCTTCATTCAATTGGCAGCTAACACTTCTAATTAGCAAGGACATCACACAATTCAAGTAAGCTGCCACACTACTTGAGGATTCACCCAACATCTTTAACATCCCCCCTCAAGCTTGGCTTGCCATAAAGATTGTGAATCCCAAGTGACCCAACATGCTGCAACAACCGTTTTGAATCCAAGGCCTTGGTGAAGATGTCAGCCAATTGCAGCTCTGTCCGTATTGGCATCAATCTAATCACCCCTTCTTGCACCTTATCTCTAACCACATGGCAATCAATCTCTATGTGTTTAGTCCTCTCATGAAACACCGGATTTTCTGCAATATACATTGCACTCCTACAATCACAAAACATCTCCACTGGCTTCTGATCCCTTAATCCCAAGTCTTCTAACAAATACAGAAGCCATTGAACCTCACAAGTCACCATGGCCATGGCTCTGTATTCTGCCTCAGCAGATGATCTAGAAACCGTAGACTGTTTCTTTGCCTTCCATGATATCAAAGAATCTCCAAAAAAAACGCAGTATCCCGTCACAGACCTCCTAGTCTCATGACATCCACCCCAGTCAGCATCTACAAATGCCCGTAGTTTCAACACTCCCTTCCTTGGAAACAGTATGCCTTGACCTATGGTTCCCTTAATGTATCTGAGAAGTCTATGTGCAGCTCTCAAATGATTTTCAGTGGGACAATCTAAAAACTGACTTAACTGCTGGACTGCAAAGGCAATGTCGGGCCTAGTGATAGTTAAGTATATAAGCTTCCCAATTAACCTTCTATACTGTGTGACATCCTCTAATGCAGGAGAATCCAAATGAGTCAGGCTAACATGACTTTCCATGGGGGTCTTAGCAGGCTTAGCATTTAAAAAACCAGTTTGCTCCAAGAGATCCAAAGTATACCGCCTTTGATTAATGTGTACCCCCCCTGTAGCCTGAGCTACCTCTATGCCAAGAAAGAAACGTAACTGGCCCAAGTCTTTGATCTTAAAAGCATGATGTAAAGCTTGTTTAACCTTAGCAATGGAATCCTCATCACTGGAGGCCACTATGATGTCATCTACATAGACCAACAAAGCCATAAACGCAGCACCATCATGTCTGAGAAACAGCGTATAGTCACACTTGGACTGCTTAAACCCCATGGCCAGTAGGAACTTAGTAAGAGTAGCATTCCACTCTCTGCTGGCCTGCTTCAAGCCATACAGGGACTTGTGCAATTTACACACCATATTGGACCCTTCTACAGACACACCAGGAGGTAGAGACATATAAATGTCCTCATGGAGATCACCATGTAAAAAAGCATTGTTCACATCTAGTTGATGTATATGCCATTGAAATCTTGCGGCCAAGGCTAATATGACTCTGACAGTGGTCATCTTGGCAACAGGAGAGAACGTGTCCTGGTAATCAATTCCATACTGCTGTGTGTACCCCTTGGCCACCAACCTAGCCTTATACCTCTCCACACTTCCATCAGCCTTGAGTTTGACTTTATAAACCCATCTGCATCCTATTGCTTTCTTGCCTGGAGGTAAAGGCACCACAGTCCAAGTCCTGTTGGCTTCTAATGCAGACAATTCAGCATTCATAGCTGCCTGCCAGACAGGCAACCTAGCAGCCTCTGAATAAGTGCTAGGCTCTGTATGTGCATTTAAACTCAAAACATAAGACCTGTATTGTGGAGCTAGCAAATCATAACCAAACACTTTATGTAAAGAATGGGGAGATGTATGGACCAGTTGATCAGAAGGAAGAGACATAGCATTACAATGGTAATCTTGAAGATACTTGGGTGGATTCTTGACTCTGACAGGCCTAGTAGGAGAATTAAGAATTGGAGGCAAATCAACAACTAGCTGACCATCCATCAATGGAGGAAGATCTGTGCTTGGGATAGTGTACAGACCCTCAGTAGATGTAGAAGAAGGAGGTGACTGTGAGCTAGATTGAGGAATATCAGCTGACTGTAGAAGACTATTATCAGGTAATGAAGGGACAGAAGACTGAGCAGGAGATGAGATAGGAGCATCATGGAGGAGGTTGGCAGGCTGAGAGTGAAAAGACTGGAAGCAAGGGGGACCAGAACTGGGACTAGGAACATGACCAATTGAACTATCAGATGGGGTAGATGAGGAAGACGCTTCTGTGCCAAAGGGAAATTTGGTTTCATGAAACAACACATCCCTTGAAACATAAACATCCTTAGTATTCAAATCTTGCAGGATGTAACCTTTGGTGGTATGTGACAATCCCAAGAACACACTACGTCTAGCTCTTGCGTCAAACTTGCCTTTGTGACTTTGTGTATTGGCTCCGAATGCTAGGCAACCAAACACCTTGAGATGACTGTAGGAAGGAAACCTATTATACAAAATCTCATAAGGAGTTTTATGACTCAAGATAGGAGTTGGAGTGATGTTAATGAGAAAGACTGAGTGCTGGACGCAAAAGCCCCAGTACTCAGAAGGAAGAGAGGATTGAAATCTCAGTGATCTTGACACATTCAAAATATGCTGATGCTTTCGTTCCACTATACCATTTTGCTGTGGTGTATTCACACAGCTAGTTTGATGAACAATGCCATGAGCAGCAAAGAATTTATTCATGGAAAATTCTGGACCATTGTCCGTTCGAATTACTTTAACTTTACTATCAAACTGAACAGAAGCAAAGCTACAGAAACTTTCAATGATGTTTCTAACATCAGACTTAGATTTCATCAAGTAAACCCAACAGTATCTGCTAAAATCATCAATCACAGTAAGGAAATAACGCTGATTATACATTGTGGGGTATTTATAAGGCCCCCAAATATCCATATGCACAAGTGCAAAAGGAACAGAAGCTACAGAGTAAGAAACTGGAAATGGAGTTCTCTTTTGTTTGGCCAAAGGACAGACACTACAATCCAGATGAGAATCAGAGGCTTGGACAGAAGAATCAAGTTTCTGGATTTCTTTAACTCTTGGCAAGGACATATGACCCAATCTACAGTGCCACAACATTGCACCTGAAGAGGCAACAGCATGTACGAAAGGTGAGGACAGAAAAGGAGAGATGGAGCTAGTTTCAGTGTGGGTACTACCGTGTAAGTAATACAATCCTTGATCTACCTCAGCTGAACCAATCATCTTCTTGGTTCTGAGGTCCTGAATCAAACAAAAATTGGATTTAAAAATTGCCTGGAACTGATTAGATTGGGTGAGTTTGCTGAGAGAAACAAGGTTAAACGCAAAGGAAGGCACATGGAATACACTTGTAAGAGTCAAATTCTGATTTATCCTTACTGTCCCAACATGAGTGACTGTGGCAAGGGACTTATTTGGCAACACAACAGACACAGAAATAACAGGTTTATATGACTCAAACAAATTGATAGATGAACAAACATGATCACTAGCTCCAGAATCCAAGATCCATATATTAGAGTTCTCATGTAATACATTACCTGAGTCCTTACCATTGACCGTAGTTTGCTGTGCTGTCAAGACAGTATGAAGTGTACCTGAGCCACTTGCAACATTCTTCTGGCTGGTACTCTCTTGACGTTCCTGTAGCAAATTGATCAGCTGGTTATACTGGTCCTGGGTTAATGATGGCGTTGTCCTCAGATCAGTTCCTTCAAAGCACTGAGCCTTGTCTGATCCTCCTTGCATCAACATATCACCAGATTGCACTGGATTGCCTTCAGCCGTTATCATATTAACCTGACCTTTAGGTTTGTATCCGGGGGGAAATCCATGTTTTCTATAGCACTTGTCTACTGTGTGTCCCCTCATGTTGCAAAATGTACATACTGCAGATCTAGAACTGTTTGGATACGATTTCCCCATGCCTCTCTTGTTAGTTTTTCCAGCTGACCTTTGCCAAGGCATACTAGACTCATTCAAATTCTGCTGATATGAATTGCCTCTAGGCACATTCCCAACGTTCATGACCACAGACGGATTATTATTAAACTGAGATTGATTAACAGAATAATTCAATTTCCTCTCCAGCTTCACAGCCATAGCAAAAGCAGTTTTCAAATCTGGCAAAGGACTACACAACAATACCTGTGACTTGACTGCTTCGTATTCATCATTCAGTCCTTTTAAAAATTTAATCACGCAATCATTCTCTACAAACTTATTAATTTCAACAGTGAGATTGCAACTACATTTACGGCATGAACAAACAGGAATTGATCTCAATACAAGTAGTTCTTCCCAAACACTTTTGAGCCTAGTATAGTATTCAGTCACGGTGTTTCGTTCTTGCTTAATCGAATAAAATTCCTCTTGTAGATCAGATAATCTGAATGAATCCGCATTTCCATATCTAAATTTCAAATCATTCCATATATCAGCAGCAGAGTCTAACCACACAACACTTTGGCCTATATTATGAGTTAAGGAATTTACCAACCACGACGCAACCATGTTATTGGCTTTCAACCAAGCATTGCTTCTTCGATCTCCATCCGCAGGCTTCTTAATTGTTCCATCCACGAAACCAAGCTTATTCTTCGACTCAAGTGCTCTACGCACAGACCTACTCCAACTGTGAAAGTTGTTTCCATCAAGCAACGGTTGCACCAATGCCATAGACGGATTATCACTAGGATGAATAAAGTAAGGATCATCCATAGGATCACTGACAAAATTAGGTGAAGACGCGGAAGCAGGACTATTTCCACCATTGTTCGACATCACGAAGGTTCCAAAATTCATGAGTATCGCTCTGATACCATGTGAAATTTCTAACGAAGAACAAGCAATTCAAACGCTTAACAACAAATCAAACCGTGCAAAGGCAAATTAAGAAGCTAAGAAGCGAATTCATAAGAAGATAGCACGGAGAGGCACGAAGAAACTTTTGGAAATTTCTGGAAAACCAACTCAACTACATATGCGAGGCTGCCAAACTTATATAGGCTAGCCCGCTGAAGAAGAAGAAACAGAAACAGCGAAATTACACCTATGCCCTTCAACTAACTAACATTACAACAGCATTAGTAAGGGCAATAACGTCATTTCACCCATTTAAACACACTCCCGCCAAGGCAATCGTCTTCCTCTTCCTCTTGTGCGCTCTACTTCGATGGCAGGCTATTCAACCAGCCAAAGCACACTGCCCCACCGTACAAACCAAGTGCAGCTTCATTCAATTGGCAGCTAACACTTCTAATTAGCAAGGACATCACACAATTCAAGTAAGCTGCCACACTACTTGAGGATTCACCCAACATCTTTAACAAAGGTAAATATGCGATCAAAAACAAAGTTTTGCCAGCTCGATTCTTGTTTGAACAGGGGCTTCGGAAAGACAATTCTGAGGATGAGGATCGTCAAAGAATCTTTGAGCGATCTGTGCTTGACAAACACGTCTTTAGTTACTTTTGTTAAGTTTCTCAATTTTCAAGAAATGCTAGAGCTCCGTCCTTAGATCTTGTATGTATGAATATAAATCCTTAAAGGGAATCATTCATGGAAAAAATAATTTTATTTGCTTCTCTCTTTACTCTTTTGACTACTGTGTAAACGTCAAATAGCACAGAAGGAGAAACACCCAGGATTAAGATATTTCTTTTTGTCTTATCTTATGAAATAAGTTTGCATAAATCTTATGAAATCATCTGCAGATTCCAATGGGTTTCTTTGGTCTATAAATTAAGCCTACGTTCACAAATCTTTCCACCCAAATCCTAAATTTCTCAACATACAATTACTCTTTGTCAGCTATTTCATTATGGTGAAGGTTGCTTATTCGGCTTCGCTAATGCTGCTACTCGTCACTTCTCTCCTTGCATGTAAGTTGTTCCCTCAAGTAAACTCATTCTACTGTAACGTTGGGGTTAAAATGCATCAGAATTTCTCTTTTTCACATCAGGTCATATAGATTATGCTAAAACGTGTGAATTTACGGTATTTTTTTTTATTCATTTTACGATGACATAGTATTTGAACTAAGAATTGTTTATGTAGTCAACTCTGGAGCTGGTGAAGGCATGCCGGTAAGAAAGCTGAAGTTAGACCCGGTACCAGAATGTGTGGAAAACACATGTAATGGAAATGACGCTGACTGCGGTGATGCCGCATGTAAATGTTCGGAAGAGACAGGAGTAGACTGCATTTTGAGATAGGCATAGTAACAAATATTCACTTATCGTTCTGATTATGCTGTGACAAACTCAGGCACCCATAACCCACTTCCTCTTTTATATTTCAATTGCTGATGTTGAAATAAAGCCTCCCAGCATCAGAGTTTCTGGAGTGTCAAACTATTTTCTGTTGTGATCGATCCTTTTAAGTGTTTGTCATGTGTACTGTAGATATTCTACAGAGTGTCCGAGTTTTGTGTTTTATGTTGTTGTAATAACAATGAGCGTATTTATGGGTTGTTCTGCAATAAAATCTCATATACTATTTTAGTTCACCTCTGCTTTTTTATTTTACACGATTGTGTCATCATCTAATATTTATTGTATAATGTACATATATGATTTGACCACGTTTAGATTTTACAAGATTGTGCCTTCATTTAATATTTATCGCAGAATCATACATATGCTGTAGCACCCCGATCCGGACAGCCGTTCCGAATCAAATATAGATTCACAGAAAGAAACTACTGCATGGTGATCCATTTTGATATCAAAAAATAGGCCTTTTTCTTTCGCAAAACGTAGGAACTCATAAGTAGATTACTTGCCTGTGATTACTCGAAAACGGATTGAAGAACGAACGAAGAACGGATTGATTCCTGAAGAAGTTTTTTCTCCTAGGGTTGCAAGATGCCAAAAATCGCCTAAGGGAGAGGGGGAGAGAATGGCGTCGGTTTCTTTTCTGAAATGAGGAGAAACTGGAGCCATTCTGTAGGGTGCCTTAGATATAGGCTCGGCTCCCGGGATCAAGTTGATCTCAAACTCCACTTCTCTTGATGGGGTACTCCAGGAAAATCATCTGGAAATACGTCTTTGAATTCGTTGATTACCGGAATCTGGTCAATAGAGGGAGTTTCTTGCTTAGCATCCATAGTATAAACCATAAATCCCTCTGCTCCCTTTTGCAAAGCCTTGAAAGCTTTAATCGCCGTCAAGTATATCTTTTTCAAGGCTTTGGTTAGCTTGATATTTCCTTGTACCGTTATTTCATTCATTTCAGGGTTCTTAACGGTCACTTGCTTAAGTCTGCAGTCGATATTGACATGATACTTGGTCAGCCAGTCCATGCCCAATATCACGTCGAAATCCCTCATCGCAATTGGGACCAAAGTAACGGGAAGCACCTTCCCGTCCAGCTCCAATTCACAGTCTTTATACTGGTGGTGTGAAACCAGTACTTGTTCACCAGCTGCCTGCACCCTGAAGGGGGTTTCAAGCCATTCGGGTAGACAGTCGAGTCCTTTGGCGAATTTCTTAGATATGAATGAGTGACTCGCTCCACTATCAAACAATACGTTTGCAGGCACTTTATTAACTAAAATCGCACCTAAACACAAAGAGTGTAACACATAAAATTTTCATATAATGCACAATCAATTTCAACTTAAGCTACTAAAATTCAACTTAAACAACTAATATTTAACTTAGATCGTACCTGTCACAACGTCAGTGCTCTCTTGCACCTCAGTGTCGGTCATGACATGTACTCTCGCGTTGGGTTTAGGCCTACCCCTTTGCTGCTGTGACGGCCCTACTTCTCCCTGTGGCCTTTGCTTCCACTCGGGACAATCCTTAATCCTGTGGCCTGTCTTTCCACACTTAAAACACGCGCCGGTTTGCTTCCAACACTCTACTACATGATTCTTCTGGCAGTGGGGGCACACACCGGGCGCCTGTCGATCAGGCTGATTCTGGTGTGGTGCCCTCTGGAATGGTCCAGCCTGCCCTTTTCGGGTAATTTTGACCCAACGTCCGGGTCTACCTCCACTTCTATCATCTCTGGACCTCTTGCTAGTATCATCACGAGCCTCTCTAGGCTGCGACCTGCGCATGTCACTCTCCACACGGTAGCAAGCATCCAGCATCTCCTCAAATGTTTTCAGACTAGACCCCGCTATAGCCGTTCGAATGCGGGGGTTCAACCCTTGCTCAAACTTGAGCATCTTCATCCTGTTGTTCTCCAATACCATGGGCGTGGACTTCCCCAAGGCGTGGAACCTGTCAGCGTAATCTGAAATGGACATTCTTTCTTGCTCCAACTTGTCAAACTGCCTCATCTTCTCCAAGATGGCAGTCTCTGGTACATAATAGTCCTTATAAGCCTCAACAAAGTGTCTCCACAAGATAGGAGGAGTCATCTTGGGTAGCATAACATTCCACCAAGTGTTAGCCCTGCCACTCAGCAAGGGCGTGGCCACATCCACCTTGAGATTTTCAGGCACTTGCACTAGCCTGAAGCATTTTTCTATTTCTTCCAACCAGAATCCTGCCACCTCTGGATCGGTGGTCTCCTCAAAAGTTGGGGCATGCATCTTTCGCTTCTCCCCAATGTAGTACCTTATGCCATGTTGATGCGGTGGTGGAGGAGGAGGCTGTTGTTGCTGCTGAGCAACACTCTGCGCAATCACTATGATCGCATCCATTAGGGCCTGAGGCATGACCATTTGTGGTGGTGGAGGATTGTCATTTCCGCTACCGCCATTTCCTTGGTTTTCTCTTCTGGGAGGCATTGTCTGCGAAATCAATGCTTATTAGCATTCAATAATTTCCAAAGATAATCCTGAAAGCCCATATGCATTGTACAGAACAGAACTCGTAAACCAAAAGAATAATAACGCTGATTAATTAAATTTATCGCACTCGCACACACCCAACCCAATCAAACTTATATCTAAGATCATATACTTAGACCTATGGATCAACTTAAGGTCAAAATCATAGCTTAAGACTCTATATGACATAACATAGGTCTCCGAGGTAGATCTGAAGCCTAGGCTCTGATACCACCTGTAGCGCCCCGACCCGGACAGTGGATCCGAACCGGTGCACCCGTTGTAGCTTACTGAGAAGACTACAAGACGTCTCATCTCTCGAATACACATAATCAATGACGTACGAGAATAAGCACGGAGACACGTGCAAAATAAAATCTAAATAATCCAAATCCGTTTTCCCAAAACATAAGTAAATAAAGTAGTTTATGGATGCAGCCATCTAAGTCTTCAAATGAATGAGAGAAACTGAAATAATATGAAACAGTTTGGAACAATTCCAAGTACGAACACTAAACATCCTATTCCGTCCACTCGCCGTCATCCTCTATGAATATCATGTCATAACTGGGCTCATCTGCAAAACAATGGTAGTACCCTTAGCGAAAAACGCTAGCAAGTAACCCGCTTATAAGATATACGGGATCAACGCATGGCAAGACATGAGTAATATTTAAATCAAGGGGTTGATGGGGCACATGTCTTGTATAACTTCAAGAATATAAATTTATGGTATAATAGAATAAGAACAATAATTAATAAGCATTCGACAATTTAATAACCATCCAATTTCAATTCAATCGTACCGTAACGACTCACGTGATGCATGGCAGTTCAAGCATGCATTGAACTACACAAACCCCAAATGCTTATGCTTCATTTTTCAAAATAGTGCATTGCATGCCATAATGTCCGGTCACATAACTTTATACCATGTGGTGGGCCACAGCATGTCTTTATACCCTGTGATGCACCACAGCTCAACTTTATACCCTGTAATGTGCCACAGCTTGTCTTTATACCCTATGACACATTACAGCTCACTTTATACCCTGTGATGGTTACAGCTTGTCTTTATACCCTGTAACACATCACAGCTCATTTCGCAAACTTTATACCCTGTGCCGAGGCACAGCTCTTATCAAAACATAACGCAAATGCAAGTGCCATGATGCAAAAATGCACGACTTCTCATCATTCAATCACATTCAATTGTCAAGCAATCATTCGAGGCTCACCTCATTCACACACTCGAGCATATCCTTTCCGACAAGTCAACATCACCTAAACATTCATTCTGGAACCCAAAGGGCAATGTAGGAACCCTCACATTCCCCTTTTTGAACTCTGTAGAGCCTCGTACATTCATTCCTAACCCCTTAGGTCATTCACTTTGAAGTCCGATTCAAATACCCTATGAAGTCTCCACCGTTGATTCACCATCTTAAGACGTGTTCCCAAGACTTGGGCTAACCTCAATCAGGTCCTAAGAAGTCCCTAAGGTCACCCAAAGGATCCCCTAGTTTCCCTCTTTCTTCCCTTATTTTCCCACAAAACATATGGATGTCATACCCTGACGTCGATCGATCAACGTCCATCTGAGGCACGTCGATCTCTCACTCAACCTACGTCGATCGATCGACGTACATCTGAGACACATCGATCTCTCACCCCTTATACGTCAATTGATCTACGTTCATCTGAAGCACGTCAGTCTCTCACCAACTAGACATCGATTTCCAGAATTTTCATCCTGCGATTTCTGCAGAAACTGCAGATCTAAATCCAATCGATTTCCAACTTTCTTCCAATCATTCCAAGCCTAATCCTCCCTATCAATCCAATCTTAACTCACCAACACAAAAACTTTCACGTACCTATCACGGATTCAAGCCTAAAACGCACATCATTCATCAAAACGAACCCGAAATCTCACCTTTTTCGCTCCCCTCTCCTTCCATCTGAAAATAGCACAAATAGGGATTCAAGGGATTGGGTTTTGCATGATCTCACCTAATCAACAACAACAACAATGATCTAAATCAAATAGCGGCCAAATCTCGAAACCAAAACACATAAATCACATATAGATTCACAGAAAGAAACTACTGCATGGTGATCCATTTTGATATCAAAAAAATAGGCCTTTTTCTTTCGCAAAATGTAGGAACTCATAAGTAGATTACTTGCCTGTGATTACTCGAAAAAGGATTGAAGAACGAACGAAGAACGAATTGATTCCTGAAGAAGTTTTTCTCCTAGGGTTGCAAGATGCCAAAAATCGCCTAAGGGAGAGGGGGAGAGAATGGCGTCGGTTTCTTTTCTGAAATGAGGAGAAACTGACGTCCTGTCAGTTTTGATATGGGAAAGGATGGAATTTGAGTTTCTAAATTATATCATATTATCTTATTTATCTTAAATAATAAAATTCTAATATTCAATTCTAAATTAAATACTACTTAATTCTATCATTTATTCCCTTAATAAATACTAATAAATCTAGCATTCAATTCTTAATTTATTTCAATTAATTGTCATTAATCGCATTTAATATTCTTTTTATCCTCTAATTATTTTACGGAGGGTGCGGGGCATAACATATGCTTTGCCAGATTTGTCGATAACGTTGACTTAATTTCTGACTCATTCGAGTCAGGTATTGTTGGAAACAATCAATCATGTACAAAGACGCAACCCTTCGGTATGTGCGTATATAAACAGTAAATAGTATGTCAAACTTGGGACGAGTCGAGGACTCTATACGTAAGACGCATTGCTCTGGTAAACTCTTCCCAACCGACGTTAGCAATCGTCTCCCAGGATACAACGAGTACCTATTTAGTTGAGCGGCACTGCTTGACTTGAACTGCAGCGAACCTTCGAGTGTCCTGACTTCTCTTGGACGTGATGCACAAAGAAGAAGAAGAAGACGAAATCAGAAGATGAATGTGTGTTCAGATTGCACACCCATCCTCTGTTTATATAGAGGGGTTGGTTGGAAATCGGTTTTCGCAGATGGACTCTTGACCGTCGGATCACAACAGTAGATCAACTAGAGCCTTCGAATGAAAACCAACCAGCGTTTGTTTGGCGGTTTTGGAAGGTTTAAATTACAGCAGTCAAATGAAACCGAACTACAAGATTAATCCTTGAGCGTTAGATGAAACAACATTCGGTTGGGCGGTTAGGTCAGTTTGAATTTCAGCCGTTGGACCAAAGCTGACCCTTCCGCCACCGTTAGATCAAAACCGTTTGATCTTACATATAGGAAACCGTTTGATTTAAATCATGTAATCAAAACCGTTTAACCATTTGATCCTCATGATATTGGACTGGATCTAGGAGAATATTTGGGCTGCTGCACAGTTATGCCTGAAGCCTTTAACTATTTACAAAAAAATAGTTAATCCAAAAGCCTAAAGCGATTTTTTCCAAAAAGATAGGAACTGATCCGGCCCACGAGACCACGATCCCCGAGCCACGAGCCCGAACTCGAGCCGAGCCGAGACGGCCAAATAGGCGGGTGGGCGGCGGCAGAGCGCATGTGCGTGTGTGACACTTTATAGGTCTTCCCTCCGGTCAAAAACTTCTCATGCCCTAGGGGCACATTTAAAGTGACCATTCTAGCCATTTATAAGGTGGTTAAATTAGTTCATTTGTCTAAGGGTGATGTGCCCTTCTAAGAATAGGACACATCACCCACTAAATCATGTTTTCCATATACTTTGAACATTAATTTCTCATTCACCCGGTATCGTAATTAAGTGATTCCAAAGCCTAAAATTAATTACTCGTTACATAGATAATTAAGGGCCTATTAGTTTCAATTTTTCATTGACAAAAACTAATTATAATTAAGTTCAAAGTATGTTACTTAACCAAATTTGCAACTTCTCTAAATGGGCCAAAGCCCAAACTTCCAATTCCTCCAACAATCCCCCACATGAATGAAAATTAATGCAAATGCAGACTCTATGGAGAAGTCAGACAAGAAAATGTTGCATCAGAAGAAGTAGCTTCTGGCTTTGAACCTTTCATAGTGATGTACCATCGGATCCATTCAGCTAATTGGTGACTTGATATCTTGAACCAGTCAGCCTTTGCTATAAACCTAGACAACAATACTCACATAATGTTTCTTTTAACACCCTTTTTGTTGTCATGGTTGTGTTTGTTTTGGCCATGAACAACTTTGTTTCAGAAAGTGTTTTAGAGAAATCTTGCCTCACAGAGTTCTCATAGAAGCGGCCCCATTTCACATTTTCATTGGTGATTCCTATCAGGAGCATCCTGCCATAGGACATCTTTAAAAGCTTTATCTTACCCTAAATATTCTCTGCAAACATCACTTTTATGTAACAGAATGAGCAAGTGCTATACTGAAACTTCATAACTTAGTTGTCCCATTGAACCAAGATTTTGGGATCTCCAGTCAACAAGGTTGGGATACCATTACAAAGATTCTTGCATTGTAGGCTTAAGTCCCATTCCGTTTGTCAATTTTCATATCTGATCTCTAGGCAAGCCTTTTGTAAGCGAATCCGCCAGATTCTCTATTGATTTTATGTAATCAATGGAAATCACGCCATTAGATATCAACTGTTTAATGGAGATATGTCTCCGACGTATGTGTTATAACTTACCACTGTATATGCTGATTTGAGCTCACCCTATAGCTGACTGACTATCACAGTGTATGCTAATAGGAGCAATTGGCTTAGGCCAGCATGGAACATCTTTTAGAAAATTTCGAAGCCATTCAGCCTCTTTCCCAGCTTTGTCCAGTTCTATAAACTCAGTTTCCATAGTGGACCGAGCTATGCACGTTTGTTTTGTAGATTTCCATGACACAGCAGCACCACCAACAGTGAATAAGTATCCACTGATGGACATTGAATCCTTACTATCTGATATTCAATTTGCATAGCAATATCCTTCTAATACTCCTGGATATCTCGTGTAATATAATCCAAGGTTCATTGTGTATTTCAAGTACCTCATCACTCTATTTAGAGCTTTCAATTGATCATCACTTTGATTACTGGTAAACTTGCTCAATTTGTTTACTGAACAAGCTAAATCTGGTCTTGTACAGTTTGTTATGTACATCAAACTCCCAATTACATGCGAGTACTTCAATTGAGCTACAGGTTCACCTCAGTTTTCTTTAAGTGTATACTTAAGTCAAGTGGGGTCTTTGTTGGTGTTGTATCAAACATATTGAATCGTTTGAGAATAGATTCAATATAGTGAGTCTGCAAAATAATAAGACCATCAACCATCCGAGAAATTTTAATTCCTAGAATAACATTGGCAACCCCCATATCCTTCATATCAAAATTTTGTGTTAGCATCTTCTTTGTGTGATGTCACGAGTACTGTCCATGATTAGCATGTCGTCTACATAGAGACATACTATCACATATGCATTTGGTGTGTTTTTGATATGCACACACTTGTCACACTCAATGATCCTGAAGCCGTTTGACATCATTGCCGTATCAAATTTTAAATGCCACTGTTTGAGTGCTTATTTAAGTCCGTACAAAGACTTACCAAGTCTACACACTCTCTTTTCTAGTTCTGGGACGACGAACCCTTTGGGTTGTTCCATATAAATTTCTTTCTCTTTCTCTAACTCACCATTTAGAAAGGCAGTCTTCACATCTATTTGATGGATTTCTAAGTCATAGACTGCATCAATAGCCACTAGCATCCTGATGGAAGTGATCCTAGTCACTGGTGAGTAGATGCAAAAGAATTCAAAGCCTTCTTTTTGTCGATAGCCCTTGGCTACCAACCTGGCCTTGTACTTATCAATAGATCCATCTTCTTTCAATTTTCTCCTAAGAACCCACTTGCATCCGAGTGGCTTACTTCTTGGTGGAAGATCCACCAACTCCCAAGTGTGATTTTGAAGAATAGAATCTATGTCACTATTCACTGCCTCTTTCCAGAAAGGAGCTTCTGAAGTTGTCATTGCCTCAGAGAAAGATCTTGGCTCGTTTTCTACCATGTAGGTTAAAAAATCTGGTCCAAAAGATGTCGGAATTTTGACTCATTTGCTTTGACGAGGTTCCTCAGTTTCTTGAGGGGTCGTCTCACGCACTCGCTTACTAGTACTAGCTTCTTTATTTTTTTGTCTTTCTTCGGAAAGACATTTTCAAAGAACACTGCATTCCTCGACTCCATGACAAAATTTTCATGTATCCCAGGAATGTCTGATTTGTGCACTAAGAAACGATATGTACTACTGTTTGTTGCATAACCTATGAATATGCAATCAATTGTTTTAGGTCCGATTCTCACTTGTCTTGGTTTGGGTACAGCAACCTTTTCCAGACACCCCCACACTTTCAAGTATTTATAGCTAGACTTATAGCCTTTCCAAAGTTCATATGAGGTTTCATCCATCTTTTTAGATGTAATTCTATTTAAAATGACGTTGGCGGAGAGAATCGCTTCCCCCCACAAGTTCTAAGGTAAACCCGAATTTATCAACGTAGCATTCATTATTTCCTTTAAAGTACGGTTTTTTGCGTTTTGCAATACCATTAGATTTAGGTGAATATGGTGTACTCGTTTGATGAATGATGCTATGTTCTGAACATAATTCATTAAACGATGCGTCATATTCTCCGCCTCTATCACTTCGAATTGTTTTAATTCGTTTGCTAAGTTGATTCTCAACTTTATTTTTATAATCTTTAAAAGCATCAACAGCCTCATCTTTGCTCCTTAGCAAATAAACATAACAATATCTAGTGCAATCGTCTATAAAAGTTACAAAATACTTTTTACCTCATCTTGTTTGCACAAACTTTAAATCACACAAGTCTGTATGAATTAAATCCAAGGGTTCAGTGGTTCGTTCTGTTGAAGGAAATGGTGTTTTTTGCCATTTTTCCTTCAACAAATATTTGGCATTTTCCTTTATTATTAAAGTTCAATTTGGGTAATGAGTCAAGGTTAATCATTCGTTGTATTGATTTCTAATTAACAAATCCCAAACGAAAATGCCATAAATAAGAAGACTCAAGCATGTATGCAGAAGAAGAAACATAGTTTTATTAGCCTCATTAGGTGCAAATTTCTTGGGTACAATTGTCATTACATTCAATTTAAACATGTTATCAATAAGGTACCTTTTTCCCAAATGCAAGCCATTCTTAGAAAGAGTAAATTTGTTCGCCTGAAAAACTAGTCTAAAACCATGACAGACTAGTAGAGCACCAGATACCAAGTTCTTATAGATGTCAAGAACATGCAACACATTCTGCAGGGTCAGCTCCTTTCTTAAGGTCATTTTCAGAACCACCTTGCTCGATCCTTCAATCTTTGAGCTGTCAGAGTTTCCCATGAAGAGTTGTTCATTATTAGTTGTGGGTACATAGTCTTTAAACATTGTCCTGTTGGCACATACGTGTCGAGTGGCCCCTGTGTCCATCCACCATTCATGCGGATTCCCTAATGCATTGCATTCAGTCACCATAGCACAGAGATTCAGATCTTCCATTGCGCTGAACAGATTTGCTTTTGCTTTGGTTTGACTCTGATTCTTTTTGGGCTTACGACAGTCACTGTTGTGGTGCCCCAGTTTCCCACAGCTATAAAACTTTCCCGTGAACTTCTTTGCAATCTCCTTGCCCTTGACATTGACGCCCAAAGTGTTATTCTTCTTTTTATTTTCTGCCTCAGGAACATGAGCTTTGGCTCGACCAGACTGAGAGGTTGGCTTTCTATCACCACGACGATTGTCCTCCTCTGTTCGGAGCTGGACAATCAAATCTTCCATTTTCATTTCCTTTTGTTTGTGCTTGAGATAGCTCTTACATTCTCTCCACGAAGGAGATAGCTTCTCAATCACAGTCGGAACTTGGAAAGATTCACTGAGCATCATGCCCTCTTCTTCCGTTTTTGATACCAACATATGTAATTCTTCAACTTCCGAAACTATAGTTTTGGAATCTATCATTTGATAGTCTAGAAATCTACCAACTATTAATTTTTTTTATTTCAGCATCTTCTGTGCGATATTTTTATCTAAAGCCAACCACAACGTTTTTGCAGTCATAAAAGTACAAAACACGCCATAGATAGTATTATCCAGGAAACTCAGAATAAGATTCAAGCAACATAAATTGTTATACGCACATGCTTTAGCACTCAAGTTGTTCTGCATGTTTTGATTCTGATCCTCCACAGGTTCCACCACTGGTGGATCCTTGTTTAGAATTCTTGCCAAGCCTAGTGCTGTGAGATAGAACATCATCTTTTGCTACCATCTCTTAAAGAAACTGCCTACGAATTTTTCAGGCTTCTCCACATGTGCAATTGTGACAGCAGGATTCATCTAAGGCCCTCCGTTAGGTGCCAGGGGAACTGTGTTGAACGGCACATTGGTTTGGGCACCAGCAGCAACGTTATTGGTCCCATCAGGTGCAGACACGAAGTGTGCACCGTTAAAGCCATGAACAGAATTAGAGCTCTCGTTTTCCATTCCTGTTCAGTTGATCAAAACGTATAGATCAGAACAGTTTCAGATATAAGAAATGGGTAGAAACATACTACAAATCAGTGTATTATCACTGCTTTGTGTACGTAAATTAAAGTATAGTACAATAATTAATTGAATCGAATACGTCTTAAGGTTGTTGAAAATAATCAATCCTGTACCAAGACGCAACCGTTCGGTGTGTGTGTATGTAATAGTAAACAATATATCAAACCCGGGACGAGTCAAGGACTCTGTCCTTAAGACGTATTGTTCCAGTATACTATGCCAACCGGCGTTAGAAATCGCCTCCCAAGATACAACGGGTACTTTTTCAGTTGACGGTACTGCTTAACTTGAACTGCAGCGAAATAGAGGGGTTGGCTGGAAATCGGTTTTCGCAAATGGACTCGTGACGGTCGAATCACAGCCATAGATCAACTAGAGCCGCTAATGAAAACCAACCAGTTTTTGTTTGGCGGTTTTGGAAGGTTTAAATTACAGCTGTAAGATGAAAACCGAACTACAGGATTAATCCTGGAGCGTTAGATGAAAATCACATTCGGTTGGGCGGTTAGGTTAGTTTGAATTTCAGTCATTGGATCAAAGCTGACCCTTCCGCCACCATTAGATCAAAACCGTTTGATCTTGCAGATAGGAAACCATTTGATTTAAATCATGTGTTCAAAACCGTTGAACCGTTTGATCCTGATGATATTGGACCGGACCTAGGAGAACATTTGGGCCGGTGCGCTGCTAGGCCTGAAACCTTTAACTATTTATAAAAAATAATTATCTCCAAAAAAAATAGGAACTGTCCCGGCCCACGAGACTACGAGCCTAAGCTTGAGCCAAGCCGAGCCGGCCGAACGGGAGGGCAGGCGGCAGCAGAGCGCGCGCGCGTGTGGCACTTTGTAGGTCTTCCCTCCGGTCAACAATTTCTCATACCCTAAGGACACATCTAAAGTGACCATTCTAGCCATTTATAAGGTGACTAAATTAGTTCATTTTTCCATGTGGTATTCCTTCATAAGGGTGATGTGGCCTCGTAAGAATATGACATATCAACCATTAAACCATGTTTTCCATCTACTTTGAACATTAATTTCTCATTCATCCGGTATCATAATTGAGTGATTCCAAAGCCTAAAATTAAAGTACTCGTTACGTAGATAATTAAGGGCCTATTAGTTTCTATTTTTCATCTACTTTGAATATAGTTGTTGTATTCATCCATTCTAGAGTTTTTTTACGAACCTAGCATATATTATTTTAGAAAGTGCAAAAGATTTTGATAACTCCATCACCAAAGAGATTTGAACCACTCTCAAAAAATTATACAACACATTATTTATCTCCTCTCGAAAATTATCTTCAGGACCTAATATATGTTACTTTAGAAAGTGGAATAGATTTTGGGAAGATTTTAATATCTCCATGATCAAACAATTTGTATTCAACTATCTAATCCTTGACGTATATGTTGTGCGCATAGAAGAACAAACAACGTTTAGGTACAATTATGATAAGATGAACGTTCACCATGCATTTGAGGATTGTCTCTCTTCATCTAATGCAAACGATTGGTTCATAACACATTTAAATTATAAAATCGACCTTCTCTTGAGACACAAGCAAAGCAAAATTAGAAACATGAAGAGAAAAAGAATTGATATTTTATCTACCATTATAATCATGATATAAATGATTTCACTAAAACCAAGAATGTGATATATCTACCACTTTCACCAAGAATGAAGCACCTGAGCTTCCTAAGGATGTTTTAATTGAAAATTCTTGTCATAAAGCTTCAGATGGGAAATATCTTTGAAGGTAAATATGCGATCAAAAACAAAGTTTTGCCAGCTCGATTCTTGTTTGAACAGGGGCTTCGGAAAGACAATTCTGAGGATGAGGATCGTCAAAGAATCTTTGAGCGATCTGTGCTTGACAAACACGTCTTTAGTTACTTTTGTTAAGTTTCTCAATTTTCAAGAAATGCTAGAGCTCCGTCCTTAGATCTTGTATGTATGAATATAAATCCTTAAAGGGAATCATTCATGGAAAAAATAATTTTATTTGCTTCTCTCTTTACTCTTTTGACTACTGTGTAAACGTCAAATAGCACAGAAGGACAAACTCGCAGAATTAGAATATTTCTTTCTGTCTTATCTTATAAAATAAGTTTGCGTAAATCTTATGAAATCATCTGCAGATTCCAATGGGTTTCTTTGGTCTATAAATTAAGCCTACGTTCACAAATCTTTCCACCCAAATCCCAAATTTCTCAACATACAATTACTCTTTGTCAACTAATTCATTATGGTGAAGGTTGCTTATTTGGCTTCGCTAATGCTGCTACTCGTCACCTCTCTCCTTGCATGTAAGTTGTTCCCTCAAGTAAACTCATTCTACTGTAACGTTGGGGTTAAAATGCATCAGAATTTCTCTTTTTCACATCAGGTCATATAGATTATGCTAAAACGTGTGAATTTTCTAACTCATGAACAAACAAGCTCAGCCAAACACGATGTGCTGAAAGATACTTTGAGCGAATTGATTCAAACAAACATTCAAACGAGAAAAGTCACGAGAGATGAAGAGAAATGTACTGGATAATGAAAAACTGGAGAGAGAAATTCACCAAAAACTTGAATAACCGTCGGAATTTTTTTCTCTGCTCTTTGAGGACTTCATCAAACAGTTTATATACAAGGAAGACGAAAATAACAGAATAACTACCCACTGCAATTACAAAAACGCCCCTACTAGCTGTTACTACTATGTTAATGAAATAAGGGCAAAACAGACTTTTCACCCTTATTTAAACCAATCCCGCCAAACCGCAAGCTTCTTCTTCCTTCGTCTCAAACCTCAGCCAACTGATCCTTCAACAACAGCGCACTCCAACGACTTCATCAACTTCTCTTGCTCCGCCATTAATCCCAGCTGCACTATAAGTCACTTGTTAACCACTCTCACACTCCTATTCAGCAAAACATCAAGTTGTGCTTCCTGATCATCCTCCTTGCTCATGATCATCAACATCCAACACATCTTTGACACCCCCCCTCAAGCCACGCTTGTCATATATATTGAAAGTCCCCAGTTTGTTCAAAAGTTCCAGCAACCTTCTCCCATCCAACGCTTTGGTAAATAAATCCGCAAGCTGAAACTGAGTCTTAATAGGCATAAGCTTGATTACTCCAGATTGCACCTTCTCCCTAACTACGTGGCAATCGATTTCTATATGCTTTGTACGTTCATGAAAGACTGGATTCTCTGCAATGTAAAGAGCACTCTTGCTATCACAAAACATCTCCACTGGATACTGATCTTCAAGTCCTAAATCCTTTGCCATGTACAGTAACCATTGAACTTCACAAACTGCCGAAGCCATTGCCCTGTATTCTGCTTCTGCAGAAGATTTTGAGACCGTAGTTTGCTTCTTGGACTTCCATGATATCAAGGCATCTCCCAAAAATATGCAATACCCCGAAACAGACCTTCTGGTCTCATGACAGCCAGCCCAATCAGAATCCACAAATGATTTCAACATTAATTCCCCTGAGCTAGGAAACAAAAGACCTTGTCCAGCCGTTCCCTTCAAGTACCTCAAGACTCTATGTGCTGCCCTCAAATGATTAACTGTAGGACAGTCCAAAAATTGACTCAGTTGCTGCACCCCAAATGAGATATCAGGCCTCGTGATAGTAAGGTAGATCAGTTTCCCTATAAGTCTCCTGTATGAAGCCACATCTTCATACTGCTCAGAATCATTGTGCACCAGCCTCAAATGGCTCTCCATCGGACTGATTGCTGGCTTGCATCCTAGAAATCCTGACTCTTCCAACAACTCCAAGGTATATTTTCTTTGGTTGATCAGAATACCCTTGTGTGATCTTGCCATTTCAATGCCTAGAAAATATTTCAATTCACCAAGATTTTTGATCTTAAACTTCCTATGTAACGCTGCCTTGACATTCTCAATAGATAACAAATCATCAGAGGCCAGTATGAGGTCATCTACATACACCAGCAATACCAACAGTGAATCTCCTGCCCTTCTTGTGAACAATGTATAGTCATTCATGGATTGTGAGAAACCTTCTGATATCAAAAAGGCCGTCAATTTCACGTTCCACTCCCGGCTAGCCTGCTTCAAGCCGTACAAAGACTTTTGCAGCTTGCAAACTAATCCATGATGTGGTAGAGTGATCCCAGGAGGAGGAACCATGTAGATCTCTTCATGCAATTCACCATGTAAAAACGCGTTATTTACATCCAGTTGGTGTACATGCCATCTGCGTCTGGCTGCCAAGGCAAGCACCATCCTAACTGTGCTCATTTTTGCAACTGGAGAAAAAGTATCCTGGTAATCCACCCCTAGTTGTTGTGTGTAGCCCTTGGCTACCAATCTTGCTTTATACCTCTCCACTGAGCCATCTGCCTTGTGCTTTATTTTGTATACCCATTTGCAGCCTATGGGTTTCTTCCCTGGTGGCAATTCTGTCAACGTCCAAGTCCTGTTATCTTCCAGCGCAGATATTTCAGCCTCCATAGCTCTCTGCCATTCAACAGACTCAGCTGCTTCTGCATAAGTTTTAGGCTCTGTGCATACACTTACATTCAAGACATGCATTTTAAATTTTGGAGCTAGCAGATCAAAGGTAAGATATTTGTTAAGAGTATGCGGGGTAGCAGGATCAACTTCAGTTTCAGAATTTGGATTGTCCATGTTGACATTGATATGTTTAGCAATTTGACCACAATAGTATTGTTTTATGTAAGATGGTGGTTGTTTTGACCTCTGAGGTCTTGTGACTGGTAGTTCTATGCTAATTGACTTGATGGGAATAGAGGTTGAATTATATTGCTCAATTGGTGAGGCTGACTCATGTGCTGAGACTTGTGGAACTGGAGATGAGGAAGATGGTGAAGATGTGTGTTGATCATTTTCAGTGATAGACTTAGTTGAAGGTGCTGGAGAGGACTGACAGTGATTTGAAGGCTGATGACGTGAGGACTGATTTTTAGACGGACTACTTGACAGTTGATGCTGTGAAGAAGGCTGGGAATGAGTTGAATTTGAGATTTGATGCTGTGAAGATTGAGATTGGATAGGAAGAGGAGGCCCCCTAGATGTGGCAGTGGGTTGGTCATGAGCCTCAGTGCCACATCTAGGTATAGGAAGAAGAGAAGTTTGAGTGTTGAAAGGAGCAGCTGACCAGCCAGGAGGCTGACCAGAAGTAATTGACATAGATTCAGCAACAAATGGAAATTTAAACTCATCAAACGTCACATCTCTAGATATAAACACATCTTTTGTATTCAGGTCTTGCAGCACATAGCCCTTAGTACAATGAGACAAACCCAAGAAAATGCTCTTCCTGGCCCTGGGACCAAACTTGTCCTTTGTAGGAAGGGTAACCGTGGCATAGCACAAACATCCAAAGGTTCTTAGATTTGAATAAGAAGGAGACTGTTTGTAAATAAGTTCATGAGGTGTTTTGTGATCTAACAAAGGAGAAGGAGAAATATTTATGAGGTAAACGGAGTGCTGAATGCAGAAGCCCCAATAGGGCGTGGGAACTTGAGATTGAAGTTTAAGGGCTCTTGCAACATTCAGAATGTGCTGTTGCTTTCTCTCAACAATTCCATTTTGTTGAGGTGTATATACGCAGCTTGTTTGATGCACAATGCCTTTAGAAGCAAAAAAGGAGGTCATTTGAAATTCAAGGCCATTGTCGGTTCTTATCATCTTGATCTCAGTGTCAAACTGTGTTTTCACATAATTCCAGAAACTTTCTATAATTTTCCTTGTTTCTGACTTTGTTCTCATCAAATACACCCAACAATATCTACTATGATCATCCACAATAGTGAGAAAATAATGTTGCTGATACATGGTTGGGTGTTTATATGGACCCCAAATGTCCATATGTACAAGAGAAAAGGGTACATGAGCGACAGAATAAGAAATGGGAAAAGGTAAACGTTTTTGTCTAGCAAGTGGACATATAGAACAAGAGTGTGAATTAAAACTTGAGTCAATGGATGGATCTAATTTGCTGAAATCCTGCATTTTGGATGATGATTGATGGCCTAGCCTGGAATGCCAAAGAAAAGCATCTGAGGAGGTTGACGTAGCTAATGCGTGCCAAGGATAGACTGAAGTAAGGGCATGCTGAGATTGACCAACAAAATGGTATAGGCCACGGATCACCCTAGCTGAACCAATCATCTTCTTGTTGGTATGATCCTGGATGTGACATACATTGGAATGAAACAGTAAATCAATGTTCCCAGAATGTGTGAGTTTACTGAGAGAGATCAAGTTAAAGTTGAATGACGGTACACACAGGACTTTGTGCAACGTAAGGGAGGAGCTGACACTTACTGTCCCTATATGTGTGACAGAAGTGGAAAGATTGTTGGGCAACTTGACAGATATATTTGTGACAGGGGTATATGAATCAAACAAAGAAAGAGAACAACAGATATGATCTGTGGCACCAGAATCTAAAATCCATAAACATGAATGCTCACGCATCACATTACCTTGCAACTTACTTGAATCAGTGGCCTGTTGAGCTGACATAACAGCATGGTGACTGGCAGGGTCTTCTGTCACATTTCCTTTCATCAAGAATCCCCTGTCTTTGTGGTCCTGCAGCAGGCTCATCAGCTGCGTATACTGTTCCTGTGTGAATGAGGGAACTACAGGTGCAGCAGTTAAAGCAATATTGTCATTAGCTGGCTCATTAACCTGATATGCATCACAATCTGTATGATTATACAAAGACGGACCACCTTCCACACAATTCACCTGCCCCTTAGGCTTGTAACCCGGAGGAAAACCATGTTTCCTATAGCACCTGTCAACTGTGTGCCCCAACATATTGCAAAACGTGCACACAGGACTTTTAGAATTATTACCTCCATACTTCTGATTTCCCCTGCCACCTCTTCCGGCAGGTCTTTGCCAACTCATACCTGCATTATTGACATTCATAGGTCTAGGACAAAAATTCTCATATCTAGGCATACTGTTCACATTCAACACCTGCGAAGGATTATTGCTAAACTGAATCTGTCCTCCACTGTAATGCCATTTCCTCTCCAACTTAACCGTCATAGCAAACGTTGTTTTTAGGTCTGGTAAAGGACTAGATAACAGGACTTGAGATTTTACTGGCTCGTACTCATCATTGAGTCCTTTGATGAATCTGATAACATAATCATCCTCTAGAAATTTATTGATTTGGCTAGACACATTACACGTACACCTATTACAAACGCAACTAGGAATTGCTCTCAAAACCATAAGCTCTTCCCACAGAGTTTTTAATTTCGTATAATACTCAGTGACTGAAGAACTGTCTTGCTTGGTAGCATAGAACAGTTCTTGCAAATCCGACAACCTAAACACATCCGCATTTCCATACCTGTGCTTAAGATCATTCCAAATGTCCAGTGCATTATCAAACCACATAACGCTTTGGCCAATTGAAGGTATTACAGAGTTCACAATCCACGCAGCAACCATGTTATTTGCCTTAGTCCAAGCAGAATATCTACGATTAGTTTCCAGAGGTTTAGGAATGTTACCTGTAATGAATCCAACCTTGTTCTTTGACTCAAGAGCTCTTCGAAAGGTCCTGCTCCATCCGTGATAGTTGTTACCATCCAACAATGGCTGTACAAGAACAAGCGATGGACTATCACCAGGGTGAATATATAATGGATCTTCTGACGGATCATTTGAGGAGTTGGAGGCATTTATTGGAGACTGACTAGAACTCGCAGGTGAATTCTGATTCGAAGCCATAAATGTGCCAAAGTTCATCGAATTGCAGCCAATTGAGGTTTGAATGGCTCTGATACCATGTGAATTTTCTAACTCATGAACAAACAAGCTCAGCCGAACACGATGTGCTGAAAGATACTTTGAGCGAATTGATTCAAACAAACATTCAAACGAGAGAAGTCATGAGAGATGAAGAGAAATGTACTGGATAATGAAAAACTGGAGAGAGAAATTCACCAAAAACTTGAATAACCGTCGGAATTTTTTTCTCTGCTCTTTGAGGACTTCATCAAACAGTTTATATACAAGGAAGACGAAAATAACAGAATAACTACCCACTGCAATTACAAAAACGCCCCTACTAGCTGTTACTACTATGTTAATGAAATAAGGGCAAAACAGACTTTTCACCCTTATTTAAACCAATCCCGCCAAACCGCAAGCTTCTTCTTCCTTCGTCTCAAACCTCAGCCAACTGATCCTTCAACAACAGCGCACTCCAACGACTTCATCAACTTCTCTTGCTCCGCCATTAATCCCAGCTGCACTATAAGTCACTTGTTAACCACTCTCACACTCCTATTCAGCAAAACATCAAGTTGTGCTTCCTGATCATCCTCCTTGCTCATGATCATCAACATCCAACACATCTTTGACAAAACGTGTGAATTTACGGTATTTTTTTTTATTCATTTTACGATGACATAGTATTTGAACTAAGAATTGTTTATGTAGTCAACTCTGGAGCTGGTGAAGGCATGCCGGTAAGAAAGCTGAAGTTAGACCCGGTACCAGAATGTGTGGAAAACACATGCAATGGAAATGACGCTGACTGCGGTGATGCCGCATGTAAATGTTCGGAAGAGACAGGAGTAGACTGCATTTTGAGATAGGCATAGTAACAAATATTCACTTATCGTTCTGATTATGCTGTGACAAACTCAGGCACCCATAACCCACTTCCTCTTTTATATTTCAATTGCTGATGATGAAATAAAGCCTCCCAGCATCAGAGTTTCTGGAGTGTCAAACTATTTTCTGTTGTGATCGATCCTTTTAAGTGTTTGTCATGTGTACTGTAGATATTCTACAGAGTGTCCGAGTTTTGTGTTTTATGTTGTTGTAATAACAATGAGCGTATTTATGGGTTGTTCTGCAATAAAATCTCATATACTATTTTAGTTCACCTCTGCTTTTTTATTTTACACGATTGTGTCATCATCTAATATTTATTGTATAATGTACATATATGATTTGACCACGTTTAGATTTTACAAGATTGTGCCTTCATTTAATATTTATCGCAGAATCATACATATGCTGTAGCGCCCCGATCCGGACAGCCGTTCCGAACCGGTGCACCCATCGCAGCTTACTGAGAAGACTACAAGAAGTCTCATCTCTCGAATACACATCATCAATGACGTACGAGAATAAGCACGAACACACGTGCAAAATAAAATCTAAATCATCCAAATCCGTTTTCCCAAAACATAAGTAAATAAAGTAGTTTATGGACGCAGCCATCTAAGTCTTCAAATGAATGAGAGAAACTGAAATAATACGAAACAGTTTGGAACAATGCCCAGTACGAACACTAAACATCCCATTCCGCCCACTCGCCGTCATCCTCTATGAATATCATGTCATAACTGGGCTCATCTGCAAAACAATGGTAGTACCCTTAGCGAAAAACGCTAGCAAGTAACCCGCTTATAAGACATATGGGATCAACGCATGGCAAGACATGAGTAATATTTAAATCAAGGGGTTGATGGGGCACATGTCTTGTATAACTTCAAGAATATAAATTTATAGCATAACAGAATAAGATTAATAATTAATACGCATTCGACAATTCAATAACCATCCAATTTCAATTCAATCGTACCGTAACGACTCACGTGATGCATGGCAGTTCAAAGCATGCACTAAACTACACAAACCCCAAATGCTTATGCTTCACTTTTCAAAATAGTGCAATGCATGTCATAATGTCCGGTTACATAACTTTATACCCTGTGGTAGGCCACAACTTAGCTTTATACCCTGTGACGCACCACAGCTCAACTTTATACCCTGTAATGTGCCACATCTTGTCTTTATACTCTATGACACATTACAGCTCACTTTATACCCTGTGATGGTTACAGCTTGTCTTTATACCCTGTAACGCATCACAGCTCATTTCGCAAACTGTATACCCTGTGCCGATGCACAACTCTTATCAAAACATAATGCAAATGCAAGTGCCATGATGCAAAAATGCACGACTTCTCATCATTCAATCACATTCAATTGTCAAGCAATCATTCGAGGCTCACCTCATTCACACACTCGAGCATATCCTTTCCGACAAGTCAACATCACCTAAACATTCATTCTGGAACCCAAAGGGCAATGTAGGAACCCTCACATTCCCCTTTTTGAACTCTGTAGAGCCTCGTACATTCATTCCTAACCCCTTAGGTCATTCACTTTGAAGTCCGATTCAAATACCCTATGAAGTCTCCACCGTTGATTCACCATCTTAAGACGTGTTCCCAAGACTTAGGCTAACCTCAATCAGGTCCTAAGAAGTCCCTAAGGTCACCCAAAGGATCCCCTAGTTTCCCTCTTTCTTCCTTTATTTTCCCACAAAACAGATGGACGTCATACCCTGACGTCGATCGATCGACGTCCATCTGAGGCACGTCGATCTCTCACTCAACCTACGTCGATCGATCGACGTACATCTGAGACACATCGATCTCTCACCCCTTATACGTCGATTGATCTACGTTCATCTGAAGCACGTCAGTCTCTCACCAACTAGACATCGATTTCCAGAATTTTCATCCTGCGATTTTTGCAGAAACTGCAGATCTAAATCCAATCGATTTCCAACTTTCTTCCAATCATTCCAAGCCTAATCCTCTCTATCAATCCAATCTTAACTCACCAACACAAAACCTTTCACGTACCAATCACGGATTGAAGCCTAAAACGCACATCATTCATCAAAACGAACCCGAAATCTCACCTTTTTCGCTCCCCTCTCCTTCAATCCGAAAATAGCACAAATAGGGATTCAAGGGATTGGGTTTTGCATGATCTCACCTAATCAACAACAACAACAATGATCTAAATCAAATAGCGGCCAAATCTCGAAACCAAAACACATAAATCACATATAGATTCACAGAAAGAAACTACTGCATGGTGATCCATTTTGATATCAAAAAATAGGCCTTTTTATTTCGCAAAATGTAGGAACTCATAAGTAGATTACTTGCCTGTGATTACTCAAAAACGGATTGAAGAACGAACGAAGAACGGATTGATTCCTGAAGAAGTTTTTCTCCTAGGGTTGCAAGATGCCAAAAATCGCCTAAGGGAGAGGGGGAGAGAATGGCGTCGGTTTCTTTTCTGAAATGAGGAGAAACTGACGTCCTGTCAGTTTTGATATGGGAAAGGATGGAATTTGAGTTTCTAAATTATATCCTATTATCTTATTTATCTTAAATAATAAAATTCTAATATTCAATTCTAAATTATATACTACTTAATTCTATCATTTATTCCCTTAATAAGTACTAATAAATCTAGCATTCAATTCTTAATTTATTTCTATTAATTGTCATTAATCGCATTTAATATTCTTTTTATCCTCTAATTATTTTACGGAGGGTGCGGGGCATAACATATGCTTTGCCAGATTTGTGGATAACGTTCACTTAATTTCTGACTCATTCGAGTCAGGTAGTGTTGGAAACAATCAATCATGTACAAAGACGCAACCCTTTGGTATGTGCGTATATAAACAGTAAAAAGTATGTCAAACTTGGGACGAGTCGAGGACTCTGTACGTAAGACGCATTGCTTTGGTAAACTCTTCCCAACCGACGTTAGCAATCGTCTCCCAGGATACAACGAGTACCTATTTAGTTGAGCGGCACTGCTTGACTTGAACTGCAGCGAACCTTCGAGTGTCCTGACTTCTCTTGGACGTGATGCAGAAAGAAGAAGAAGACGAAATCAGAAGATGAATGTGTGTTCAGATTGCACACCCATCCTCTGTTTATATAGAGGGGTTGGTTGGAAATCGGTTTTCGCAGATGGACTCTTGACCGTCGGATCACAACAGTAGATCAACTAGAGCCTTCGAATGAAAACCAACCAGCGTTTGTTTGGCGGTTTTGGAAGGTTTAAATTACAGCAGTCAAATGAAACCGAACTACAAGATTAATCCTTGAGCGTTAGATGAAACAACATTCGGTTGGGCGGTTAGGTCAGTTTGAATTTCAGCCGTTGGACCAAAGCTGACCCTTCCGCCACCGTTAGATCAAAACCGTTTGATCTTACATATAGGAAACCGTTTGATTTAAATCATGTAATCAAAACCGTTTAACCATTTGATCCTCATGATATTGGACTGGACCTAGGAGAATATTTGGGCTGCTGCACAGTTATGCCTGAAGCCTTTAACTATTTACAAAAAAATAGTTAATCCAAAAGCCTAAAGCGATTTTCTCCAAAAAGATAGGAACTGATCCGGCCCACGAGACCACGAGCCCCGAGCCACGAGCCCGAACTCGAGCCGAGCCGAGACGGCCAAATAGGCGGGTGGGCGGCGGCAGAGCGCATGCGCGTGTGTGACACTTTATAGGTCTTCCCTCCGGTCAAAAACTTCTCATGCCCTAGGGGCACATTTAAAGTGACCATTCTAGCCATTTATAAGGTGGTTAAATTAGTTCATTTGTCTAAGGGTGATGTGCCCTTCTAAGAATAGGACACATCACCCACTAAATCATGTTTTCCATATACTTTGAACATTAATTTCTTATTCACCCGGTATCGTAATTAAGTGATTCCAAAGCCTAAAATTAATTACTCGTTACATAGATAATTAAGGGCCTATTAGTTTCAATTTTTCATTGACAAAAACTAATTATAATTAAGTTCAAAGTATGTTACTTAACCAAATTTGCAACTTCTCTAAATGGGCCAAAGCCCAAACTTCCAATTCCTCCAACAATCCCCCATATGAATGAAAATTAATGCAAATGCAGACTCTATGGAGAAGTCAGACAAGAAAATGTTGCATCAGAAGAAGTAGCTTCTGGCTTTGAACCTTTCATAGTGATGTACCATCGGATCCATTCAGCTAATTGGTGACTTGATATCTTGAACCAGTCAGCCTTTGCTATAAACCTAGACAACAATACTCACATAATGTTTCTTTTAACACCCTTTTTGTTGTCATGGTTGTGTTTGTTTTGGCCATGAACAACTTTGTTTCAGAAAGTGTTTTAGAGAAATCTTGCCTCACAGAGTTCTCATAGAAGCGGCCCCATTTCACATTTTCATTGGTGATTCCTATCAGGAGCATCCTGCCATAGGACATCTTTAAAAGCTTTATCTTACCCTAAATATTCTCTGCAAACATCACTTTTATGTAACAGAATGAGCAAGTGCTATACTGAAACTTCATAACTTAGTAGTCCCATTGAACCAAGATTTTGGGATCTCCAGTCAACAAGGTTGGGATACCATTACAAAGATTCTTGCATTGTAGGCTTAAGTCCCATTCCGTTTGTCAATTTTCATATCTGATCTCTAGGCAAGCCTTTTGTAAGCGAATTCGCCAGATTCTCTATTGATTTTATGTAATCAATGGAAATCACGCCATTAGATATCAACTGTTTAATGGAGATATGTCTCCGACGTATGTGTTATAACTTACCACTGTATATGCTGATTTGAGCTCACCCTATAGCTGACTGACTATCACAGTGTATGCTAATAGGAGCAATTGGCTTAGGCCAGCATGGAACATCTTTTAGAAAATTTCGAAGCCATTCAGCCTCTTTCCCAGCTTTGTCCAGTGCTATAAACTCAGTTTCCATAGTGGACCGAGCTATGCACGTTTGTTTTGTAGATTTCCATGACACAGCAGCACCACCAACAGTGAATAAGTATCCACTGATGGACATTGAATCCTTACTATCTGATATTCAATTTGCATAGCAATATCCTTCTAATACTCCTGGATATCTCGTGTAATATAATCCAAGGTTCATTGTGTATTTCAAGTACCTCATCACTCTATTTAGAGCTTTCAATTGATCATCACTTTGATTACTGGTAAACTTGCTCAATTTGTTTACTGAACAAGCTAAATCTGGTCTTGTACAGTTTGTTATGTACATCAAACTCCCAATTACCTGCGAGTACTTCAATTGAGCTACAGGTTCACCTCAGTTTTCTTTAAGTGTATACTTAAGTCAAGTGGGGTCTTTGTTGGTGTTGTATCAAACATATTGAATCGTTTGAGAATAGATTCAATATAGTGAGTCTGCGAAATAATAAGACCATCAACCATCCGAGAAATTTTAATTCCTAGAATAACATTGGCAACCCCCATATCCTTCATATCAAAATTTTGTGTTAGCATCTTCTTTGTGTGATGTCACGAGTACTGTCCATGATTAGCATGTCGTCTACATAGAGACATACTATCACATATGCATTTGGTGTGTTTTTGATATGCACACACTTGTCACACTCAATGATCCTGAAGCCGTTTGACATCATTGCCGTATCAAATTTTAAATGCCACTGTTTGAGTGCTTATTTAAGTCCGTACAAAGACTTACCAAGTCTACACACTCTCTTTTCTAGTCCTGGGACGACGAACCCTTTGGGTTGTTCCATATAAATTTCTTTCTCTAACTCACCATTTAGAAAGGCAGTCTTCACATCTATTTGATGGATTTCTAAGTCATAGACTGCATCAATAGCCACTAGCATCCTGATGGAAGTGATCCTAGTCACTGGTGAGTAGATGCAAAAGAATTCAAAGCCTTCTTTTTGTCGATAGCCCTTGGCTACCAACCTGGCCTTGTACTTATCAATAGATCCATCTTCTTTCAATTTTCTCCTAAGAACCCACTTGCATCCGAGTGGCTTACTTCCTGGTGGAAGATCCACCAACTCCCAAGTGTGATTTTGAAGAATAGAATCTATGTCACTATTCACTGCCTCTTTCCAGAAAGGAGCTTCTGAAGTTGTCATTGCCTCAGAGAAAGATCTTGGCTCGTTTTCTACCATGTAGGTTAGAAAATCTGGTCCTAAAGATGTCGGAATTTTGACTCATTTGCTTTGACGAGGTTCCTCAGTTTCTTGAGGGGTCGTCTCACGCACTCGCTTACTAGTACTAGCTTCTTTATTTTTTTGTCTTTCTTCGGAAAGACATTTTCAAAGAACACTGCATTCCTCGACTCCATGACAAAATTTTCATGTATCTCAGGAATGTCTGATTTGTGCACTAAGAAACGATATGTACTACTGTTTGTTGCATAACCTATGAATATGCAATCAATTGTTTTAGGCCCGATTCTCACTTGTCTTGGTTTGGGTACAACAACCTTTTCCAGACACCCCCACACTTTCAAGTATTTATAGCTAGGCTTATAGCCTTTCCAAATTTCATATGAGGTTTCATCCATCTTTTTAGATGTAATTCTATTTAAAATGACGTTGGCGGAGAGAATCGCTTCCCCCCACAAGTTCTGAGGTAAACCCGAATTTATCAACGTAGCATTCATTATTTCCTTTAAAGTACGGTTTTTGTGTTTTGCAATACCATTAGATTTAGGTGAATATGGTGTACTCGTTTGATGAATGATGCTATGTTCTGAACATAATTCATTAAACGATGCGTCATATTCTCCGCCTCTATCACTTCGAATTGTTTTAATTCGTTTGCTAAGTTGATTCTCAACTTTATTTTTATAATCTTTAAAAGCATCAACAGCCTCATCTTTGCTCCTTAGCAAATAAACATAACAATATCTAGTGCAATCGTCTATAAAAGTTACAAAATACTTTTTACCTCATCTTGTTTGCACAAACTTTAAATCACACAAGTCTGTATGAATTAAATCCAAGGGTTCAGTGGTTCGTTCTGTTGAAGGAAATGGTGTTTTTGCCATTTTTCCTTCAACAAATATTTGGCATTTTCCTTTATTATTAAAGTTCAATTTGGGTAATGAGTCAAGGTTAATCATTCGTTGTATTGATTTCTAATTAACAAATCCCAAACGAAAATGCCATAAATAAGAAGACTCAAGCATGTATGCAGAAGAAGAAACATAGTTTTATTAGCCTCATTAGGTGCAAATTTCTTGGGTACAATTGTCATTACATTCAATTTAAACATGTTATCAATAAGGTACCTTTTTCCCAAATGCAAGCCATTCTTAGAAAGAGTAAATTTATTCGCCTGAAAAACTAGTCTAAAACCATGACAGACTAGTAGAGCACCAGATACCAAGTTCTTATAAATGTCAAGAACATGCAACACATTCTGCAGGGTCAGCTCCTTTCTTGAGGTCATTTTCAGAACCACCTTGCTCGATCCTTCAATCTTTGAGCTGTCAGAGTTTCCCATGAAGAGTTGTTCATTATTAGTTGTGGGTACATAGTCTTTAAACATTGTCCTGTTGGCACATACGTGTCGAGTGGCCCCTGTGTCCATCCACCATTCATGCGGATTCCCTAATGCATTGCATTCAGTCACCATAGCACAGAGATTCAGATCTTCCATTGCGCTGACCAGATTTGCTTTTGCTTTGGTTTGACTCTGATTCTTTTTGGGCTTACGACAGTCACTGTTGTGGTGCCCCAGTTTTCCACAGCTATAAAACTTTCCCGTGAACTTCTTTGCAATCTCCTTGCCCTTGACATTGACGCCCAAAGTGTTATTCTTCTTTTTATTTTCTGCCTCAGGAACATGAGCTTTGGCTTGACCAGACTGAGAGGTTGGCTTTCTATCAGCACGACGATTGTCCTCCTCTGTTCGGAGTTGGACAATCAAATCTTCCATTTTCATTTCCTTTTGTTTGTGCTTGAGATAGCTCTTACATTCTCTCCACGAAGGAGGTAGCTTCTCAATCACAATCTTCCATTTTCATTTCCTTTTGTTTGTGCTTGAGCGTCATGCCCTCTTCTTCCGTTTTAGATACCAACATCTGTAATTCTTCAACTTCTGAAACTATAGTTTTGAAATCTATCATTTTATAGTCCAGAAATCTACCAACTATTACTTTTTTTTTTGTTTCAGCATCTTCTGTGCGATATTTTTTATCTAAAGCCAACCACAACGTTTTTGCAGTCATAAAAGTACAAAACACGCCATAGATAATATTATCCAGGAAACTCAGAATAAGATTCAAGCAGCATAAATTGTTATACGCACATGCTTTAGCACTCAAGTTGTTCTGCATGTTTTGATTCTGATCCTCCACAGGTTCCACCACTGGTGGATCCTTGTTTAGAATTCTTGCCAAGCCTAGTGCTGTGAGATAGAACATCATCTTTTGCTACCATCTCTTAAAGAAACTGCCTACGAATTTTTCAGGCTTCTCCACATGTGCAATTGTGACAGCAGGATTCATCTGAGGCCCTCCGTTAGGTGCCAGGGGAACTGTGTTGAACGGCACATTGGTTTGGGCACCAGCAGCAACGTTATTGGTCCCATCAGGTGCAGACACGAAGTGTGCACCGTTAAAGCCATGAACAGAATTAGAGCTCTCGTTTTCCATTCCTGTTCAGTTGATCAAAACGTATAGATCAGAATATTCCTTCATACCCTAAGGACACATCTAAAGTGACCATTCTAGCCATTTATAAGGTGACTAAATTAGTTCATTTTTCCATGTGGTATTCCTTCATAAGGGTGATGTGGCCTCGTAAGAATATGACATATCAACCATTAAACCATGTTTTCCATCTACTTTGAACATTAATTTCTCATTCATCCGGTATCATAATTGAGTGATTCCAAAGCCTAAAATTAAAGTACTCGTTACGTAGATAATTAAGGGCCTATTAGTTTCTATTTTTCATCTACTTTGAATATAGTTGTTGTATTCATCCCTTCTAGAGTTTTTTTACGAACCTAGCATATATTATTTTAGAAAGTGCAAAAGATTTTGATAACTCCATCACCAAAGAGATTTGAACCACTCTCAAAAAATTATACAACACATTATTTATCTCTTCTCGAAAATTATCTTCAGGGACCTAATATATGTTACTTTAGAAAGTGGAATAGATTTTGGGAAGATTTTAATATCTCCATGATCAAACAATTTGTATTCAACTATCTAATCCTTGACGTATATGTTGTGCGCATAGAAGAAGAAACAACGTTTAGGTACAATTATGATAAGATGAACGTTCACCATGCATTTGAGGATTGTCTCTCTTCATCTAATGCAAACGATTGGTTCATAACATATTTAAATTATAAATTCGACCTTCTCTTGAGACACAAGCAAAGCAAAATTAGAAACATGAAGAGAAAAAGAATTGATATTTTATCTACCATTATAATCATGATATAAATGATTTCACTAAAACCAAGAATGTGATATATCTACCACTTTGTTAAAGATACAGATGAAGATAAGAAGAAGAAGAAGTCTGTGATATAATCAGATGGTCTTGGCACGTATGGCACGGTTGACGTACATGGCACGATTAGTCTTCGCACGAGTGGCACGGTTGGTGTACATGGCACGATTAGTCTTGGCACGCATGGCACGGTTGGCGTACATGGCACGATTAGTCTTGGCACGCATGGCAAGGTTGGCACGGTGGCACGCTTGGTGACTTGCCTGAGAATTCTGCAGCAGAAGCTACTGCTTCAACATTAAACCAGCTTACTTCTCACGTGTTAATTTTAGTTTCTAGATAGTTCCTTAGATTAGTATAAATACAAGTAATGATTGTACTACTAAGGTAGAGAGCATAATAAAATTTCTGATTCTTTCGTCTTTCTCAAGTTGAAGACATTCAACTTTGGCGCCAGAGCATTCTTTGCTCGTCATTTGATTTTCTCCTTTCACATTCGTTCTTAGTTCATTATACATTGATCAATTTGATCGTTAATTCTGAATCTCACATGAATTCTGACATGGTATCAGAGCCATGACAATTCGTTATTAACTCCTTGAACGATCTTGATCAAACTCTACGTCACATCGGTGTTTCCTTTCGTAAATCACTTTGACTATAGTGTAAACATGGCGAATGCAAGTGCTGCTTCATCTAGCTCACGAATTAATCATGTGAACAATGAGAATCCAGCAAGTAGCCCGTACTACTTGCATCCGAATGACAGTCCAGCTATCGTTCTGGTTCAACCTCCTCTCAATCCGCACAATTTCCACTCATGGAGCAGAACATTTCAAATGGCGTTGCTAGTGAAGAATAAGACCTGTTTTATCGATGGATCTATACTTAAACCTACACAAAATGATCCTCAATTTCAGCAATGGAGGCAGGTAAACACCATGATTCAGTCCTGGATCATGAACTGCGTCTCTCCTTCAATTGCGCAAAGTATAATGTGGTACGATAGTGCTCTGGATGTATGGAATGATCTAGCTATGAGGTATGGAAGTGGTGATCCATTCAGATTATCTGATTTACTATGTGAATTTTATGCTGTGAAGCAGGAAAGTCTTAGCGTAAATGATTATTTTACGAAACTGAAAGTGCTATGGGAAGAACTAGCTTCTCTAAGATCCATACCAAAATGTGACTGCCTTCGATGTGTGTGTGACATAACTAAAAAGGTGAATGAATTCATTGAAAGTGACTACGTCATAAAGTTTGTTAAAGGACTGAATGAGGAATTTGATCCAGTGAGATCACAAGTATTTGTAATGACTCCTCTACCAGATATTAAGACTGTTTTTGCAATGGCATTAAAGTTTGAAAGGAAAATTTCTAATAATGCTGTGTCAACTGGTTTTAGCAATGCACCTACTGCGTTGGCTGCGAATTGTGATGATCAGGAAGGCTTTGTAGCAAATGCGTATGCTAATAAGAAGCAGGGACAATCATATAGAAGAGGTAATGGAAGATTTTATCAAGAAGGAAATAAGCGCTTGCAATGTAATCACTGTGGTATGATTGGACATACGAGTGACAGATGCTACAGAAAGCACGGATTTCCCCCCGGATTCAAGTTTAAAAGTCAAATGAATGCTGTTGAAACAGTTGAAGAGAGATCTCCGAACTGTGATGTTGAATTGCCTCCGTCTGTTTTGTTTTCACAACCTACGCAATCTCTTACGCAAAAACAATTTACTAAACTACTGAAGTTGTTGGATGTTGATGATGTTGTTTCAGGAAGCAATGGAAATAAGGAGGTACAAGGAGCTGTCATGACGGCACAGACTGGTATGTTCACAGGTAAGCAATCTGTAAGCACTGATTGTGTGTGGATTTTGGATTTAGGAGCCACTGATCACATTTCATGTTCCTTGTCGTTATTTCAGTCTTATAATCCTATTGATCATGTCTCTATTAAGCTTCCTAACAATGTCACAGTTGAATCCACTCATAAAGGAATCGTTGTTTTGCATAGTGGTCTGATCTTGAAGGATGTTTTATACGTTCCTTCGTTTTCTTTCAACCTTGTCTCTCTCAGCAAGCTTACTGACTCTCCACATCTGCTTGTTTCATTTCATGATTCTGGTTGTTTGATTCAGGATCAGTTGTCCAGGAGGATGATTGGTTCAGCTAGGAAGCATCATGGGCTTTATTACATATATGATTCCAGTGTAGCTCTGCAATGTGAAGTATCCAGTACATGTCCTTTGCCTTCTGCTTTGTCTTCTACCAGTCTTGAGTCTGATGCGTATCTGTGGCATGCCAGACTTGGGCATGCCTCATCCACTAGAATACAAGAGTTGCATAGGCTACATCCAGACATACCTTCTTTTAATCAGAATAATGTTTGTACAGTGTGTCCCTTAGCGAAATTGAAGAGGTCACCATTTCCCACTTCTGTTACAACCTCTAAGCTTCCTTTTGATGTTGTTCATGTTGATATTTGGGGCCCTTATAGGCACCCTACAATGTACAGTCAAAAGTATTTTCTGACTATAGCTGATGACTGTTCAAGGTATACTTGGATATATCTCCTTAAAGCAAAGTCTGAGGTTAGGCAAGTTTTGCATAGCTTCTTTCACTATGTGTTTACTCAATTTAATGTTCATATCAAGGTTGTTAGGAGTGATAATGGACTTGAATTCAAAATGTCTGAGTTTTATATGCAACATGGGGTAGTTCATCAGACAACCTGTAACTATACTCCCCAACAGAATGGGGTGGTTGAAAGGAAGCATCAACACCTTTTGGTTGTAGCTAGAGCACTTAGGTTTCATGCCTCATTACCTATTGAGTATTGGGGATTCTGTCTTCAGCATGCCACTTATTTAATAAATTTGATGCCATCACCCGTACTTCAAAATAAGACTCCTTATGAGGTTTTACATCAGAATCAGCCTGTTTATATTCATCTGAGAGTATTTGGGTGTTTGGCGTTTGCTTGTGACAACACCCCTCATAAGGCAAAATTTGAGCCCAGGTCTATGCCTTGTGTTTTTCTTGGTTTTCCTATGAATACAAAGGGGTATATCCTTCAAAAACTGGAAGACAAATCTATTATTCTGTCTAGAGACGTTCTGTTTTATGAAAGTTCATTTCCATTTTCCAATGGATCTTCTTTGCCAGCGGCATCAGTCCCAGTCCCTCATGCTGTGGCTGACGTTCCTCTGAGTTCTTGTCCATCTCCTACTCAAGTACATCCCTTACATGAGTTGCCACCTTCTCCTGATACTCTTCATTCAACTGACACTGTGTCTCCTTCAGAGTCACCATTGCCTTCAGTGTCATCTTCTCCTAGTTCGTCCTCCAAGGCTTCAGGATTCCTTCCAAATGATCAGATACCTGTAACTCAGTTGGAAGTTCATTTGCCTCCAGTATCAGGTTCTGATCACAGACATACTAGATCTAGGCATGCCCCGTCATACTTACAGGATTACTATTGTAATCTTAGTCACTCTTCTGACATTTTTGATTCTTCTGGCTCTATGCCATATCCTATACAAGCATATCACTCTCTTGAAGCTTTGGCTCCTGAATACAGATCCTACATCCTCAGCATCAGTGCTGAACAAGAACCTGTGACATATCAGCAGGCTGCTGCATCAGCAGCCTGGCAGCAAGCTATGCAGCTTGAGTTGGCAGCCTTAGAGGCCACACATACCTGGGACATTGTTCCCTTGCCACTGGGTAAGCAGCCTATTGGCTGTAAATGGGTTTACAAGGTCAAACACAAGGCAGATGGATCTATTGAGAGATATAAAGCCAGGCTTGTGGCTAAGGGGTACACTCAGCAACCAGGTATAGATTATGTTGATACTTTTTCCCCTGTGGCCAAAATGACTTCTGTGCGTCTATTTTTGCCTTTGGCATCTGTGAATCATTGGCATGTGCATCAATTAGATATCAATAATGCCTTTCTTCATGGTGATCTATATCAGGAGATTTATATGGAGTTGCCTCAAGGTGTCCAGTCATACATCCCTAATGCAGTTTGCAGGCTTCAGAAATCTCTTTATGGACTTAAACAAGCCAGTAGACAATGGAATGAAAAGCTTACTTTATACTTACTGTCTCAGGGTTATACACAGTCTAAAAATGATTACACCTTGTTCACTAAAAGAGCTTCAGATTCTTTCATAGCTTTGCTCATTTATGTTGATGACATTATTGTCGCTAGTGATTCATTATCTCATATTCAACATCTGAAAGAGCATTTGCATTCTACATTTCAAATCAAAGATTTAGGTGTTCTTAGATATTTTCTGGGGCTTGAAGTGGCAAGGTCTCAGGGGGGGTTTATGATTTGTCAAAGAAAATATGCACTGGAATTGTTAGAAAAGACAGGTTTTTTGGCAGCTAAACCTGTTTTGACACCTATGGAGCAGAATCTAAAACTGGAACATAATGATTCACCTTTATTTTCAGATGTGTCTTGTTACAGGAGGATTATTGGCAAGTTATTGTATCTTACTATTACAAGGCCTGATATTTCATATGCTGTCCAACAATTAAGACAGTTTTTAGATTGTCCCACAGAAATGCATATGAAGGCTTTTCATAGGGTGCTTAGGTATCTGAAGGGTAGTCCTGGTCAAGGACTGTTGTTTCCTAGCACAGGTTCAAAATTGCTTAAAGCTTATTCAGATTCAGACTGGGGTGGGTGTACTGAAACCAGGAGATCTGTTACAGGGTATTGTATGTTCTTTGGTGATGCTCTGGTGTCTTGGAAAGCAAAGAAACAATCTACAGTGTCAAGATCCTCTTCAGAGGCTGAGTACAGGTCTCTTGCTGCAGCTACTTGTGAAGTACAGTGGTTGCTATATCTGTTGAAGGACCTGGGGGTAGAACAGAAAGAACCTGTGGAGCTGTTTTGTGATAATAAGAGTGCCATATATATAGTAGAAAATCCAGTGTTTCATGAAAGAACAAAACATATAGAAGTGGACTGTCATGTAGTCAGAGACAAGTTTCAAGAAGGGGTGATTAAGCCAATGCCAGTCAAGACTGAGCTTCAGGTGGCTGATTTGTTTACTAAGGCATTGAGTTCACAGAGACTGCAATTTCTGACTTCTGCTTTAGGGGTTTGCAACATTTACAAGAAGTCAGAATTGAGGGGGGTGTTAAAGATACAGATGAAGATAAGAAGAAGAAGAAGTCTGTGATATAATCAGATGGTCTTGGCACGCATGGCACGGTTGGCGTACATGGCACGATTAGTCTTGGCACGAGTGGCACGGTTGGTGTACATGGCACGATTAGTCTTGGCACGCATGGCACGGTTGGCGTACATGGCACGATTAGTCTTGGCACGCATGGCAAGGTTGGCACGGTGGCACGCTTGGTGACTTGCCTGAGAATTCTGCAGCAGAAGCTACTGCTTCAACATTAAACCAGCTTACTTCTCACGTGTTAATTTTAGTTTCTAGATAGTTCCTTAGATTAGTATAAATACAAGTAATGATTGTACTACTAAGGTAGAGAGCATAATAAAATTTCTGATTCTTTCGTCTTTCTCAAGTTGAAGACATTCAACTTTGGCGCCAGAGCATTCTTTGCTCGTCATTTGATTTTCTCCTTTCACATTCGTTCTTAGTTCATTATACATTGATCAATTTGATCGTTAATTCTGAATCTCACATGAATTCTGACACACTTTCACCAAGAATGAAGCACCTGAGCTTCCTAAGGATGTTTTAATTGAAAATTCTTGTCATAAAGCTTCAGATACAAGGGAAATATCTTTGAAGGTAAATATGCGATCAAAAACAAAGTTTTGCCAGCTCGATTCTTGTTTGAACAGGGGCTTCGGAAAGACAATTCTGAGGATGAGGATCGTCAAAGAATCTTTGAGCGATCTGTGCTTGACAAACACGTCTTTAGTTACTTTTGTTAAGTTTCTCAATTTTCAAGAAATGCTAGAGCTCCGTCCTTAGATCTTGTATGTATGAATATAAATCCTTAAAGGGAATCATTCATGGAAAAAATAATTTTATTTGCTTCTCTCTTTACGCTTTTGACTACTGTGTAAACGTCAAATAGCACAGAAGGACAAACTCGCAGGATTAGAATATTTCTTTCTGTCTTATCTTATAAAATAAGTTTGCGTAAATCTTATGAAATCATCTGCAGATTCCAATGGGTTTCTTTGGTCTATAAATTAAGCCCACGTTCACAAATCTTTCCACCCAAATCCCAAATTTCTCAACATACAATTACTCTTTGTCAACTAATTCATTATGGTGAAGGTTGCTTATTCGGCTTCGCTAATGCTGCTACTCGTCACCTCTCTCCTTGCATGTAAGTTGTTCCCTCAAGTAAACTCATTCTACTGTAACGTTGGGGTTAAAATGCATCAGAATTTCTCTTTTTCACATCAGGTCATATAGATTATGCTAAAACGTGTGAATTTACGGTATTTTTTTTATTCATTTTACGATGACATAGTATTTGAACTAAGAATTGTTTATGTAGTCAACTCTGGAGCTGGTGAAGGCATGCCGGTAAGAAAGCTGAAGTTAGACCCGGTACCAGAATGTGTGGAAAACACATGCAATGGAAATGACGCTGACTGCGGTGATGCCGCATGTAAATGTTCGGAAGAGACAGGAGTAGACTGCATTTTGAGATAGGCATAGCAACAAATATTCACTTATCGTTCTGATTATGCTGTGACAAACTCAGGCACCCATAACCCACTTCCTCTTTTATATTTCAATTGCTGATGATGAAATAAAGCCTCCCAGCATCAGAGTTTCTGGAGTGTCAAACTATTTTCTGTTGTGATCGATCCTTTTAAGTGTTTGTCATGTGTACTGTAGATATTCTACAGAGTGTCCGAGTTTTGTGTTTTATGTTGTTGTAATAACAATGAGCGTATTTATGGGTTGTTCTGCAATAAAATCTCATATACTATTTTAGTTCACCTCTGCTTTTTTATTTTACACGATTGTGTCATCATCTAATATTTATTGTATAATGTACATATATGATTTGACCACGTTTAGATTTTACAAGATTGTGCCTTCATTTAATATTTATCGCAGAATCATACATATGCTGTAGCGCCCCGATCCGGACAGCCGTTCCGAACCGGTGCACCCATCGCAGCTTACTGAGAAGACTACAAGAAGTCTCATCTCTCGAATACACATCATCAATGACGTACGAGAATAAGCACGAACACACGTGCAAAATAAAATCTAAATCATCCAAATCCGTTTTCCCAAAACATAAGTAAATAAAGTAGTTTATGGACGCAGCCATCTAAGTCTTCAAATGAATGAGAGAAACTGAAATAATACGAAACAGTTTGGAACAATGCCCAGTACGAACACTAAACATCCCATTCCGCCCACTCGCCGTCATCCTCTATGAATATCATGTCATAACTGGGCTCATCTGCAAAACAATGGTAGTACCCTTAGCGAAAAACGCTAGCAAGTAACCCGCTTATAAGACATATGGGATCAACGCATGGCAAGACATGAGTAATATTTAAATCAAGGGGTTGATGGGGCACATGTCTTGTATAACTTCAAGAATATAAATTTATAGCATAACAGAATAAGATTAATAATTAATACGCATTCGACAATTCAATAACCATCCAATTTCAATTCAATCGTACCGTAACGACTCACGTGATGCATGGCAGTTCAAAGCATGCACTAAACTACACAAACCCCAAATGCTTATGCTTCACTTTTCAAAATAGTGCAATGCATGTCATAATGTCCGGTTACATAACTTTATACCCTGTGGTAGGCCACAACTTATCTTTATACCCTGTGACGCACCACAGCTCAACTTTATACCCTGTAATGTGCCACATCTTGTCTTTATACTCTATGACACATTACAGCTCACTTTATACCCTGTGATGGTTATAGCTTGTCTTTATACCCTGTAACGCATCACAGCTCATTTCGCAAACTGTATACCCTGTGCCGATGCACAGCTCTTATCAAAACATAATGCAAATGCAAGTGCCATGATGCAAAAATGCACGACTTCTCATCATTCAATCACATTCAATTGTCAAGCAATCATTCGAGGCTCACCTCATTCACAAACTCGAGCATATCCTTTCCGACAAGTCAACATCACCTAGACATTCATTCTGGAACCCAAAGGGCAATGTAGGAACCCTCACATTCCCCTTTTTGAACTCTGTAGAGCCTCGTACATTCATTCCTAACCCCTTAGGTCATTCACTTTGAAGTCCGATTCAAATACCCTATGAAGTCTCCACCGTTGATTCACCATCTTAAGACGTGTTCCCAAGACTTGGGCTAACCTCAATCAGGTCTTAAGAAGTCCCTAAGGTCACCCAAAGGATATGGGAAAGGATGGAATTTGAGTTTCTAAATTATATCCTATTATCTTATTTATCTTAAATAATAAAATTCTAATATTCAATTCTAAATTAAATACTACTTAATTCTATCATTTATTCCCTTAATAAATACTAATAAATCTAGCATTCAATTCTTAATTCATTTCTATTAATTGTCATTAATTGCATTTAATATTCTTTTTATCCTCTAATTATTTTACGGAGGGTGCGAGGCATAACATATGCTTTGCCAGATTTGTGGATAACGTTGACTTAATTTCTAATTCATTCGAGTCAGGTATTATTGGAAACAATCAATCATGTACAAAGACGCAACCCTTCGGTATGTGCGTATATAAACAGTAAATAGTATGTCAAACTCGGGACGAGTCGATGACTCTGTACTTAAGACGCATTGCTCTAGTAAACTGTTCCCAATTGACGTTAGCAATCGTCTCCCAGGATACAACGAGTACCTATGTGACATCCTCCCTAACATCCAATGGTTGAGCCTCAAGGACATGGCTCGGGTCCGATACATATTTCCTCAGTTGAGACACATAAAATACATTATGTACTTGTGATAAGATTGGAGGCAACGCTAATCGGTAGGCTCTTTCCCCAACCTTGCCAAGCACCTCGTATGGACCAATATATCTAGGACGTAACTTGCCCTTCATTCCGAATCTCGCCACTCCCTTGGTGGGTGGAACTCGTAGATAAACCTTTTCACCTTCCTCAAACTCCAAGGGTCGGCTTTTTGTATCGGTCCAACTCTTAGTGCGATCTTGCACCACCCTTAGCCTCTCTCTTATGATTTTCACTTTCTCAATTGTCTGTTCGACTAACTCAGGTGCAGTGATCGTCCTTGTCCCAACTTTGTCCCAACAAACCGGAGATCGGCACTTCCGTCCGTATAGAGCCTCAAATGGAGCCATACCAATGGCACTGTGGTGGCTATTGTTGTAAGAGAATTCCATCAGTTTCAACATGTTATCCCAGTTTCCTTTAAAATCTAATGCGCATGCTCTCAGCATGTCCTCAAAAGTTTGGATGGTCCTTTCAGACTGTCCATCCGTCTGTGGGTGGTAAGCTGTGCTCATCCTTAACTAAGTGCCCATGGCTTTTTGGAAAGCCATCCAAAACTTAGATGTGAACCTGTGGTCACGGTCTGATACAATACTGACGGGCACTCCATGCAAGCTCACAATGTTATCCACATATATGTTGGACAATTTCTCATAAGAAGTACCATGTGGCATAGCTATGAAATGAGCTGTCTTTGTCAAGCTGTCTATAATTACCCAAATCATCTCATTCCCACTTCTGGTTTTGGGTAACCCATCAGAAGTCCATTGTCACGTGTTCCCATTTCCATTCAGGAATTTCGAGTGGCATCATCAAACCGCCAGGTCGTTGATGTTCTGCTTTGACTTGTTGGCATACTAAACACTTTTCAACATACTCCGTGATAGATCTTTTCATTCCTATCCACCAATAATTCCTTTTGAGGTCCTTGTACATTTTTGTACTGCCAGGGTGGATAGATATGTTGAAAAATATGTTTGGATAATTTTCAAAGTTATGATTTTAAGGAAGTGTCACACGTATGATAAAAAGATGAAACATATTAAACATGTGAGAAAGTTTGAACAGAGAACATTGAGCGCTTCATAAAGCGCTTTATCCTTCAGAAAGTTTAAACAGAAACTTTAGTTCAAACATTGAACGCTTCATAAAGCGCTTTATCATTTGAATAACTGAGATCAGAGAGTTCTGGTGCGCTACACCAAGCGCTTTATCATTTGAATAACTGAGATCAGAGAGTTCTGACGCGCTACACCAAGCGCTTTATTCTACGAAAAACTGGGATCAGAAAGTTTATGCGTGCTACACTAAGCGCTTTACTCTATATAAAAAAACTGGGATCAGAGAGTTTATGCGCGCTACACTAAGCGCTTTATTCATTTGGAAATTCTGAACAGAGAGTTCTGATGGCAACATGAAGCACTACATAAAGCGCTTGATCTATGAAAAAAAAATATTATTATGTGTTACAAATGTGATAAATAGTTGTTTTCATTTACATATATGTTCTTAATGTTTCATACATGATTTTGGTGATTTTATTATTTGATTTTTATGAATATTATTATGTCTTGTAACTAATATGCCGTGGAAGTTATACGACTTACCAAAAAGGGCAAAAAGTGGAATTTTAAGTCTTGCAGGTATATTGTCTTCACATATTCTATAATATGTTACTATGTAACATGATATTATCATCTCAAGACTATCTCTATGACATTCGTCATAATTATTTCAAGACAAGTCTATCTTTCTCAAAAATTGCTATCAAGGGAATTATCGTCTTTTTATTCTCGGAGCATATCGCGACATCTTCAATATGATTATTTCTCAAAGATATTATTATCATCATTATGGACTTCTTATGGTATTCTTGAAGTATCAACATCAAGATCATTATTGCTATATTTGGATTTCGGTATTCTCGGGATTTCTCGTTATGTGACATTTATTTTGTCACACTATATGGTCATCTTATGATATCATTATAAGACTTATTCTCAGATTATTGTGCAGTAATTTCATGTCACATTTGACATGGTAAATGGTTACAACTTTCAAGGAGAGAAAGGTGGAGATAGTTTTGACTATTTTCTACTTAAATCTAGCCATTCATTTTGAATTCAAGGGCTGAGATTAACTCTTATTTTTCTCATCAAAATGATACATTTACATGTGTACAAGAAGACTATCTCATGTGATGACAAGTGTACAAGGAAATTATGCTAGAACCAATCAAAAATCAAGGAATTATACTTGGTGGCAAAAAGTTGTCAACATGGCACACACATGGCCATATGGACGTTTTTATGGCTGAATGGAATTCAAATTTCTGCTGAGATTTCTTCTCCCACATGTGCTATTATGATGGAACAAACTTGGTTAACTTTTGAGAGATTTACTCATCATTTATCTCATCATTTATCTCCTTTAAATCTGAAATTTCCATGTCATATAATGCTGAAAAAGTTGGTGACATAGATGGACAAATCACATTGCTTGAAGGTGCCAAGTGTGCAAAGTCTTGAAGACAAGAACCAATGGTGTGAAGACAAGTGTGTTTGATGACATTCAAGGTGACAAATGGCAATCTTATCAACAAGGGATGCCTCACACTATAAATAGAGGTTGAAGTGAAGAGTTGAAGACACACCTCTTATGCTATCTTCTTCTTCTTCTCTATTCTTATTGTGCAGCTTGTGGTGAAATATTTGAAGTATTGTAATGCTGCTTAGATACACCTTATTGTGAAAGAATTGTTGTAATTGATAAGCCAAGTTTATAAGGCTTAATCAAAAGGTGAAAAGGTGTATGAGGTGTGATAGTGCTGAAATTCTGTAAAGGTGTTGTGAATAGCTTGAATAGGGTTGGTGTGAAGCCCAAGGATCGAGCTAAGGTGTAATTCTGTGACACTGGTGATAGTGAATACCGAGGAAGGTGTCCTCGAAGACTGGAGTAGGCACATTTGGCCGAACCAGTATAAAATTCTTGGTGTTCTTTACTTTCCGTACTTTATACTTTCAGTTTTCTATTCTCTGTTTTGTTAACACGTTTTATAAATTCTGGAAAAAATAGTAAACGGTTTTCAAAATTGCTAAAATTTTGCAGAGACATACTTTAGTCTCTTAGCTTTCATTTGAAACCAATTTGACTCAATTTGGATAAGTTTAGGTTAATCAAAAGTCCAAAGTTCTGCAACTGCTACAATCTGTTTTTCAGATTTGCAAAAGTTGAGAAAAGTGACTTGGTTGACTAACTTCCCAAACGAATTTTCCAAAACTGTTTCAACCCATTATTATACATATCTTAAGGGATTATTGTGTTAAATTTTCAAAGGTTTTGGACTTGGGGATTGATCGGGAAAAAATTTGTGAAGTTGAGTCAGTTTCTGAACTCTGTTCTAGAATTCTGTGTAGACAAAAAGTTTTTGATTAGTTGAACGTCTTAAACATTTTATTTTGACTTGATATTTTTACAGGAGTTAGAAAACATCTTGAAGTGTGTTCCTGGAAAGTTTCATAATTTTTGGAAGTGTTTTCAAAGTTGGAAAAATATTTTCAAAAACAGTTTCTGTTTTCTGAGTTTCAGATTTCAGAACTGAGGGGTTTTGAAAAGGGTTTAAAATAGTGTAATTTCCGCTAACCACTATTCACCCCCCCCCCTCTAGTGGTGTTTGTGCAGGGATTTCGATCCAACAATTGGTATCAGAGCCAGGTTCCACCACTCTAAGAACACGAAGCAAAAACAAGGTACCTTAGCTACTTTCACACAATGGCCATAATTCCTCACAAAGGTGAGTTAGAAGGTATGTCTACTCAACGCCCTCCTCTTTTTGATGGTAATAACTTTGTTCATTGGAAGTTGAGAATGAAATTATTCTTGATGGCTATAGATATTGATTTATGGTCAATAGTTGAGGATGGTCCGTATATTCCTACCAAAGTTGTTAAAGTAAATGATGTGACACAAGAGGTAGAAAAATACAAAAGCGAATGGACTAGTGATGATAAGAAAAAGATGTCTATGAATGCTAAAGCTATGCAATTACTCTTGAATGGTCTTACTAGTTCCGAAGCAGGTTATGTTTCTAATTGCAATAGTGCTCATGATATGTGGAAATCTTTGGAATTAAAGCATGAAGGTACAAGCGATGTTAAAGATTCAAAAATAAATATGCTTATGACTGAATTAGAATGCTTTAAAATGCTGCCAAACGAATCCATAGTTTCTATGGATTTAAGGCTTACTAATGTGTTTAATGCTCTTGAGTCATTAGGAAAGTCTTTTACAAATAAAGAGAAGGTACAGAAAGTCCTTCGAAGCTTGCCTGCTGAATGGGATGCAAAGGTTACTGCGATTGAAGAAATGAAATCCATCACCAAAATGGATGAATTGATTGGCTCACTCAAGGTATATGAAGCAAAAATGAATCAAAGAAAATCTGAGTCTTCAAAACAGTCCGGTAAGGCTATTGCTTTTAAAACTGCCGAATCTTCACATGTGAGCACTGATGAAGAAAATGATGATAGTGAGTTAGATGATGATTTAATTTCAGTAGCGAGAAAATTGAGAAGATTTTTTAAACGTACAAATAGAAAACAATCTTCTTCTCCTCCTTCTCAACTTAAAAGAAATAATTCTTCTAAGAATGAGAATAATGAAAAATGGTATAACAAAGAGTTGAAATGCTATGAATGTGGACAAAAGGGACATATTTCTTATGATTGTCCAAACAAGAACAAGCAAACAAAAGAGACTCAAAGGAATAAGCAAAAGGAGTCAAAACCAAGGAAAGGTAAAAGAGCAATGAAGGCTAGTACTTGGAGTGACTCATCCGACTCAGAATCCGAGCAATCCGAAGATGAAGAGGCACAAGTATGTTTTGTTTCAAAAGAGGTATCATCTTCTTCTGATTTAGATTCTGAGAATGACATGTCTCTTGATGAAATGCATATTGAGTTTATGAAAATGCATGCTCATTGTAAAAAGCTGTCTAAAGAGAAAAAGAAACTAATTGAGGAATACAACAAGTTGAAGACGTCCAACTTGGAAGTTTCGACTCAATTAGAGTCTTTAAAAGAAGAATCATCTAGTATTCTTAATTCATTAGAAACCAAAATAGGTTTGCATAAAAATAATGAACAAAAACTTAGTTCTGAAAATTGCCTGCTAAAATCAAAACTAAATGCATATGAAAATGAAATTTCCTTGTTAAAGGCATGCAAACTTGACTTAGAAAAAACGTTGGAACAATTTAAATCTGGAACAAACAAGTTGGATTCATTAATTGCATCACAAAAATATGGAAATGACAAAACCGGATTAGGATATAAAGAAGAACATGATAAATTAAGTAAAAAGACAAATTTTGTTTCTTCTATTTCTAAATTGCCTTATGTTGTAAAGAATAATGTGCCAATTCTTCCTACTCCTCCTTCTAAAACAAGAGTTGTACAACATGTTCCTAGGCAAAATTTTGCATATAGAAATTATGCATACATGTATACAAATTTGCCTAAACAAAGTAAAAATAATTATGTCTCATATAGAAAGAAATCAACAAGACATGGTTATTTATATGATTATTCTAGAAATAGTTCATCTTGGGCTAAAAATGTTTCTTATATGCCGAAGAAAAATTCATATGGAAACAATTCATCTACATTAAATGGCATGGTCAAATGTATAATAATCCTTTATATTTTTCAAACCATGAAAATGCCAAGTATGTGCCAAAAAGGTACATCCAAGTTTGGATACCCAAAGGGTATATAAACAAGGATATTACTAACGTCTAAGGACCCATCTAAAGGGTACCTAAACTTTATCTTCTTTGTAGGTTAATATTCACAAAGAATTAAAGAAGAGGATAAAGAAAGAAGATATAAAGAACAAAATAATAATGTTGAAAATATGTTTGATGATGATGACTTGTTACTTGAGCCTGTATGTGATCATCTAGATCCTATTCCCCCTGAATAAGACATGCATGAACCTTTAGGTGAAGTAAATCAAGAAATTTTGCAATTAGAAGATAATTCATCTAACTTACAAGATGTTCGAATTGTATATATTCACACTAATGAAACATTTGAACTAGATGAAGGTAAACCTAGTCAATCTAGGAATTGGATGGCACATAAAAGACAAACATAAACATCCTAAAGAATGTAACATTGGAGATATAAATGAAGGAATTAAAACTCGTAGAAGTATCAAACAATTGGATCATGACGAGAGACATGCATTAATATCTCACTTCGAACCTAGAATGTTAAGGAAGTCTTAGGGGATATATCATGGATAGAAAATCCACTAGCGGTATATGTCAATTCATAGGAACCAACTTAATCTTTTGGTTTTCTAAGAAACAAGCTAGTGTAGCTCTTTCTACCACCGAAGCCGAGTATATAGACTTAAGTTTATGCACTACCCAAATACTTTGGCTTAAACAACAACTCAGTGACTTTGGTATTATAATGAATAAGATTCCAATTTTCTATGATAGCACGAGTGCGATCAATCTTTCTCGGAATCCGGTACTTCATTTTAAGGCCAAACACATAGAAGTTAAATATCATTTCCTCCGTGACCATGTTCAAAATAAGGATATAGTCATAAACCATGTAAGAACTGATCATCAGGTTGCTGATATATTTACTAAACCCCTTAGTCAAGACACTTTTGAAAACTTACGAGCCAAGTTAGGTATGATGGCCTACGATACAATTGCGTGATTCTATCTTTTGCATGATTTGCAAAATAAAGGGGGAGATAGATATAAGAACATGATTTTAGTTGTTAAGTCATGGTTCTAAGGTTGAATGATAAGTTTTCAATTGGTATAAGTTTCAATTTGTGTTCAATTGGTTAGGAGCAAAGGTTAAGGGGGAGAATATCAGTTGAGGGGGAGCACATATGTTAAAACATGTATTTAAAAAGAATTTCAAAACAATTGGTAAGTATGTGATAAAGGTTGGTAAAGAGTTGTGACATTAAAATCAAGTAGAGTTATTTTGAAAATCATCCAAAAGGGGGAGAATGTTGAAAAATATGTTTGGATAATTTTCAAAGTTATGATTTTAAGGAAGTGTCACACGTATGATAAAAAGATGAAACATATTAAACATGTGAGAAAGTTTGAACAGAGAACATTGAGCGCTTCATAAAGCGCTTTATCCTTCAGAAAGTTTAAACAGAAACTTTAGTTCAAACATTGAACGCTTCATAAAGCGCTTTATCATTTGAATAACTGAGATCAGAGAGTTCTGGTGCGCTACACCAAGCGCTTTATCATTTGAATAACTGAGATCAGAGAGTTCTGACGCGCTACACCAAGCGCTTTATTCTACGAAAAACTGGGATCAGAAAGTTTATGCGTGCTACACTAAGCGCTTTACTCTATATAAAAAAACTGGGATCAGAGAGTTTATGCGCGCTACACTAAGCGCTTTATTCATTTGGAAATTCTGAACAGAGAGTTCTGATGGCAACATGAAGCACTACATAAAGCGCTTGATCTATGAAAAAAAATATTATTATGTGTTACAAATGTGATAAATAGTTGTTTTCATTTACATATATGTTCTTAATGTTTCATACATGATTTTGGTGATTTTATTATTTGATTTTTATGAATATTATTATGTCTTGTAACTAATATGCCGTGGAAGTTATACGACTTACCAAAAAGGGCAAAAAGTGGAATTTTAAGTCTTGCAGGTATATTGTCTTCACATATTCTATAATATGTTACTATGTAACATGATATTATCATCTCAAGACTATCTCTATGACATTCGTCATAATTATTTCAAGACAAGTCTATCTTTCTCAAAAATTGCTATCAAGGGAATTATCGTCTTTTTATTCTCGGAGCATATCGCGACATCTTCAATATGATTATTTCTCAAAGATATTATTATCATCATTATGGACTTCTTATGGATATTCTTGAAGTATCAACATCAAGATCATTATTGCTATATTTGGATTTCGGTATTCTCGGGATTTCTCGTTATGTGACATTTATTTTGTCACACTATATGGTCATCTTATGATATCATTATAAGACTTATTCTCAGATTATTGTGCAGTAATTTCATGTCACATTGACATGGTAAATGGTTACAACTTTCAAGGAGAGAAAGGTGGAGATAGTTTTGACTATTTTCTACTTAAATCTAGCCATTCATTTTGAATTCAAGGGCTGAGATTAACTCTTATTTTTCTCATCAAAATGATACATTTACATGTGTACAAGAAGACTATCTCATGTGATGACAAGTGTACAAGGAAATTATGCTAGAACCAATCAAAAATCAAGGATTATACTTGGTGGCAAAAAGTTGTCAACATGGCACACACATGGCCATATGGACGTTTTTATGGCTGAATGGAATTCAAATTTCTGCTGAGATTTCTTCTCCCACATGTGCTATTATGATGGAACTAAACTTGGTTAACTTTTGAGAGATTTACTCATCATTTATCTCATCATTTATCTCCTTTAAATCTGAAATTTCCATGTCATATAATGCTGAAAAAGTTGGTGACATAGATGGACAAATCACATTGCTTGAAGGTGCCAAGTGTGCAAAGTCTTGAAAGACAAGAACCAATGGTGTGAAGACAAGTGTGTTTGATGACATTCAAGGTGACAAATGGCAATCTTATCAACAAGGGATGCCTCACACTATAAATAGAGGTTGAAGTGAAGAGTTGAAGACACACCTCTCATGCTATCTTCTTCTTCTTCTCTATTCTTATTGTGCAGCTTGTGGTGAAATATTTGAAGTATTGTAATGCTGCTTAGATACACCTTATTGTGGTAAGAATTGTTGTAATTGATAAGCCAAGTTTATAAGGCTTAATCAAAAGGTGAAAAGGTGTATGAGGTGTGATAGTGCTGAAATTCTGTAAAGGTGTTGTGAATAGCTTGAATAGGGTTGGTGTGAAGCCCAAGGATCGAGCTAAGGTGTAATTCTGTGACACTGGTGATAGTGAATACCGAGGAAGGTGTCCTCGAAGACTGGAGTAGGCACATTTGGCCGAACCAGTATAAAATTCTTGGTGTTCTTTACTTTCCGTACTTTATACTTTCAGTTTTCTATTCTCTGTTTTGTTAACACGTTTTATAAATTCTGGAAAAAATAGTAAACGGTTTTCAAAATTGCTAAAATTTTGCAGAGACATACTTTAGTCTCTTAGCTTTCATTTGAAACCAATTTGACTCAATTTGGATAAGTTTAGGTTAATCAAAAGTCCAAAGTTCTGCAACTGCTACAATCTGTTTTTCAGATTTGCAAAAGTTGAGAAAAGTGACTTGGTTGACTAACTTCCCAAACGAATTTTCCAAAACTGTTTCAACCCATTATTATACATATCTTAAGGATTATTGTGTTAAATTTTCAAAGGTTTTGGACTTGGGGATTGTACGGGAAAAAATTTGTGAAGTTGAGTCAGTTTCTGAACTCTGTTCTAGAATTCTGTGTAGACAAAAAGTTTTTGATTAGTTGAACGTCTTAAACATTTTATTTTGACTTGATATTTTTACAGGAGTTAGAAAACATCTTGAAGTGTGTTCCTGGAAAGTTTCATAATTTTTGGAAGTGTTTTCAAAGTTGGAAAAATATTTTCAAAAACAGTTTCTGTTTTCTGAGTTTCAGATTTCAGAACTGAGGGGTTTTGAAAAGGGTTTAAAATAGTGTAATTTCCGCTAACCACTATTCACCCCCCCCCCCCTCTAGTGGTGTTTGTGCAGGGATTTCGATCCAACAATTGGTATCAGAGCCAGGTTCCACCACTCTAAGAACACGAAGCAAAAACAAGGTACCTTAGCTACTTTCACACAATGGCCATAATTCCTCACAAAGGTGAGTTAGAAGGTATGTCTACTCAACGCCCTCCTCTTTTTGATGGTAATAACTTTGTTCATTGGAAGTTGAGAATGAAATTATTCTTGATGGCTATAGATATTGATTTATGGTCAATAGTTGAGGAATGGTCCGTATATTCCTACCAAAGTTGTTAAAGTAAATGATGTGACACAAGAGGTAGAAAAATACAAAAGCGAATGGACTAGTGATGATAAGAAAAAGATGTCTATGAATGCTAAAGCTATGCAATTACTCTTGAATGGTCTTACTAGTTCCGAAGCAGGTTATGTTTCTAATTGCAATAGTGCTCATGATATGTGGAAATCTTTGGAATTAAAGCATGAAGGTACAAGCGATGTTAAAGATTCAAAAATAAATATGCTTATGACTGAATTAGAATGCTTTAAAATGCTGCCAAACGAATCCATATTTTCTATGGATTTAAGGCTTACTAATGTGTTTAATGCTCTTGAGTCATTAGGAAAGTCTTTTACAAATAAAGAGAAGGTACAGAAAGTCCTTCGAAGCTTGCCTGCTGAATGGGATGCAAAGGTTACTGCGATTGAAGAAATGAAATCCATCACCAAAATGGATGAATTGATTGGCTCACTCAAGGTATATGAAGCAAAAATGAATCAAAGAAAATCTGAGTCTTCAAAACAGTCCGGTAAGGCTATTGCTTTTAAAACTGCCGAATCTTCACATGTGAGCACTGATGAAGAAAATGATGATAGTGAGTTAGATGATGATTTAATTTCAGTAGCGAGAAAATTGAGAAGATTTTTTAAACGTACAAATAGAAAACAATCTTCTTCTCCTCCTTCTCAACTTAAAAGAAATAATTCTTCTAAGAATGAGAATAATGAAAAATGGTATAACAAAGAGTTGAAATGCTATGAATGTGGACAAAAGGGACATATTTCTTATGATTGTCCAAACAAGAACAAGCAAACAAAAGAGACTCAAAGGAATAAGCAAAAGGAGTCAAAACCAAGGAAAGGTAAAAGAGCAATGAAGGCTAGTACTTGGAGTGACTCATCCGACTCAGAATCCGAGCAATCCGAAGATGAAGAGGCACAAGTATGTTTTGTTTCAAAAGAGGTATCATCTTCTTCTGATTTAGATTCTGAGAATGACATGTCTCTTGATGAAATGCATATTGAGTTTATGAAAATGCATGCTCATTGTAAAAAGCTGTCTAAAGAGAAAAAGAAACTAATTGAGGAATACAACAAGTTGAAGACGTCCAACTTGGAAGTTTCGACTCAATTAGAGTCTTTAAAAGAAGAATCATCTAGTATTCTTAATTCATTAGAAACCAAAATAGGTTTGCATAAAAATAATGAACAAAAACTTAGTTCTGAAAATTGCCTGCTAAAATCAAAACTAAATGCATATGAAAATAAAATTTCCTTGTTAAAGGCATGCAAACTTGACTTAGAAAAAACGTTGGAACAATTTAAATCTGGAACAAACAAGTTGGATTCATTAATTGCATCACAAAAATATGGAAATGACAAAACCGGATTAGGATATAAAGAAGAACATGATAAATTAAGTAAAAAGACAAACTTTTGTTTCTTCTATTTCTAAATTGCCTTATGTTGTAAAGAATAATGTGCCAATTCTTCCTACTCCTCCTTCTAAAACAAGAGTTGTACAACATGTTCCTAGGCAAAATTTTGCATATAGAAATTATGCATACATGTATACAAATTTTCCTAAACAAAGTAAAAATAATTATGTCTCATATAGAAAGAAATCAACAAGACATGGTTATTTATATGATTATTCTAGAAATAGTTCATCTTGGGCTAAAAATGTTTCTTATATGCCGAAGAAAAATTCATATGGAAACAATTCATCTACATGGCATGGTCAAATGTATAATAATCCTTTATATTTTTCAAACCATGAAAATGCCAAGTATGTGCCAAAAAGGTACATCCAAGTTTGGATACCCAAAGGGTATATAAACAAGAATATTACTAACGTCTAAGGACCCATCTAAAGGGTACCTAAACTTTATCTTCTTTGTAGGTTAATATTCACAAAGAATTAAAGAAGAGGATAAAGAAAGAAGATATAAAGAACAAAATAATAATGTTGAAAATATGTTTGATGATGATGACTTGTTACTTGAGCCTGTATGTGATCATCTAGATCCTATTCCCCCTGAATAAGACATGCATGAACCTTTAGGTGAAGTAAATCAAGAAATTTTGCAATTAGAAGATAATTCATCTAACTTACAAGATGTTCGAATTGTATATATTCACACTAATGAAACATTTGAACTAGATGAAGGTAAACCTAGTCAATCTAGGAATTGGAGGCACATAAAAGACAAACATAAACATCCTAAAGAATGTAACATTGGAGATATAAATGAAGGAATTAAAACTCGTAGAAGTATCAAACAATTGGATCATGACGAGAGACATGCATTAATATCTCACTTCGAACCTAGAATGTTAAGGAAGTCTTAGGGGATATATCATGGATAGAAAATTCACTAGCGGTATATGTCAATTCATAGGAACCAACTTAATCTTTTGGTTTTCTAAGAAACAAGCTAGTGTAACTCTTTCTACCACCGAAGCCGAGTATATAGACTTAAGTTTATGCACTACCCAAATACTTTGGCTTAAACAACAACTCAGTCACTTTGGTATTATAATGAATAAGATTCCAATTTTCTATGATAGCACGAGTGCGATCAATCTTTCTCGGAATCCGGTACTTCATTTTAAGGCCAAACACATAGAAGTTAAATATCATTTCCTCCGTGACCATGTTCAAAATAAGGATATAGTCATAAACCATGTAAGAACTGATCATCAGGTTGCTGATATATTTACTAAACCCCTTAGTCAAGACACTTTTGAAAACTTACGAGCCAAGTTAGGTATGATGGCCTACGATACAATTGCGTGATTCTATCTTTTGCATGATTTGCAAAATAAAGGGGGAGATAGATATAAGAACATGATTTTAGTTGTTAAGTCATGGTTCTAAGGTTGAATGATAAGTTTTCAATTGATATAAGTTTCAATTTGTGTTCAATTGGTTAGGAGCAAAGGTTAAGGGGGAGAATATCAGTTGAGGGGGAGCACATATGTTAAAACATGTATTTAAAAAGAATTTCAAAACAATTGGTAAGTATGTGATAAAGGTTGGTAAAGAGTTGTGACATTAAAATCATGTAGAGTTATTTTGAAAATCATCCAAAAGGGGGAGAATGTTGAAAAATATGTTTGGATAATTTTCAAAGTTATGATTTTAAGGAAGTGTCACACGTATGATAAAAAGATGAAACATATTAAACATGTGAGAAAGTTTGAACAGAGAACATTGAGCGCTTCATAAAGCGCTTTATCCTTCAGAAAGTTTAAACAGAAACTTTAGTTCAAACATTGAACGCTTCATAAAGCGCTTTATCATTTGAATAACTGAGATCAGAGAGTTCTGGTGCGCTACACCAAGCGCTTTATCATTTGAATAACTGAGATCAGAGAGTTCTGACGCGCTACACCAAGCGCTTTATTCTACGAAAAACTGGGATCAGAAAGTTTATGCGTGCTACACTAAGCGCTTTACTCTATATAAAAAAACTGGGATCAGAGAGTTTATGCGCGCTACACTAAGCGCTTTATTCATTTGGAAATTCTGAACAGAGAGTTCTGATGGCAACATGAAGCACTACATAAAGCGCTTGATCTATGAAAAAAAAAATATTATTATGTGTTACAAATGTGATAAATAGTTGTTTTCATTTACATATATGTTCTTAATGTTTCATACATGATTTTGGTGATTTTATTATTTGATTTTTATGAATATTATTATGTCTTGTAACTAATATGCCGTGGAAGTTATACGACTTACCAAAAAGGGCAAAAAGTGGAATTTTAAGTCTTGCAGGTATATTGTCTTCACATATTCTATAATATGTTACTATGTAACATGATATTATCATCTCAAGACTATCTCTATGACATTCGTCATAATTATTTCAAGACAAGTCTATCTTTCTCAAAAATTGCTATCAAGGGAATTATCGTCTTTTTATTCTCGGAGCATATCGCGACATCTTCAATATGATTATTTCTCAAAGATATTATTATCATCATTATGGACTTCTTATGGTATTCTTGAAGTATCAACATCAAGATCATTATTGCTATATTTGGATTTCGGTATTCTCGGGATTTCTCGTTATGTGACATTTATTTTGTCACACTATATGGTCATCTTATGATATCATTATAAGACTTATTCTCAGATTATTGTGCAGTAATTTCATGTCACATTTGACATGGTAAATGGTTACAACTTTCAAGGAGAGAAAGGTGGAGATAGTTTTGACTATTTTCTACTTAAATCTAGCCATTCATTTTGAATTGAAGGGCTGAGATTAACTCTTATTTTTCTCATCAAAATGATACATTTACATGTGTACAAGAAGACTATCTCATGTGATGACAAGTGTACAAGGAAATTATGCTAGAACCAATCAAAAATCAAGAATTATACTTGGTGGCAAAAAGTTGTCAACATGGCACACACATGGCCATATGGACGTTTTTATGGCTGAATGGAATTCAAATTTCTGCTGAGATTTCTTCTCCCACATGTGTTATTATGATGGAATAAACTTGGTTAACTTTTGAGAAATTTACTCATCATTTATCTCATCATTTATCTCCTTTAAATCTGAAATTTCCATGTCATATAATGCTGAAAAAGTTGGTGACATAGATGGACAAATCACATTGCTTGAAGGTGCCAAGTGTGCAAAGTCTTGAAAACAAGAACCAATGGTGTGAAGACAAGTGTGTTTGATGACATTCAAGGTGACAAATGGCAATCTTATCAACAAGGGATGCCTCACACTATAAATAGAGGTTGAAGTGAAGAGTTGAAGACACACCTCTTATGCTATCTTCTTCTTCTTCTCTATTCTTATTGTGCAGCTTGTGGTGAAATATTTGAAGTATTGTAATGCTGCTTAGATACACCTTATTGTGAAAGAATTGTTGTAATTGATAAGCCAAGTTTATAAGGCTTAATCAAAAGGTGAAAAGGTGTATGAGGTGTGATAGTGCTGAAATTCTGTAAAGGTGTGATACTGAGCTCCTTTAATTCTATCTACCAAGTCTGGACTGATAGACAGAGCTGTAAGAACATTCGCCACTGAGTCTATAACATCCAGACCAAACTCTTCAATCTCCCTTTCCAACAGGGACTGTCTAGCGTGACTAGACTTCCTGCTCAACGCGTCTACCACTTTATTTGCTTTACCCGGATGATAGTTGATGGTCAAGTCATAATCTTTGAGCAATTCCAACCATCTTCTTTGTCTCATGTTAAGCTCTTTTTGCGAGAATAAATATTTCAAGCTCTTGTGGTCAGTGAACACGGCACACTTTTCTCCATATAAGCAGTGTCTCCAGATCTTAAGGGCGAACACTATTGCCGCGAGTTCTAAGTCATGCGTCGGGTAGTTCTGCTCATATGGTTTTAACTGTCTCGACGCGTACGAAATAACTTGTCCATTTTGCATCAAGACACAACGTATAAACAGAAATTTAGTTTAAGACTGGCATATGTATATACAATGCATTAGTTGTAATGATAGACATACCTAGTCCTTTCTTGGATGCATCGCTATAGATCACAAAACCGTCGGTGCCGGATGGTTGTGCCAACACCGGGACAGTGGTCAATCTCTTCTTGAGCTCACAAAAGCTCTGCTCGCATTCAGCAGTCCATTCAAACTTAGTCTTCTTCTGAGTAAGTCGACTCAATGGAACTGCTATTGTGGAGAATCCCTCAACAAACTTCCTATAATAGCCTGCCAAGCCTAGGAAGCTTCTAACTTCGGTCACGTTTGTAGATCTTGGTCATTCAGTAATGCCTTCTATCTTCTTAGGATCCACAGAGATCCCATCCTCCGAAATCACATGACCGAGAAAGGCTACACTCCTTAGCCAGAATTCACACTTGCTGAATTTGGCATAAAGCTTCTGTTGCCTCAAAATTTCCAACACCACTCTTAGGTGTTCTGCATGGGATTGCTCATCCGGCGAGTAGACCAAGATATCATCGATGAACACCACAATGAATTGATCCAACTGTTCTTACAGTGTTCATCAAGTGCATAAAAGCTGCTGGGGCATTAGTCAATCCGAAAGGCATCACCAAAAACTCATAATGCCCATATCGAGTCCGGAAAGCTGTTTTAGGGACATCACCCGCCTTCACAAGCAGCTGATGATATCCCTGACGAATGTCAATCTTTGAGAACCATCGGGCTCCGTTTAGTTGATCGAATAAATCCTCAATCCTTGGCAGAGGATATTTGTTCTTGATGGTGATTTTGTTCAACTCATGGTAATCAATGCACAACCTTAAGCTGCCATCTTTCTTCTTGACAAATAAAACTGGAGCTCCCGAAGGTGACACACTGGGACAAATCAATTTCTTATCTAACAACTCCTGAAGTTGCCCCTTTAGCTCCTTAAGTTCAGCTGGAGCCATTCTGTAGGGTGCCTTAGATATAGGCTCGGCTCCCGGGATCAAGTTGATCTCAAACTCCACTTCTCTTGATGGGGTACTCCAGGCAAATCATCTGGAAATACGTCTTTGAATTCGTTGATTACCGGAATCTGGTCAATAGAGGGAGTTTCTTGCTTAGCATCCATAGTATAAACCATAAATCCCTCTGCTCCCTTTTGCAAAGCCTTGAAAGCTTTAATCACCATCAAGTATATCTTTTTCAAGGCTTTGGTTAGCTTGATATTTCCTTGTACCATTATTTCATTCATTTTAGGGTCCTTAACGGTCACTTGCTTAAGTCTGCAGTCGATATTGACATGATACTTGGTCAGCCATTCCATGCCCAATATCACGTCAAAATCCCTCATCGCAATTGGGACCAAAGTAACGGGAAGCACCTTCCCGTCTAGCTCCAATTCACAGTCTTTATACTGGTGGTGTGAAACCAGTACTTGTTCAACAACTGCCTGCACCCTGAAGGGGGTTTCAAGCCATTCGGGTAGACAATCGAGTCTTTTGGCGAATTTCTTAGATATGAATGAGTGACTCGCTCCACTATCAAACAATACGTTTGCAGGCACTTTATTAACTAAAATCGCACCTAAACACAAAGAGTGTAACACATAAAATTTTCATATAATGCACAGTCAATTTCAACTTAAGCTACTAAAATTCAACTTAAACAACTAATATTTAACTTAGATCGTACCTGTCACAACGTCAGTGCTCTCTTGCACCTCAGTATCGGTCATGACATGTACTCTCGCGTTGGGTTTGGGCCTACCCCTTTGCTGCTGTGACGGCCCTGCTTCTCGCTGTGGCCTTTGCTTCCACTCGGGACAATCCTTAATCCTGTGGCCCGTCTTGCCACACTTAAAACACGCGCCGGTTTGCTTCCAACACTCTCCTACATGATTCTTCTGGCAGTGGGGGCACACACTGGGCGCCTATCGATCAGGCTAATTCTGCTGTGGTGTCCTCTGGAACGGTCCAGCCTGCCCATTTCGGGGAATTTTGACCCAACGTCCGGGTCTATCTCCATTTCTATCATCTCTGGACCTCTTGCTAGTATTATCACGAGCCTCTCTAGGCTGCGACCTGCGCATGTCACTCTCCACACGGTAGTAATTATCCAGCATCTCCTCAAATGTTTCAGACTATACCCCGTTATAGCCGTCCGAATGCGGGGGTTCAACCCTTGCTCAAACTTGAGCATCTTCATCCTGTTGTTCTCTAATACCATGGGCGTGAACTTCCCCAAGGCGTGGAACCTATCAGCATAATCTGAAATGGACATTCTTTCTTGCTCCAACTTGTCAAACTGCCTCATCTTCTCCAAGATGGCAGTCTCTGGTGCATAATAGTCCCTATAAGCCTCAACAAAGTGTCTCCATAAGATAGGAGGAGTCATCTTGGGTAGCATAACATTCCACCAAGTGTTAGCCCGGCCACTCAGCAAGGGCGTGGCCACATCCACCTTGAGCTCTTCAGGCACTTGCACTAGCCTGAAGCATTTTTCTATTTCTTCCAACCAGAATCCACCTCTGGATCGGTGGTCCCCTCAAAAGTTGGGGCATGCATCTTTCGCATCTCCCCAATGTAGTACCTTATGCCATGTTGAGTCGGTGGTGGAGGAGGAGGCTGTTGTTGCTGCTGAGCAACACTCTGCGCAATCACTATGATCGCATCCATCAGGGCCTGAGGCATGACCATTTGTGGTGGCGGAGGATTGTCATTTCCGTTACCGCCATTTCCTTGGTTTTCTCTTCTGGGAGGCATTGTCTGCAAAATCAACGCTTATTAGCATTCATTAACTTCCAAAGATAATCCTGAAAGCCCATATGCATTGTACAGAACGGAACTTGTAAAACAAAAGAATAATAACGCTGATTAATTAAATTTATCGCACTCACACACACCCAACCCAATCAAACTTATATCTAAGATCATATACTTAGACCTATGGATCAACTTAAGGTCAAAATCATAGCTTAAGACTCTATATGACATAACCTAGGTCTCCGAGATATATCTGAAGCCTAGGCTCTGATACCACCTATAGCGCCCCGACCCGGACAGCGGATCCAAACCGGTGCACCTGTCGTAGCTTACCGAGAAAACTACAAGACGTCTCATCTCTCGAATACACATCATCAATGACGTACGAGAATAAGCACGGAGACACATGCAAAATAAAATCTAAATAATCCAAACCCGTTTTCCCAAAACATAAGTAAATAAAGTAGTTTATGGATGCAGCCATCTAAGTCTTCAAATGAATGAGAGAAACTAAAATAATATGAAACAGTTTGGAACAATTCCCAGTAAGAACACTAAACATCCTATTCCGTCCACTCGCTGTCATCCTCTATGAATATCATGTCATAACTGGGCTCATCTGCAAAACAATGGTAGTACCCTTAGCGAAAAATGCTAGCAAGTAACCCGCTTATAAGACATACGGGATCAACGCATGGCAAGACATGAGTAATATTTAAATCAAGGGGTTGATGGGGCACATGTCTTGTATAACTTCAAGAATATAAATTTATAGCATAACAGGATAAGATTAATAATTAATACGCATTCGACAATTCAATAACCATCCAATTTCAATTCAATCGTACCGTAACGACTCACGTGATGCATGGCAGTTCAAAGCATGCACTAAACTACACAAACCCCAAATGCTTATGCTTCACTTTTCAAAATAGTGCAATGCATGTCATAATGTCCGGTCACATAACTTTATACCCTGTGGTAGGCCACAACTTATCTTTATACCCTGTGATGCACCACAGCTCAACTTTATACCCTGTAATGTGCCACAGCTTGTCTTTATACCCTATGACACATTACAGCTCACTTTATACCCTGTGATGGTTACACCTTGTCTTTATACCCTGTAACGCATCACAGCTTATTTCGCAAACTGTATACCCTGTGCCGATGCACAACTCTTATCAAAACATAATGCAAATGCAAGTGCCATGATGCAAAAATGCATGACTTCTCATCATTCAATCACATTCAATTGTCAAGCAATCATTCGAGGCTCACCTCATTCACACACTCGAGCATATCCTTTCCAACAAGTCAACATCACCTAAACATTCATTCTGGAACCCAAAGGGCAATGTAGGAACCCTCACATTCCCCTTTTTAAACTCTGTAGAGCCTCATACATTCATTCCTAACCCCTTAGGTCATTCACTTTCAAGTCCGATTCAAATACCCTATGAAGTCTCCACCGTTGATTCACCATCTGAAGACGTGTTCCCAAGACTTGGGCTAACCTCAATCAGGTCCTAAGAAGTCCCTAAGGTCACCCAAAGGATCCCCTAGCTTACCTCTTTCTTACCTTATTTCCCCACAAAACAGATGGACGTCATACCCTAACGTCGATCGATCGACGTCCATCTGAGGCACGTCGATCGATCGACGTACATCTGAGACACATCGATCTCTCACCCCTTATACGTCGATTGATCTACGTTCATCTGAAGCACGTCAGTCTCTCACCAACTAGACATCGATTTCCAGAATTTTCATCCTGCGATTTCTGCAGAAACTGCAGATCTAAAACCAATCGATTTCCAACTTTCTTCCAACCATTCCAAGCCTAATCCTCCCTATCAATCCAATCTTAATTCACCAACACAAAACCTTTCACGTACCAATCACGGATTCAAGCCTAAAACGCACATCATTCATCAAAACGAACCCGAAACCTCACTTTTTCGCTCCCCTCTCCTTCGATCCAAAAATAGCACAAATAGGGATTCAAGGGATTGGGTTTTGCATGATCTCACCTAATCAACAACAACAATGATCTAAATCAAATAGCAGCCAAATCTCGAAACTAAAACACATAAATCACATATAGATTCACAGAAAGAAACTACTGCATGGTGATCCATTTTGATATCAAAAAATAGGTTTCTTTTTTGAAATGAGGAGAAACTGACGTCCTGTCAGTTTTGATATGGGAAAGGATGGAATTTGAGTTTCTAAATTATATCCTATTATCTTATTTATCTTAAATAATAAAATTCTAATATTCAATTCTAAATTAAATACTACTTAATTCTATCATTTATTCCCTTAATAAATACTAATAAATCTAGCATTCAATTCTTAATTCATTTCTATTAATTTTCATTAATTGCATTTAATATTCTTTTTATCCTCTAATTATTTTACGGAGGGTGCGGGGCATAACATATGCTTTGCCAAATTTGTGGATAACGTTGACTTAATTTCTAATTCATTCGAGTCAGGTAGTGTTGGAAACAATCAATCATGTACAAAGACGCAACCCTTCGGTATGTGCGTATATAAACAGTAAATAGTATCTCAAACTCGGGACGAGTCGAGGACTCTGTACTTAAGACGCATTGCTCTGGTAAACTGTTCCCAACCGACGTTAGCAATCGTCTCCCAGGATACAACGAGTACCTATTCAGTTGAGCGGCACTGCTTGACTTGAACTGCAGCGAACCTTCGAGTGTCCTGACTTCTCTTGGACGTGATGTAGAAAGAAGAAGAAGAAGACGAAATCAGAAGATGAATGTGTGTTCAGATTGCACACCCATTCTCTGTTTATATAGAGGGGTTGGTTGGAAATCGGTTTTCGCAGATGGACTCTTGACCGTCGGATCACAACAATAGATCAACTAGAGTCGTCGAATGAAAACCAACCAGCATTTGTTTGGCGGTTTTGGAAGGTTTAAATTACAGCAGTCAAATGAAACCGAACTACAAGATTAATCCTTGAGCGTTAGATGAAACAACATTCGGTTGGGCGGTTAAGTCAGTTTGAATTTCAGCCGTTGGACCAAAACTGACCCTTCCGCCACCGTTAAATCAAAACCATTTGATCTTACAGATAGGAAACCGTTTGATTTAAATCATGTAATCAAAACCGTTTAACCATTTGATCCTCATGATATTGGACTGGACCTAGGAGAACATTTGGGCTGCTGCACAGTTATGCCTGAAGCCTTTAACTATTTACAAAAAAATAGCTAATCCAAAAGCCTAAAGCGATTTTCTCCAAAAAGATAGGAACTGTTCCGGCCACGAGACCACGAGCCCCGAGCCACGAGCCCGAACTCGAGCCGAGCCGAGACGACCAAATAGGTGGGTGGGCGGCGGCAGAGCGCATGCGCGTGTGTGACACTTTATAGGTCTTCCCTCCGGTCAAAAACTTCTTATACCCTAGGGACACATTTAAAGTGACCATTCTAGCCATTTATAAGGTGGTTAAATTAGTTCATTTGTCTAAGGGTGATGTGCCCTCCTAAGAATAGGACACATCACCCACTAAATCATGTTTTCCATATACTTTGAACATTAATTTCTCATTCGCCCGGTATTGTAATTGAGTGATTCCAATGCCTAAAATTAATTACTCGTTACATAGATAATTAAGGGCCTATTAGTTTCAATTTTTCATTGACGAAAACTAATTATAATTAAGTTCAAAGTATGTTACTTAACCAAATTTGCAACTTCTCTTAATGGGCCAAAGCCCAAACTTCCAATTCCTCCAACAATCCCCCACATGAATGAAAATTAATGCAAATACAGACTCTATGGAGAAGTCAGACAAGAAAATGTTGCATCAGAAGAAGTAGCTTCTGGCTTTGAACCTTTCATAGTGATGTACCATCGGATCCATTCAGCTAATTGGTGACTTGATATCTTGAACCAGTCAGCCTTTGCTATGAACCTAGACAACAATACTCACATAATGTTTCTTTTAACACCCTTTTTGTTCTTATGGTTGTGTTTGTTTTGGCCATGAACAACTTTGTTTCAGAAAGTGTTTTAGAGAAATCTTGCCTCACAGAGTTCTCATAGAAGCGGCCCCACTTTACAATTTTGAAGGTGATTCCTATCATGAGCATCCTGCCATAGGACATCTTTAAAAGCTTTATCTTACCCTAAATATTCTCTGCAGACATCCCTTTTATGTAACAAAATGAGCAAGTGCTATACTGAAACTTCATAATTTAGTTGTCCCATTGAACCAAGATTCTGGGATCACCAGTCAACAAGGTTGGGATACCATTACAAAGATTCTTTCATTGTAGGGTTAAGTCCCATTCTGTTTGTCAATTTTCATATCTGATCTCTAGGCAAGCCTTTTGTAAGCGGATTCGCCAGATTCTCTATTGATTTTATGTAATCAATGGAAAGCACGCCATTAGATATCAACTGTTTAATGGAGTTTTGTCTCCGACGTATGTGTCATAACTTACCACTGTATATGCTGATTTGAGCTCACCCTATAGCTGACTGACTATTACAGTGTATGCTAATAGGAGCAATTGGCATAGGCCAACATGGAACATCTTCTAGAAAATTTCAAAGCCATTCAGCCTCTTCCACAGCTTTGTCCAGTGCTATAAACTCAGCTTCTATAGTGGACCGAGCTATGCACATTTGTTTTGTGGATTTCCATGACACAGCAGCACCACCAACAGTGAATAAGTATCCACTGGTGGACTTTGAATCCTTACTATCTGATATCCAATTTGCATCGCAATATCCTTCTCGTGTAATATAATCCAAGGTTCATTGTGTATTTCAAGTACCTCATCACTCTATTTAAAGCTTTCCAATGATCATCACTTTGATTACTGGTAAACCTGCTCAATTTGTTTACTGAACAAGCTAAATCTGGTCTTGTATAGTTTGTTATGTACATCAAACTTCCAATTACCTACGAGTACTTCAATTGAGCTAAGGGTTCACCTCAGTTTTCTTTAAGTGTATGCTTAAGTCAAGTGGGGTCTTTGTTGGTGTTGTATCAAACATATTAAATCGTTTGAGAACAGATACAATATAATGAGTTTGCGACATAACAAGATCATCATCCATCCAAGAAATTTTAATTCCTAGAATAACATTGGCAACCCCCATATCCTTCATATCAAAATTTTGTGTTAGCATCTTCTTTATGTTCAAGATGATGTCACGAGTACTGTCCATGATTAGCATGTCGTCTACACAGAGACATACTATCACACAAGCATTTGGTGTGTTTTTGATGTGCACACACTTGTCACACTCGTTGATCCTGAAGCCGTTTGACATCATTGCCGTATCAAATTTTAAATGCCACTGTTTGGGTGCTTGTTTAAGTCCGTACAAAGACTTACCAAGTCTACACACTTTCTTTTCTAGTCCTGGGACGACGAACCCTTTGGGTTGTTCTATATAAATTTCTTTCTCTAACTCACCATTTAGAAATGTAGTCTTCACATCCATTTGATGGATTTCTAAGTCGTAGACTGCAGCAATATCCACTAGCATCCTGATGGAAGTGATCCTAGTCACTGGTGAGTAGGTGCCAAAGAAGTCAAAGCCTTCTTTTTGTGGATAGCCTTTGGCTACCAATCTGGCCTTGTACTTGTCAATAGATCCATCTTCTTTTAATTTTGTCCTAAGAACCCACTTGCATCCGAGTGGTTTACTTCCTGGTGGAAGACCCACCAAGTCCCAGGTGTAATTTTGAAGAATAGAATCTATCTCACTATTCACTGCCTCTTTCCAGAAAGGAGCTTCTGAAGTTGTCATTGCCTCAGAGAAAGATCTTGGCTCGTTTTCTACAATGTAGGTTAGAAATCTGGTCCAAAAGATGTTGGTATTTTGGCTCGTTTGCTTTGACGAGGTTCCTCAGTTTCTTAAGGGGTCGTCTCACGCACTCGCTTACTAGTACTAGCTAGTTTATTGTTTTTGTCTTTCTTCGGAAAGACATTTTCAAAGAACACTGTATTCCTCGACTCCATGACAACATTTTCATGTATCTCGGGAATGTCTGATTTGTGCACTAAAAAACAATATGTACTACTGTTTGTTGTATAACCTATGAATATGCAATCAATTGTTTTAGGCTCGATTCTCACTTGTCTTGGTTTGGGTACAACAACCTTTGCTAGACATCCCCACACTTTAAAGTATTTATAGCTAGGCTTATAGCGTTTCCAAAGTTCACATGCGGTTTCATCCATCTTTTTAGATGGAATTCTATTTAAAATGACGTTGGCGGAGAGAATCGCTTCCTCCCACAAGTTCTGAGGTAAACCCGAATTTATCAACGTAGCATTTATTATTTCCTTTAAAGTACGGTTTTTGCGTTTTGCAATACCATTAGATTGATGTGAATATGGTGTAGTTGTTTGATGAATGATGCTATGTTCTGAACATAATTCATTAAACGATGCGTCATATTCCCTGCCTCTATCAGTTCAAATTGTTTTAATTCGTTTACTAAGTTGATTCTCAACTTTATTTTTATAGTCTTTAAAAGCATCAATGGCCTTATCTTTGCTACTTAGCAAAATAAACATAACAATATCTAGTGCAACGTCTATAAAAGTTACAAAGTACTTTTTACCTCCTCTTGTTTGTACAAACTTTAAATCACACAAGTATGTATAAATTAAATCCAAGGGTTTAGTGTTTCGTTCCGTTGAAGGAAATGGTGTTTTTGCCATTTTTCCTTCAACACATATTTGGCATTTTCTTTTATCATTAAAGTTCAGTTTGGATAATAAGTCAAGGTTAATCATTCGTTGTATTGACTTGTAATTAACAAGTCTGAAACGAAAATCCCATAAATAAGAGAAAACAGTTTTATTAGCCTGATTAGGCGCAAATTTCTTGGGTACAATTGTCATAACATTCAATTTAAACATATTATCAATAAGGTACCTTTTTCCTAAATGCAAGCCATTCTTAGAAAGAGTAAATTTGTTCGCTTGAAAAACTAGTCTAAAACCATGACAGACTAGTAGAGCACCAGATACCAAGTTCTTACAGATTTCAAGAACATGCTACACATTCTGCAGGGTCAGCTCCTTTCCTGAAGTCATTTTTAGAACCACCTTGTTCGAACCTTCAATCTTCGAGCTATCACAGTTTCCTATGAAGAGTTGTTCATTATTCATTGTGGGTACATAGTCTTTAAACATTGCCCTGTTGGCACATACGTGTCGAGTGGCCCCTGTGTCCATCCACCATTCACGCGGATTCCCCAATGCATTGCATTCAGTCACCATAGCGCAGAGATTCAGATCTCCATTGCGCTGACCAGATTCGCTTTTGCTTTGGTTTGACTCTGATTCTTTTTGGGCTTACGGCAGTCACTGTTGCGGTGCCCCAATTTTTCACAGTTATAACACTTTCCTGTGAACTTCTTTGCAATCTCCTTGCCCTTGACATTCATGCCCAAAGTGTTATTCTTCTTTTTATTTCAGGCCTCAGGAACATAAGCTTTGGCTTGAGCAGACTGAGAGGTTGGCTTTCTATCAGCACGACGATTGTCCTCCTCTATTCGGAGCTGGACAATCAAATCTTCTATTTTCATTTCCTTTCGTTTGTGCTTGAGATAGCTCTTACATTCTCTCCACGAAGGAGGTAGCTTCTCAATCACAGCCGCAACTTGAAAAGATTCACTGAGTGTCATGCCCTCTTCTTCCGCTTTAGATACCAAAATCTGTAATTCTTCAACTTCCGAAACTACATTTTTGGAATCTATCATTTTATAGTCCAGAAATCTACCAACTATTAATTTTTCCGTTTCAGCATCTTCTATGCGATATTTTTTATCTAAAGCCAACCACAACGATTTTGCAGTCTTAAAAGTACAAAACACGCCATAGATAGTATTATCTAGGCAACTCAGAATAAGATTCAAGCAACAGAAATTGTTATACGCCCATGCTTCAGCACTCAAGTTGTTCTGCATGTTTTGATTCTGATCCTCCACAGGTTCCACCACTGGTGGATCCTTGTTTAGAATTCTTGCCAAGCCTAGTGCTGTGAGATATAACAACATCTTTTGCTGCCATCTCTTAAAGAAATTGCCTGCGAATTTTTCAGGCTTGTCCACATGTGCAATTGTGACAGCAAGATTCATCTGAGGCCCTCCGTTAGGAGCCAAGGGAACTGTGTTGAACAACACATTGGTCTGGGCACCAGCTGCAATGTTATTGGTCCCGTCAGGTGCAGACACGGAGTGTGCACCGTTAAAGCCATGAACAGAATTGGAGCTCTCGTTTTCCATTCCTGTTCAGGTGATCAAAACGTATAGATCAAAACAGTTTCAGATAAGAAATGGGTAGAAACATACTACAAATCAGTGTATTATCACTGCTTTGCATACGGAAATTAAAGAATAGTACAGTAATTAATTGAATTGAATACGTCTTAAGGTTGTTGGAAACAATCAATCCTGTACCAAGACGCAACCGTTCGGTGTGTGCGTATGTAACAGTAAACAATATATCAAACACAGGACGAGTCAAGGACTCTGTCCTTAAGACGTATTGTTCCGGTATACTGTGCCCAACCGGCGTTAGAAATCGTCTCTTAGGATACAACGGGTACCTGTTCAGTTGACGGTACTGCTTAACTTGAACTGCAGCGAAATAGAGGGGTTGGCTGGAAATCGGTTTTCGCAGATGGACTCGTGACCGTCGAATCACAACCATAGATCAACTAGAGCCGCCGGACGAAAACCAACCAGTGTTTGTTTGTCGGCTTTGGAAGGTTTAAATTACAGCCGTCAGATGAAAACCGAACTACAGGATTAATACTGGAGCATTATATGAAAACCATATTCGGTTGGGCGGTTAGGTTAGCTTGAATTTCAGTCGTTGGATCAAAGCTGACCCTTCCGCCACCATTAGATCAAAACCGTTTGATCTTGCAAATAGGAAACCATTTGATTTAAATCATGCGATCAAAACTGTTTAACCGTTTGATCGTGATGATATTGGACCGGACCTAGGAGAACATTTGAGCCGGTGCGCAGCTAGACCTGAAGCCTTTAACTATTTACAAAAAATAATTAATCCAAAAGCCTAAACAGATTTTCTCCAAAAAAGATAAGAACTGTCCCGGCCCACGAGACCACGAGCCCGAGCTTGGGCCAAGCCGAGCCGGCCGAACGGGTGGGCAGGCGGCGGCGAAGCGCGCGTGTGTGTGACACTTTATAGGTCCCATACCCTAAGGACACATCTAAAGTGACCATTCTAGCCATTTACAAGGTGGCTAAATTAGTTCATTTGCCCATGTGGTATTCCTTCATAAGGGTGATGTGGCCTCGTAAGAATAGGACACATCACCCATTAAACCATGTTTTCCATCTACTTTGAACATTAATTTCTTATTCACCCGGTATCGTAATTGAGTGATTCCAAAACCTAAAATTAACTACTCGTTACGTATATAATTAAGGGCCTATTAGTTTCTATTTTTCATCTACTTTGAATATAGTTGTTGTATTCATCCCTTCTAGAGTTTTTTTATGGACCTAGCATATATTATTTTAGAAAGTGCAAAAGATTTTGATAACTCCATCACCAAAGAGATTTGGACCACTCTCAAAAAATTATACAACACATTATTTATCTCCTCTCGAAAATTATCTTCACGGACCTAGTATATGTTACTTTAGAAAGTGGAATAGATTTTGGGAAGATTTTAATATCTCCATGATCAAACAATTTGTATTCAACTATCTAATCCTTGACGTATATGTTATGCGCATAGAAGAACAAACAACGTTTAGGTACAATTATGATAAGATGTAACGTTCACCATGCATTTGAGGATTGTCTCTCTTCATCTAATGCAAACGATTGGTTCATAACATATTTAAATTATAAATTCGACCTTCTCTTGAGACACAAGCAAAGCAAAATTAGAAACATGAAGAGAAAAAGAATTGATATTTTATCTACCATTATAATCATGATATAAATGATTTCACTAAAACCAAGAATGTGATATATCTACCACTTTCACCAAGAATGAAGCACCTGAGCTTCCTAAGGCTGTTTTAATTGACAATTCTTGTCATAGAGCTTCAGATACAAGGGAAATATCTTTGAAGGTGAATGTGCGATCAAAAACAAAGTTTTGCCAGCTCGATTCTTGTTTAAACAGGGGCTTCGGAAAGACAATTCTGAGGATGAGGATCGTCAAAGAATCTGTTACGAGACCTGTAGTTGAATTCAGTGGGAGAGAGTTTGGAGCGTTAGATTGATCACTTAATCTAACGATACGAGTTAACTGGAAGGGGATAGTGCACGTGTGTATGGAGGTGGTGCAGCGGAGTTGGGGCATGTTGCTGCGGTGACAAGGTGATCAGCCGAAGAAGAAGAAGCAGGGCGCGGGAGTTTTAAAAATAAGAGGGAACTTACCATTTTGTCCTTTTATTATGTTTGTTCTAGGAATAACTGTAAGGGTAGTTTGGTAACTTCAGTAGTGGCAGTTATTTGTGGCTTTCTTCCCTGTATTTCACCTGGCTGGTTCGACGTTTTTGGTAGAATGGAAGTTACAACCATTTTCAGCATTCCTCTTTTCTCTAATCTTGCGTTTTTCATCTTTTGATCAAATTTGTCTTCTCTAATGGCGAATTCATGTATTTGAATCAAGTTTTCTTCGATATGTGTTGTAATATCGAATTGATCATTGTATGATCAAGTTTTTCACATGGTATCAGAGCCTTCCATATGTGATTTCGGAATTGTTTGTGATTGATGAATTTCGGTACTTTCATGGCTGCAAATCAGAGCTCTCCATCGTCCTCCTCAAACAATGTGAGTAATTCTGTTCAGTTAGATCCTTCGGAGGATCCCCTGTATATTCATCCTAGCGATAGCCCGTCCTTGGTCCTCGTTCAGCCATTACTGGATGGAAACAACTTTCATAGTTGGAGCAGAGCGTTTCGTAGAGCTTTGGAGTCTAAAAACAAAGTAGGCTTCATAACAGGTATGATTCCTAAACCTGCGGACACCAATCGTAGACTTGTGGCGTGGTCCAAAGCAAATAATATGGTAGCATCTTGGATAGTTAATTCAGTAGTTCCATCTATTGCACAGAGCATTTTATGGTTTGATAATGCCGTAGATATATGGAGTGATCTAAAGCAAAGGTATGGCAATGCGGATGTATTTAGATTATCGGATTTACAGGAACAGTTTTATGCCACAAAGCAGGAAAACTATACAGTCACCGAATATTACACAAAATTAAAGGTGATCTGGGAGGAACTTATGGTTTTGAGAGCTTTACCGAATTGTTTGTGTAATCGTTGCACTTGCAATATTACTGGCCAGATAAACAAATTCATTGAAGATGATTATGTCATTAGGTTCATAAAAGGATTAAATGAGGAGTATGAACCTGTAAAATCTCAAGTATTGTTGATGTCTCCACTTCCTGATCTGAGAACTACATTTGCTATGGCTGTCAAGTTAGAGAGAAAGTTGAATTACACACCTATTCAAGGTTCATTTGTTAACAATCCTTCTGTTGTGCTGAATACGAATGCTGGAAATGTGAAGGCTGGGCAATATAATGCCAAAATGAACAGCCAGAGTGGAAACTGGTATAAACCAACAGGTAGAGGCTTCAGGAAGGACTCTCAACGGCCTATGTGCACTCACTGCGGCATGCCCGGACATACGGTTGATAGATGCTATAAGAAGCATGGTTATCCTCCCGGTTATAAACCTAAAGGTCAGGTTAATTGTGTTGAAGGGAATTACCAAAGTAATCAAGAGATGGAAGGTGGTTGTCAGACAAATTATGAACATTGTCAAAGTGCTGAGGAATATCCAATGAACAAAGGAGTGCAGGTAATGTCTCCATTCACAGAAGAGCAATATAATCAGCTTATGAGTTTATTGCAGGAGCACAAGAGTAGAGGACGTATGGAGAGCAATGTTCAAACGGAGGGGAGTAGGGGACACCATGCCGTGATGTCAGCTCGGCAGGCTGATGTCTCTGAAAAGCAGACAGGTAATGTATTGCATTCTAATATTAATCGTGTATGGATTTTGGATTCTGGTGCTACAGATCACATCTGCTGCTCTTTGTCCCTATTTGAGTCATATCATTCAGTTAAATCCATGTTTGTCAAACTTCCAAATAACGTTCTAGCTCCTGTCACTCATATGGGCACAGTATGTTTGAGCCCGTTCCTTACTCTGTATGATGTCCTTCACGTGCCTTCCTTCGCATTTAATCTTTTGTCCTTGAGCAAACTCACAGTAAAGGGTGATGTAGAGTTAATTTTTCACGCAAATTCATGTGCAATACAGGATCATCTCAGCAAGAAGATGATTGGTTTAGCTGAGGTGAATCATGGGTTATATCATCTTCTTGGCAACACTCAGTCTTCAGCTTTGTCTCTACCTCGCTGCTCTCAAGTCCATACTGTAGAATTTTCAGAAGCTTTTCTTTGGCACTCAAGGCTTGGACATTTGTCATCTCCCAGGCTAGCAGAGATCAGCAAGACTAATCCATATATTGATGCATCCTTCCATTCTTCTTCTTGTACTATATGTCCTTTAGCTAAGCATAAAAGATCCCCGTTTCCTTCTTCTACTTCAGCATCTAAAGCACCCTTTTCTCTTGTTCATATGGATATATGGGGTCCATATAAGCACCCTACATTGTATAGACAGAAATATTTCCTTACAGTGGTTGATGACTATACACGATATGTTTGGATCTATTTGATGAAATCAAAGGCAGAAACTAGGAACATTGTTGAAAGTTTTTGTTCTTATGTCCATGTTCAGTTTAATGTTTCCATCAAAACCATAAGAACTGATAATGGGGTTGAATTCAAAATGAATCAGTTCTATGCATCAAAGGGGATATTACACCAGACTAGCTGCGTATATACCCCTCAACAAAACGGGCTAGTAGAGCGCAAACATCAGCACATCCTCAATGTGGCTCGGGCACTAAAGTTTCAATCAAATCTACCTATTACTCATTGGGGTTTCTGTGTGCAACATGCTGTGTACCTCATCAATATCACACCATCACCCTTGATTAACCACAAAACTCCATATGAGCTTTTGTACAACAAGTCCCCCATATATACTCATTTAAAGGTGTTTGGATGCCTATGTTTTGCAGCAAACACCTCCCCAGCTAAAGATAAGTTTTCTGTTAGGTCAAGGAAAAGTGTTTTCCTTGGGTTGTCCCATCTCACAAAAGGCTTTGTCCTCCAAGATCTCACTACCAAAGAAATATTCATTTCCAGGGATGTCCTATTCCATGAAGATGTGTTTCCTTATCAACCCAGTACCAATTCAAATCCTATTCTGAATTCATCAACTTCTTTTACACCCTTTGAACCTTCCACATTTCAACCCACCAATGGAACCAATGTATCATCACCCAGATGTGTTCCCCCTGAGTCCACATCTAGGGGGCACACCAACAAGTCTCTTCTTCTCCTTTTGGTCAAATTCATGATCAGACTCCTATCCAAGCTACCTCTGCTACCTCTGCTCCCTCTTCACCCTCTTCACCTGTTCGTACTCCACCTGCATCTTTCCCAAATGTTCAGCTTGATCAAGCACAGACACATAACATGCCCATAACTCCTGAGCCTTCAACCACACCTTCCTTTTCTTCTCACTCAATGCCAAATGATGACAGCAGCCCCATTAATACCCAAGAAGTGCCTATCAGCTCTATCCATATTGAATTACCTATGTCAAGACCCCACAGAAACAGACAGGCCCCATCATATCTCAAACAGTACTACTGCAATCAAATACAAATAGCCCCAACAGATAATCTGATGACCCAAACATTATCTTCATCTTCTCTTCTATCATCTTCACCTTCTGCCACTACCTCTAGGTCCATGCCACATCCAATACAAAATTATCTTTCTATGGATTCTCTAGCACCAAAATACAAAACATATGCTTTAAATATTGGTTTGCATACAGAGCCTAACTCCTTTGCAGAGGCAGCCGGCTCTGTCGAATGGCAGCAAGCCATGGACAATGAGATTGCAGCGTTGAAAGCAAATGATACATGGACGATGACTGAGCTACCTCCTGGAAAACAACCCATAGGATGCAAGTGGGTTTACAAAATCAAGCACAAGGCTGATGGGTCTGTTGAGAGGTACAAAGCTAGACTTGTAGCTAAGGGTTATACGCAACAGCTAGGGGTGGATTACCAGGAAACTTTCTCACCCGTTGCAAAGATGACTACTGTGAGGATGGTTTTGGCTTTGGCATCCAGACTCAATTGGAGTGTGCACCAATTGGATGTAAATAATGCCTTTTTACATGGTGATTTACATGAAGAAATATATATGGTGCCACCTCCTGGGATTGTGACAGAAAGTCCTAATGTGGTCTGTAAATTGCAAAAATATTTGTATGGATTGAAGCAAGCTAGTAGGGAATGGAATACCAAATTGACAAACTTTCTGGTTTCGCAAGGATTTTCTCAATCGAAGAATGATTATACGTTGTTTAGCAAGTTGGTCAATGGTTCTTTACTGGTATTGCTTGTGTACGTGGATGATGTGATTGTGGCATGTGAGGATGTTCAGGCTATTGAAGATATCAAGGATGCTTTGAACCGTAAGTTCAGGATAAAAGACTTGGGCAACTTGAAATTTTTCTTAGGAATTGAGGTGGCCAGATCATCTAAAGGGATGGTGCTTAATCAAAGAAAATATGCGTTGGAGTTGTTGGATGAAACAGGATTTCTGGGCTCTAAGCCAGTGGCCACGCCTATGGAGAGTCATGTCAAATTGTTGCATAATGACTCAAGTCTGTTGGACAATGTCAGTGAGTATAGGAGGTTAATTGGAAAGCTCATTTATCTTACAATTACCAGGCCTGACATTGCTTTTAGCGTGCAACAATTAAGTCAATTTTTAGATTGCCCAACTGTGAACCATCTTAAGGCAGCACACAGAGTCTTAAGGTATTTGAAGGGAACTGCTGGACAAGGGCTGTTACTGCCTAACACTGGTGAGCTGAGACTAAAGGGGTTTGTTGACTCAGATTGGGCAGGGTGTCATGAAACACGGAGGTCTGTTACTGGATATTGCGTATTCCTCGGAGACAGCTTGATATCATGGAAAGCCAAGAAGCAAACGACAGTTTCCAAATCCTCAGCAGAAGCTGAATACAGAGCGATGGCTTCAGCAGTTTGTGAGTTACAGTGGCTTCTTTATTTAGCTAAAGATTTGATGCTTGATGAGATGAAACCAGTGGAATTATTCTGTGACAGTAAGAGTGCCTTGTACATTGCTGAGAATCCGGTATTTCATGAGCGAACAAAACATATCGAAATTGACTGCCATATAGTCAGAGATAAAGTACAACAGCGCGTTGTCAAGCTAATGCCAGTTAAGACTCAGTTTCAATTAGCTGATATGTTCACCAAGGCATTAGATGGTAAGAGGTTGGCAGATTTGATTAGCAGTATAGGGATGTATAACATTTACAAGGCAAGCTGAGCTTGAGGGGGGCTGTTACGAGACCTGTAGTTGAATTCAGTGGGAGAGAGTTTGGAGCGTTAGATTGATCACTTAATCTAACGATACGAGTTAACTAGAAGGGGATAGTGCACGTGTGTATGGAGGTGGTGCAGCGGAGTTGGGGCATGTTGCTGCGGTGACAAGGTGATCAGCCGAAGAAGAAGAAGCAGGGCGCGGGAGTTTTAAAAATAAGAGGGAACTTACCATTTTGTCCTTTTATTATGTTTGTTCTAGGAATAACTGTAAGGGTAGTTTGGTGACTTCAGTAGTGGCAGTTATTTGTGGCTTTCTTCCCTGTATTTCACCTGGCTGGTTCGACGTTTTTGGTAGAATGGAAGTTACAACCATTTTCAGCATTCCTCTTTTCTCTAATCTTGCGTTTTTCATCTTTTGATCAAATTTGTCTTCTCTAATGGCGAATTCATGTATTTGAATCAAGTTTTCTTCGATATGTGTTGTAATATCGAATTGATCATTGTATGATCAAGTTTTTCACAGAATCTTTGAGCGATCTGTGCTTGACAAACACGTCTTTAGTTACTTTTGTTAAGTTTCTCAATTTTCAAGAAATGCTAGAGCTCCGTCCTTAGATCTTGTATGTATGAATATAAATCCTTAAAGGGAATCATTCATGGAAAAAATAATTTTATTTGCTTCTCTCTTTACTCTTTTGACTACTGTGTAAACGTCAAATAGCACAGAAGGAGAAACACCCAGGATTAAGATATTTCTTTTTGTCTTATCTTATGAAATAAGTTTGCATAAATCTTATGAAATCATCTGCAGATTCCAATGGGTTTCTTTGGTCTATAAATTAAGCCTACGTTCACAAATCTTTCCACCCAAATCCTAAATTTCTCAACATACAATTACTCTTTGTCAGCTATTTCATTATGGTGAAGGTTGCTTATTCGGCTTCGCTAATGCTGCTACTCGTCACTTCTCTCCTTGCATGTAAGTTGTTCCCTCAAGTAAACTCACTCTACTGTAACGTTGGGGTTAAAATGCATTAGAATTTCTCTCTTTCACGTCAGCGTCATATAGAGTATGCTAAAACGTGTGAAATTTTACTGTATTTTTTTATATTCAATTTACCATTACAGAGTCTTTGAACTAAGAACTGTTTATGCAGTTCACTCTGGAGCTGGTGAAGGCATGCCGGTAAGAAAGCTGAAGTTAGACCCGGTACCAGAATGTGTGGAAAACACATGCAATGGAAATGATGCTGACTGCGGTGATGCCGCATGTAAATGTTCTGAAGAGACAGGAGTAGACTGCATTTTGAGATAGGCATAGCAACAAATATTCACTTATCGTTCTGATTATGCTGTGACAAACTCAGGCACCCATAGCCCACTTCCTCTTTTATATTTCAAGTGCTGATGATGAAATAAAGCCTCCCAGCAACAGAGTTTCTGGAGTGTCATACTATTTTCTGTTCTAATCCTTTTTAAGTGTTTGTCATGTGTACTGGAGATATTCTACGCAGTGTCTGAGTTGTGTTTTATGTTTATGTAATAACAATGAGCGTATTTATGGGTTGTTCTGCAATAAAATTTCAAGTACTATCTTAGTTCACCTTTGCTTTTTGTTTTACACGATTGTGTCATCATCTAATATTTATCATATAATCGTACATATGATTTGACCACTTTTAAATTTTACAAGATGATGCCTTTAATAACTACGCAGAATCATACATATGCTTTTGCCATATTTATGCATCGCTTTGACTTAATTATTGACTCCTATACCTCTTTTGTTTATGGTTAAGGCGTAAGTTTTAACAAGGAAATCAAGATATCAAGCGGATGCAAGTAAAAATAACAGACTGCCTTATTGTATGTGCGTCCAACTAAAATACCAACGGAAGCAACAAGCTTCCTCAATTAGTAGATAAAAGTTGAGGGTAACGTCTATGCATAACCGTATACATATAGGTGCATATTCTATGAATAACATCTATGGATACAACAGAGTAACCTTCAAAAATCGTCATTTTCCTACCTTGCCAAATATAATATATAGTAGCTACCAGAGCCACGCCATAAGCCTTCTTAGAGAGTTGAGGTTTCTTGGCCTGTCAGCCAATCTGAAATATCAATCCAGACAGCCTTCACCAGTGGACAGCGAAAAAAGAGATGCAAGCTAGTTTCCAGTTCAGTAGGACATAGAGAGCAACAACAGTCCTCAAAATATGGCAATCCATGTTTGGTTGATATTTTGCCATGTGCCTCCAGAGAAAGAGAAGAAGTGCTCGAGAGTCATAGCACTGTCCCGAACCAGTTTGTTCCAAAATGCATTTGCGCCTTTGGCTCTAAAGTAGTCATAAGCAGTTTTTGGCCTGAGCACATCACCAGAAACCTAGCTTGAGAGTACATATATAGCATCCTCCAGAGACCCCTCAGTAGCAATAAATTGGTCCCTGATATCCAAAAGCTTCCTCAAAAAAGAAGATTCGGACTTGTTTCTTCTCTATGTCCAAAGGTTGGCATACAGTTTGTATCTATGGTGCATCCATTGAATTCATAATGAGCCCTTTTTGTGATAAATGTCCCATAAAAATTTAGAAAGCATGGCAAGGTTCCAAGCCTTGAGATCAAGAACACCTAACCACCTTCAGCTCTAGGCTTGTAAATCAATTTCCATGACACCCAAGCTTTCCTTGAACTTGTTGATGTGTTGCCCTTAAGGAAATGTAGGCTGGCCTATGCCAATATAGGAGTTGGTACAGGCAAGGCATTGAGCCAAAAACAGCTAACTCTCTGGAAAAGAGACTTGATGAATTCAAGCCTCCCAGCATAAGAAAGTGAAATTATGTTCCAAAGATTTACTTTCTCCAATAGTTGACTAATGTAGGCATAATAATGGGTGCATTGAAGCTTAGGACCTGTAATAGACACACCCAAATAGCTGAATGACATGCGGCCAATAGGGAAGGCAGTAATGTTTTGTAGCCCAGCTACATTTGTCGCACCAGCATGAAAGAATAAGACTTATTAAGATTTGCTTTGAGCACAGAGCATTCAACAAAGGATTTAAGTATGTGCATGATCTTTTGCATTTGCCATTATCACCCTTTCCAAATAATATCAGATCATCAGCAAATCACGTATGAGTAATCCTTTAGTTTTCGCACTTAGGATGAAAATAGAAATCCTTATCTATGTGTAACTGCCTGAGAAGTCTAGAGAGATACTCCATACTAATAACAAACAAGAAGCGAGATAATGAATCACTTGTCTGAGTCTCCGTTTGAATTTCAAAAAACCATGGATAAGACCACAGGTAGAAACTGAATAATAAACCATGGAAACACACTCCATAATCTAACCAACATACAACGAAGGAAACCCAAGGCCAATCAGCATGGACTTCAGAAACTCCCAATTTAGAGATTCAAAAGTCTTCCTTATGTCCACTTTGATCATACACTTAGGGGCAGTACGTTTCTTACCTACTCCCTAACTAGTTCCTGGATAAGAAAAATTTCTCCGTCATAGACATGCATTTGAGAAAGCCAAAGTGAGCCTAATCCATGAAGTCATTCATCACCAGGATAAGCCTGTTCACTAACACCTTATAGATAGCCTTATAAACCGCATTGCAGCAATAAATGAGCCTATAATCCTCCAATCTGGTAACATTATTAGCCTTATGAACCAGGGCTGTCAAGGCATGATTTCACTACTTTAACTTCAACTGAAGGCCATTCCTAAAGAATTCATGAATAGTAGCAATACTGTCATGAGCAAGATACTCCAAGCCTTGATAGAGAAGGGAGAAGTAAAACTATCAGGCCCAGAAGCCTTCTCTTTCCCGATGCTGAAGATATCCTTTTTGATTTCCTCGTCTGAGATAGGCCGGACTAAGCTTCAATGCATTAGAAGTAGACAGCTTAGGACCTCCTTCGCTAATGCCTTAAACCTGTTGATGTGTGCCAAGCAATTTAGAATAATAGTTAACAAACTCTTGCCCAACCTGATCCAAAGAAGAAGACAAAAAACCATCCTCCAACTGTGTATTGACAATATGGTTTATGGCTCTGTTTCTTCTAATAACTGAGTGAAAGAAATCATACCCCTAGAAGTATTGACTCACTAAAGATGAGAGGGAATCATAGTCCATCTACATATTGAAGAATTTAAAAGAAGTCCTTGTTAAAGGATAAGCATCATCATTGATTAGCCTAATTGTTTGTGATTATATATATTTTTACCATAATTTGTAGATTTGTGTAATATATTAATTGATAGAGATTACATTGTATTAGATATGATTTATCCTTACATGTCAAATTGTATCTATATAAATTGATGTATTGGAATACAGACGAAAGTAGATTTGAAGTGCAGTTATTTCCATACATGGTATTAGAGCAACATGGCTCCTCTCTTCCTCTTTCTCTTTCGGCTAAGCACTTCGTCAATTTGTGATCTCCCACGATGGCGACAGAAACCTCCCAGCCGCTTCTTCCACTCTCCTCCTAAACAAAGAAAATTATCTCACCATATGACCTACATTCTGGCGATCATCCAGGATTGCTTATTACTCCAGTCCAGTTGACAGGACTAAATTACGAAGAATGATAACGTGCGGTCCGTGGCTCATTACTCGCCTGATGGAAGTTTGGCTTGCTTGACAGCACGATCCAACAGCTTGTTGATGGCTCCTCTGACTTGGAAGAAGGAGCTGATCAACTCGATGATTGTCGCATGGATTTTGAACACAATTGAACTAGTCTTGCGTTCCACCATCTCCTATGCCGAGGATGCAAAGGAGTTGTGGGATGATATTAAACAGTGGTTTGCTGTGATGAATGCACCGATGGTTCAACAATTGAAGATGGCCCTCACGAATCGTAAACAAAATGATGATGTCCTTATCCTTTAACAGTCTTGCTCTTAGCATATGGTCACCTCTCCGCACTAAGTTCTATGAACATACTCTCATGGGATAGTAGGGGCGCATCATCCCCTAAATTTTTTTGAGTTTTTAAGGAATTAATTCATACTAAAAGCCGGATATGTTGTTCTTGATGAAACTGCTGGTAAATAGAAGGAATGGAAATTGCATTCTCCGAAGATTCTTGTACACATGTTTTATCTCTATGGAGGCTGAGCGATTTGTTGGCGGTCTAAGGTGTTTCTGGAATGCTAATGACTTACACTAGGAGGTCGTGAATTATTTTGATCAGCTCATCAATTTAGCTATAATGTAGTCCGACGTCGTAACGTGGATCCTGACTTTAGTTTACGCATCTCCAACATATGCTATTAGATATCAGTTATGGAATAATCTTATAAGGCTAGGGACGATTATCCATTGTGCATGAAGCTTGATCGGGGACTTTAATGAGATTCTTTCATAAGAAGATAAGAAAGGTGGTAGGAAATTTGCTAGAAATCATAGTTTGAGTCGAGTGATGGAGTTATGTGGATTAAGGCAATTGCCTTTCCGAGGTCCTCAATACACTTGGACCAACGGGCGCCCAGCAGTAGGACTTATATATGAAATAATCGACTTTGCATTTCGTAATTAATGGTGGAATGGCAAATTTTTGGGAGCCTTGTTTCATCATTGAACCAAGGCAAGTTCGGATCATCACCCATTGTTGTTGTACACTCGGTCAGATATACCCCTTAACTGATCAGATTCGATTTCAGATTCCATGCATGTTGGCTGGAGTATGCTAATTTTAAGGAGTATCTAAGAGCAAATTAGAGGGATAAAAGAGTGAGTTTAGAGGAATTACTATCTGATTGTGCGAAAAAGCTGACATGGTGGAGCAAGCATGTGTTCGGCAATATTCGAGGGAGGAAAAACAAGTGTTTGGCACAGCTGGCTGGTATTGCAAAGGCTATGTATAACCGTCCTTCATCTTATTTGTTTGAGCTTGAGAAGACCTTGATTGATGAGTTGCATGAGACACTTCGTCAAGAAGAAGTGTATTGGTTCCAGAAGGCACATTTGAATTGGCTCACTCAGGGTGAATAGGATACTTGTTTTTTTTTCGTGCCACAGCAATTATGCGTAAGCGGCAAAAGGTGATTAGTAGATTGCAAAATGAGCAAGGTGTTTGGGTCGAGGACTCTAACAGAATCCAGCATTTGGTTTATACATTTTATAATAAAAAAACTTTATACTGAGTACGCTCCAAATGCAAATTTGGATATCACCCTCACGTTTTTAGTGCTTCCAATCTATGATAGATAAATGTTGAATAGATGTGCCAGTGAGCAGAAAATATTTAATGTTGTGAGCCAGATGGTGGTGCATAAGAGTCCGGGTCCTCACAGTTTTTCGCCTATCTTTTTTAGAGGAATTGGGATATTGTTAGAAGCGCAGTGGTCAGATTTGTATCTGTGGCTTTATGTGCGCAGCCGTTCCCAGAGGACATGAATCATTCTTTCATCACATTAATACCAAAAGTGGATTCAGTATAAATGAGTTCACAGTTGCGACCTATTTGTTTAACCAACGTGGTGTGGAAGGTTATCTCCAAGGTATTAGCCAACATATTGTTTGCATAAATCTTATGAAATCATCTGCAGGTTCCAATGGGTTTCTTTGGTCTATAAATTAAGCCTACGTTCACAAATCTTTCCACCCAAACCCTAAATTTCTCAACATACAATTACTCTTTGTCAGCTATTTCATTATGGTGAAGGTTGCTTATTCGGCTTCGCTAATGCTGCTACTCGTCACTTCTCTCCTTGCATGTAAGTTGTTCCCTCAAGTAAACTCACTCTACTGTAACGTGGGGGTTAAAATGCATTAGAATTTCTCTCTTTCACGTCAGCGTCATATAGAGTATGCTAAAACGTGTGAAATTTTACTGTATTTTTTTATATTCAATTTACCATAACAGAGTCTTTGAACTAAGAACTGTTTATGCAGTTCACTCTGGAGCTGGTGAAGGCATGCCGGTAAGAAAGCTGAAGTTAGACCCGGTACCAGAATATGTGGAAAACACATGCAATGGACTGCGGTGATGCCGCATGTAAATGTTCTGAAGAGACAGGAGTAGACTACATTTTGAGATAGGCATAGCAACAAATATTCACTTATCGTTCTGATTATGCTGTGACAAACTCAGGCACCCATAGCCCACTTCCTCTTTTATATTTCAAGTGCTGATGATGAAATAAAGCCTCCCAGCAACAGAGTTTCTGGAGTGTCATACTATTTTCTGTTCTAATCCTTTTTAAGTGTTTGTCATGTGTACTGGAGATATTCTACGCAGTGTCTGAGTTGTGTTTTATGTTTATGTAATAGCAATGAGCGTATTTATGGGTTGTTCTGCAATAAAATCTCATATACTATTTTAGGTCACCTCTGCTTTTTTATTTTACACGATTGTCTCATCATCTAATATTTATTGTATAATGTACATATGATTTGACCACGTTTAAATTTTACAAGATTGTGCCTTCATTTAATATTTATGGCAGAATCATACATATGCTTTGCCAGATTTGTGGATAACGTTGACTTAATTTCTGACTCATTCGAGTCATGTAGTGTTGAAAACAATCAATCATGTACAAAGACGCAACCCTTCGGTATGTGCGTATATAAACAATAAATAGTATGTCAAACGCGGGACGAGTCGAGGACTCTGTACTTAAGACGCATTGCTCTGGTAAACTGTTCCCAACCGGCGTTAGCAATCATCTCCCAGGATACAACGGGTACCTATTCAGTTGAGCGGCACTGCTTCACTTGAATTGCAGCGAACCTTCGAGTGTCCTGATTTCTCTTGGACGTGATGCAGAAAGAAGAAGAAGAAGAAGACGAAATCATAAGATGAATGTGTGTTCAGATTGCACACACATCCTCTGTTTATATAGAGGGGTTGGTTGGAAATCGGTTTTCGCAGATGGACTCTTGACCGTCGGATCACAACAATAGATCAACTAGAGCCGTCGGATGAAAACTAACCAGCGTTTGTTTGGCGGTTTTGGAAGGTTTAAATTACATCCATCAAATGAAACCGAACTACAAGATTAATCCTTGAGCGTTAGATGAAACAACACTCGGTTGGGCGGTTAGGTCAGTTTGAATTTCAGCCGTTGGACCAAAGCTGACCCTTTCGCCACCGTTAGATCAAAACCGTTTGATCTTACAGATAGGAAACCGTTTGATTTAAATCATGTAATCAAAACCGTTTAACCGTTTGATCCTCATGACATTGGACTGGACCTAGGAGAACATTTGGGCTGCTGCACAGCTAGGCTTCTCATGACATTGGACTGGACCTAGGAGAACATTTGGGCTGCTGCACAGCTAGGCCTGAAGCCTTTAACTATTTACAAAAAAAAATAGTTAATCCAAAAGCCCAAAGCGATTTTCTCCAAAAAGATAGGAACTGTTCCAGCCCACGAGACCACGAGCCCCGAGCCACGAGCCCGAACTCGAGCCGAGCCGGCCGAATAGGCGTGTGGGCGGCGGCAGAGCGCATGCGCGTGTGTGACACTTTATAGGTCTTCCCTCCGGTCAAAAACTTGTCATGCCCTAGGGGCACATTTAAAGTGACCATTCTAGCGATTTATAAGGTGGCTAAATTAGTTCATTTGTCTATGTGGTATTCCTTCATAAGGGTGATGTGCCCTCCTGAGAATAGGACATATCACCCACTAAACCATGTTTCCCATATACTTTGAACATTAATTTCGCATTCACCAGGTATTGTAATTGAGTGATTCCAAAGCCTAAAATTAATTACTCGTTAGTATATAATTAAGGACCTATTAGTTTCCATTTTTCATTGACGAAAACTAATTATAATTAAGTTCAAAGTATGTTGCTTAACCGAATTTGCAACTTCTCTTAATAGGCCAAAGCCCAAACTTCCAATTCCTCCAACAATCCCCCACATGAATGAAAATTAATGTAAATGCAGACTCTATGGAGAAGTCAGACAAGAAAATGTTGCATCAGAAGAGGTAGCTTCTGGCTTTGAACCTTTCATAGTGATGTACCATCGGATCCATTCAGCTAATTGGTGACTTGATGTCTTGAACCAGTCAGCCTTTGCTATGAACCTAGACAACAATACTCACATAATGTTTCTTTTAACACCCTTTTTGTTCTCATGGCTGTGTTCGTTTTGGCCATGAACAACTTTGTTTCAGAAAGTGTTTTAGAGAAATCTTGCATTACAGAGTTCTCATAGAAGCGGCCCCACTTCACATTTTCATAGGTGATTCCTATCAGGAGCATCCTGCATTAGGACATCTTTAAAAGCTTTATCTTACCCTAAATATTCTTTGCAGACATCACTTTTATGTAACAGAATGAGCAAGTGCTATACTGAAACTTCATAACTTAGTTGTCCCATTGAAACAAGATTCTGGGATCTCCAGTCAATAAGGTTGGGATACCATTTCAAAGATTCTTGCATTGTAGACTTAAGTCCCATTCCGTTTGTCAATTTTCATATCTGATCTCTAGGCAAGCCTTTTGTAAGCAGAGCCGCCAGATTCTCTATTGATTTTATGTAATCAATGGAAATCACGCCATTAAATATCTACCGTTTAATGGAGTTATGTCTTAGACGTATGCGTCATGACTGACCACTGTATATGCTGATTTGACCACTGTATAGGCCAGCATGGAACATCTTCTAGAAAATTTCGAAGCCATTCAGCCTCTTCCCCAGCTTTGTCCAGTGCTATAAACTCAGCTTCTATAGTGGACCGAGCTATGCACATTTGTTTTGTGGATTTCCATGACACAGCAGCACCACCAACAGTGAATAAGTATCCACTGGTGGACTTTGAATCCTTACTATCTGATATCCAATTTGCATCGCAATATCCTTCTCGTGTAATATAATCCAAGGTTCATTGTGTATTTCAAGTACCTCATCACTCTATTTAAAGCTTTCCAATGATCATCACTTTGATTACTGGTAAACCTGCTCAATTTGTTTACTGAACAAGCTAAATCTGGTCTTGTATAGTTTGTTATGTACATCAAACTTCCAATTACCTACGAGTACTTCAATTGAGCTAAGGGTTCACCTCAGTTTTCTTTAAGTGTATGCTTAAGTCAAGTGGGGTCTTTGTTGGTGTTGTATCAAACATATTGAATCGTTTGAGAACAGATTCAATATAGTGAGTTTGCGACATAACAAGACCATCATCCATCCAAGAAATTTTAATTCCTAGAATAACATTGGCAACCCCCATATCCTTCATATCAAAATTTTGTGTTAGCATCTTCTTTATGTTCAAGATGATGTCACGAGTACTGTCCATGATTAGCATGTCGTCTACACAGAGACATACTATCACACAGGCATTTGGTGTGTTTTTGATGTGCACACACTTGTCACACTCGTTGATCCTGAAGCCGTTTGACATCATTGCCGTATCAAATTTAAATGCCACTGTTTGGGTGCTTGTTTAAGTCCGTACAAAGACTTACCAAGTCTACACACTTTCTTTTCTAGTCCTGGGACGACGAACCCTTTGGGTTGTTCCATATAAATTTTTTTCTCTAACTCACCATTTAGAAATGTAGTCTTCACATCCATTTGATGGATTTCTAAGTCGTAGACTGCAGCAATATCCACTAGCATCCTGATGGAAGTGATCCTAGTCACTGGTGAGTAGGTGCCAAAGAAGTCAAAGCCTTCTTTTTGTGTTAGCCTTTGGCTACCAATCTGGCCTTGTACTTGTCAATAGATCCATCTTCTTTTAATTTTGTCCTAAGAACCCACTTGCATCCGAGTGGTTTACTTCCTGGTGGAAGACCCACCAAGTCCCAAGTGTAATTTTGAAGAATAGAATCTATCTCACTATTCACTGTCTCTTTCCAGAAAGGAGCTTCTGAAGTTGTCATTGCCTCAGAGAAATATCTTGGCTCATTTTCTACCATTTAGGTTAGAAATCTGGTCCAAAAGATGTCGGTATTTTGGCTCGTTTGCTTTGACAAGGTTCCTCAGTTTCTTAAGGGGTCGTCTCACGCACTCGCTTACTAGTACTAGCTAGTTTATTGTTTTTGTCTTTCTTCGGAAAGACATTTTCAAAGAACACTGCATTCCTCGACTCCATGACAACATTTTCATGTATCTCGGGAATGTCTGATTTGTGCACTAAAAAACGATATGTACCACTGTTTGTTGTATAACCTATGAATATGCAATCAATTGTTTTATGCTCGATTCTCACTTGTCTTGGTTTGGGTACAACAACCTTTGCTAGACATCCCCACACTTTAAAGTATTTATAGCTAGGCTTATAGCGTTTCCAAAGTTCACATGCGGTTTCATCCATTTTTTTAGATGGAATTCTATTTAAAATGACGTTGGCGGAGAGAATCGCTTCCTCCCACAAGTTCTGAGGTAAACCCGAATTTATCAACGTAGCATTTATTATTTCCTTTAAAGTACGGTTTTTGCGTTTTGCAATACCATTAGATTGATGTGAATATGGTGTAGTTGTTTGATGAATGATGCTATGTTCTGAACATAATTCATTAAACGATGCGTCATATTCCCTGCCTCTATCAGTTCAAATTGTTTTAATTCGTTTACTAAGTTGATTCTCAACTTTATTTTTATAATCTTTAAAAGCATCAACGGCCTCATCTTTGCTACTTAGCAAAATAAACATAACAATATCTAGTGCAACGTCTATAAAAGTTACAAAGTACTTTTTACCTCCTCTTGTTTGTACAAACTTTAAATCACACAAGTATGTATAAATTAAATCCAAGGGTTCAGTGTTTCGTTCCGTTGAAGGAAATGGTGTTTTTGCCATTTTTCCTTCAACACATATTTGACATTTTCCTTTATTATTAAAGTTCAGTTTGGATAATAAGTCAAGGTTAATCATTCGTTGTATTGACTTGTAATTAACAAGTCTGAAACGAAAATGCCATAAATAAGAGGAAACAGTTTTATTAGCCTCATTAGGCGCAAATTTCTTGGGTACAATTGTCATAACATTCAATTTAAACATATTATCAATAAGGTACCTTTTTCCTAAATGGAAACCATTCTTAGAAAGAGTAAATTTGTTCGCTTGAAAAACTAGTCTAAAACCATGACAGACTAGTAGAGCGCCAGATACCAAGTTCTTACAGATTTCAAGAACATGCAACACATTCTGCAGGGTCAGCTCCTTTCCTGAAGTCATTTTCAGAACCACCTTGTTCGAACCTTCAATCTTCGAGCTATCACAGTTTCCTATGAAGAGTTGTTCATTATTCATTGTGGGTACATAGTCTTTAAACATTGCCCTGTTGGCACATACGTGTCGAGTGGCCCCTATGTCCATCCACCATTCACGCGGATTCCCCAATGCATTGCATTCAGTCACCATAGCGCAGAGATTCAGATCTCCATTGCGCTGACCAGATTCGCTTTTGCTTTGGTTTGACTCTGATTCTTTTTGAGCTTACGGCAGTCACTGTTGCGGTGCCCCAATTTTCCACAGTTATAACACTTTCCTGTGAACTTCTTTGCAATCTCCTTGCCCTTGACATTCACGCCCAAAGTTTTATTCTTCTTTTTATTTCCGGCCTGAGGAACATGAGCTTTGGCTTGAGCAGACTGAGAGGTTGGCTTTCTATCAGCACGACGATTGTCCTCCTCTATTCGGAGCTGGACAATCAAATCTTCCATTTTCATTTCCTTTCGTTTGTGCTTGAGATAGCTCTTACATTCTCTCCACGAAGGAGGTAGCTTCTCAATCACAGCCGCAACTTGAAAAGATTCACTGAGTGTCATGCCCTCTTCTTCCACTTTAGATACCAAAATCTGTAATTCTTCAACTTCCGAAACTACATTTTTGGAATCTATCATTTTATAGTCCAGAAATCTACCAACTATTAATTTTTCCGTTTCAGCATCTTCTATGTGATATTTTTTATCTAAAGCCAACCACAACGTTTTTGCAGTCTTAAAAGTACAAAACACGCCATAGATAGTATTATCTAGGCAACTCAGAATAAGATTCAAGCAACAGAAATTGTTATACGCCCATGCTTCAGCACTCAAGTTGTTCTGCATGTTTTGATTATGATCCTCCACAGGTTCCGCCACTGGTGGATCCTTGTTTAGAATTCTTGCCAAGCCTAGTGCTGTGAGAATTGCCTGCGAATTTTTCAGGCTTGTCCACATGTGCAATTGTGACAGCAAGATTCATCTGAGGCCCTCCGTTAGGAGCTAAGGGAACTGTGTTGAACAACACATTGGTCTGGGCACCAGCTGCAATGTTATTGGTCCCGTCAGGTGCAGACACGGAGTGTGCACCGTTAAAGCCATGAACAGAATTGGAGCTCTCGTTTTCTATTCCTGTTCAGGTGATCAAAACGTATAGATCAAAACAGTTTCAGATAAGAAATGGGTAGAAACATACTACAAATCAATGTATTATCACTGCTTTGCATACGGAAATTAAAGAATAGTACAGTAATTAATTGAATTGAATACGTCTTAAGGTTATTGGAAACAATCAATCCTATACCAAGACGCAACCGTTCAGTGTGTGCGTATGTAACAGTAAACAATATATCAAACACAGGACGAGTCAAGGACTCTGTCCTTAAGACGTATTGTTCCGGTATACTATGTCCAACCGGTGTTAGAAATCGTCTCTTAGGATACAACGGGTACCTGTTCAGTTGACGGTACTGCTTAACTTGAACTGCAGCGAAATAGAGGGGTTGGCTGGAAATCGGTTTTCGCAGATGGACTCGTGACCGTCGAATCACAACCATAGATCAACTAGAGCCGCCAGACGAAAACCAACCAGTGTTTGTTTGTCGGTTTGGAAGGTTTAAATTACAGCCGTCAGATGAAAACCGAACTACAGGATTAATACTGGAGCATTATATGAAAACCATATTCGGTTGGGCGGTTAGGTTAGCTTGAATTTCAGTCGTTAGATCAAAGCTGACCCTTCCGCCACCATTAGATCAAAACCGTTTGATCTTGCAGATAAGAAACCGTTTGATTTAAATCATGCGATCAAAACTGTTTAACCGTTTGATCGTGATGATATTGGACCGGACCTAGGAGAACATTTGAGCCGGTGCGCAGCTAGGCCTGAAGCCTTTAACTATTTACAAAAAATAATTAATCCAAAATCCTAAAGAGATTTTCTCCAAAAAAGATAAGAACTGTCCCGGCCCACGAGACCACGAGCCCGAGCTTGGGCCAAGCTGAGCCGGCCGAACGGGTGGGCAGGTGGCGGCGAAGCGCGCGCGTGTGTGACACTTTATAGGTCCCATACCCTAAGGACACATCTAAAGTGACCATTCTAGCCATTTATAAGGTGGCTAAATTAGTTCATTTGCCCATGTGGTATTCCTTCATAAGGGTGATGTGGCCTCGTAAGAATAGGACACATCACCCATTAAACCATGTTTTCCATCTACTTTGAACATTAATTTCTTATTCACCCGGTATCATAATTGAGTGATTCCAAAACCTAAAATTAACTACTCGTTACGTATATAATTAAGGGCCTATTAGTTTCTATTTTTCATCTACTTTGAATATAGTTGTTGTATTCATCCCTTCTAGAGTTTTTTTATGGACCTAGCATATATTATTTTAGAAAGTGCAAAAGATTTTGATAACTCCATCACCAAAGAGATTTGAACCACTCTCAAAAAATTATACAACACATTATTTATCTCCTCTCGAAAATTATCTTCACGGACCTAGTATATGTTACTTTAGAAAGTGGAATAGATTTTGGGAAGATTTTAATATCTCCATGATCAAACAATTTGTATTCAACTATCTAATCCTTGACGTATATGTTATGCGCATAGAAGAACAAACAACGTTTAGGTACAATTATGATAAGATGTAACGTTCACCATGCATTTGAGGATTGTCTCTCTTCATCTAATGCAAACGATTGGTTCATAACATATTTAAATTATAAATTCGACCTTCTCTTGAGACACAAGCAAAGCAAAATTAGAAACATGAAGAGAAAAAGAATTGATATTTTATCTACCATTATAATCATGATATAAATGATTTCACTAAAACCAAGAATGTGATATATCTACCACTTTCACCAAGAATGAAGCACCTGAGCTTCCTAAGGCTGTTTTAATTGACAATTCTTGTCATAGAGCTTCAGATACAAGGGAAATATCTTTGAAGGTGAATGTGCGATCAAAAACAAAGTTTTGCCAGCTCGATTCTTGTTTAAACAGGGGCTTCGGAAAGACAATTCTGAGGATGAGGATCGTCAAAGAATCTTTGAGCGATACAAACACGTCTTTAGTTACTTTTGTTAAGTTTCTCAATTTTCAAGAAATGCTAGAGCTCCGTCCTTAGATCTTGTATGTATGAATATAAATCCTTAAAGGGAATCATTCATGGAAAAAATAATTTTATTTGCTTCTCTCTTTACTCTTTTGACTACTGTGTAAACGTCAAATAGCACAGAAGGAGAAACACCCAGGATTAAGATATTTCTTTTTGTCTTATCTTATGAAATAAGTTTGCATAAATCTTATGAAATCATCTGCAGATTCCAATGGGTTTCTTTGGTCTATAAATTAAGCCTACGTTCACAAATCTTTCCACCCAAATCCTAAATTTCTCAACATACAATTACTCTTTGTCAGCTATTTCATTATGGTGAAGGTTGCTTATTCGGCTTCGCTAATGCTGCTACTCGTCACTTCTCTCCTTGCATGTAAGTTGTTCCCTCAAGTAAACTCACTCTACTGTAACGTTGGGGTTAAAATGCATTAGAATTTCTCTCTTTCACGTCAGCGTCATATAGAGTATGCTAAAACGTGTGAAATTTTACTGTATTTTTTTATATTCAATTTACCATTACAGAGTCTTTGAACTAAGAACTGTTTATGCAGTTCACTCTGGAGCTGGTGAAGGCATGCCGGTAAGAAAGCTGAAGTTAGACCCGGTACCAGAATGTGTGGAAAACACATGCAATGGAAATGATGCTGACTGCGGTGATGCCGCATGTAAATGTTCTGAAGAGACAGGAGTAGACTGCATTTTGAGATAGGCATAGCAACAAATATTCACTTATCGTTCTGATTATGCTGTGACAAACTCAGGCACCCATAGCCCACTTCCTCTTTTATATTTCAAGTGCTGATGATGAAATAAAGCCTCCCAGCAACAGAGTTTCTGGAGTGTCATACTATTTTCTGTTCTAATCCTTTTTAAGTGTTTGTCATGTGTACTGGAGATATTCTACGCAGTGTCTGAGTTGTGTTTTATGTTTATGTAATAACAATGAGCGTATTTATGGGTTGTTCTGCAATAAAATTTCAAGTACTATCTTAGTTCACCTTTGCTTTTTGTTTTACACGATTGTGTCATCATCTAATATTTATCATATAATCGTACATATGATTTGACCACTTTTAAATTTTACAAGATGATGCCTTTAATAACTACGCAGAATCATACATATGCTTTTGCCATATTTATGCATCGCTTTGACTTAATTATTGACTCCTATACCTCTTTTGTTTATGGTTAAGGCGTAAGTTTTAACAAGGAAATCAAGATATCAAGCGGATGCAAGTAAAAATAACAGACTGCCTTATTGTATGTGCGTCCAACTAAAATACCAACGGAAGCAACAAGCTTCCTCAATTAGTAGATAAAAGTTGAGGGTAACGTCTATGCATAACCGTATACATATAGGTGCATATTCTATGAATAACATCTATGGATACAACAGAGTAACCTTCAAAAATCGTCATTTTCCTACCTTGCCAAATATAATATATAGTAGCTACCAGAGCCACGCCATAAGCCTTCTTAGAGAGTTGAGGTTTCTTGGCCTGTCAGCCAATCTGAAATATCAATCCAGACAGCCTTCACCAGTGGACAGCGAAAAAAGAGATGCAAGCTAGTTTCCAGTTCAGTAGGACATAGAGAGCAACAACAGTCCTCAAAATATGGCAATCCATGTTTGGTTGATATTTTGCCATGTGCCTCCAGAGAAAGAGAAGAAGTGCTCGAGAGTCATAGCACTGTCCCGAACCAGTTTGTTCCAAAATGCATTTGCGCCTTTGGCTCTAAAGTAGTCATAAGCAGTTTTTGGCCTGAGCACATCACCAGAAACCTAGCTTGAGAGTACATATATAGCATCCTCCAGAGACCCCTCAGTAGCAATAAATTGGTCCCTGATATCCAAAAGCTTCCTCAAAAAAGAAGATTCGGACTTGTTTCTTCTCTGTGTCCAAAGGTTGGCATACAGTTTGTATCTATGGTGCATCCATTGAATTCATAATGAGCCCTTTTTGTGATAAATGTCCCATAAAAATTTAGAAAGCATGGCAAGGTTCCAAGCCTTGAGATCAAGAACACCTAACCACCTTCAGCTCTAGGCTTGTAAATCAATTTCCATGACACCCAAGCTTTCCTTGAACTTGTTGATGTGTTGCCCTTAAGGAAATGTAGGCTGGCCTATGCCAATATAGGAGTTGGTACAGGCAAGGCATTGAGCCAAAAACAGCTAACTCTCTGGAAAAGAGACTTGATGAATTCAAGCCTCCCAGCATAAGAAAGTGAAATTATGTTCCAAAGATTTACTTTCTCCAATAGTTGACTAATGTAGGCATAATAATGGGTGCATTGAAGCTTATGACCTGCAATAGACACACCCAAATACTTGAATGACATGCGGCCAATAGGGAAGGCAGTAATGTTTTGTAGCCCAGCTACATTTGTCACACCAGCATGAAAGAATAAGACTTATTAAGATTTGCTTTGAGCACAGAGCATTCAACAAAGGATTTAAGTATGTGCATGATCTTTTGCATTTGCCATTATCACCCTTTCCAAATAATATCAGATCATCAGCAAATCACGTATGAGTAATCCTTTAGTTTTCGCACTTAGGATGAAAATAGAAATCCTTATCTATGTGTAACTGCCTGAGAAGTCTAGAGAGATACTCCATACTAATAACAAACAAGAAGCGAGATAATGAATCACTTGTCTGAGTATCCGTTTGAATTTCGAAAAACCATGGATAAGACCACAGGTAGAAACTGAATAATAAACCATGGAAACACACTCCATAATCTAACCAACATACAACGAAGGAAACCCAAGGCCAATCAGCATGGACTTCAGAAACTCCCAATTTAGAGAATCAAAAGTCTTCCTTATGTCCACTTTGATCATACACTTAGGGGTAGTACGTTTCTTACCTACTCCCTAACTAGTTCCTGGATAAGAAAAATTTCTCCGTCATAGACATGCATTTGAGAAATCCACATTGAGCCTAATCCATGAAGTCATTCATCACCAGGATAAGCCTGTTCACTAACACCTTATAGATAGCCTTATAAACCGCATTGCAGCAATAAATGAGCCTATAATCCTCCAATCTGGTAACATTATTAGCCTTATGAACCAGGGCTGTCAAGGCATGATTTCACTACTTTAACTTCAACTGAAGGCCATTCCTAAAGAATTCATGAATAGTAGCAATAGTGTCATGACCAAGATACTCCAAGCCTTGATAGAGAAGGGAGAAGTAAAACTATCAGGCCCAGAAGCCTTCTCTTTCCCGATGCTGAAGATATCCTTTTTGATTTCCTCGTCTGAGATAGGCTGGACTAAGCTTCAATGCATTAGAAGTAGACAGCTTAGGACCTCCTTCGCTAATGCCTTAAACCTGTTGATGTGTGCCAAGCAGTTTAGAATAATAGTTAACAAACTCTTGCCCAACCTGATCCAAAGAAGAAGACAAAAAGCCATCCTCCAACTGTGTATTGACAATATGGTTTATGGCTCTGTTTCTTCTAATAACTGAGTGAAAGAAATCATACCCCTAGAAGTATTGACTCACTAAAGATGAGAGGGAATCATAGTCCATCTACATATTGAAGAATTTAAAAGAAGTCCTTGTTGTGACATAGCAAGAAATATTCACTTATCGTTCTGATTATGCTGTGACAAACTCAGGCACCCATAACCCACTTCCTCTTTTATATTTCAAGTGCTGATGATGAAATAAAGCCTCCCAGCAACAGAGTTTCTTGAGTGTCATACTATTTTTTGTTCTGATCTTTTTAAGTGTTTGTCATGTGTACTGGAGATATTCTACGCAGTGTCCGAGTTTTGTGTTTTATGTTGTTGTAATAGCAATGAGCGTATTTATGGGTTGTTCTGCAATAAAATCTCATATACTATTTTAGTTCACCTCTGCTTTTTTATTTTACACGATTGTGTCATCATCTAATATTTATTGTATAATGTACATATGATTTGACCACGTTTAAATTTTACAAGATTGTGCCTTCATTTAATATTTATCGCAGAATCACACATATGCTTTGCCAGATTTGTGGATAACGTTGACTTAATTTCTGACTCATTCGAGTCATGTAGTGTTGAAAACAATCAATCATGTACAAAGACGCAACCCTTCGGTATGTGCGTATATAAACAATAAATAGTATGTCAAACTCGGGACGAGCCGAGGACTCTGTACTTAAGACGCATTGCTCTGGTAAACTGTTCCCAACCGGCGTTAGCAATCATCTCCCAGGATACAACGGGTACCTATTCAGTTGAGCGGCACTGCTTGACTTGAATTGCAGTGAACTTTCGAGTGTCCTGATTTCTCTTGAACGTGATGAAGAAAGAAGAAGAAGAAGAAGAAGACGAAATCAGAAGATGAATGTGTGTTCAGATTGCACACCCATCCTCTGTTTAAATAGAGGGGTTGGTTGGACATCGGTTTTCGCAGATGGACTCTTGACTGTCAGATCACAACAATAGATCAACTAGAGCCGTCGGATGAAAACCAACCAGTGTTTGTTTGGCGGTTTTGGAAGGTTTAAATTACATCCGTCAAATGAAACCGAACTACAAGATTAATCCTTGAGCGTTAGATGAAACAACATTCGATTGGGCGGTTAGGTCAGTTTGAATTTCAGCCGTTGGACCAAAGCTGACCCTTCCGCCACCGTTAGATCAAAACCGTTTGATCTTACGGATAGGAAACCGTTTGATTTAAATCATGTAATCAAAACCGTTTAACCGTTTGATCCTCATGACATTGGACTGGACCTAGGAGAACATTTGGGCTGCTGCACAGCTAGGCCTGAAGCTTTTAACTATTTACAAAAAAATAGTTAATCCAAAAGCCCAAAGCGATTTTCTCCAAAAAGATAGGAACTGTTCTGGCCCACGAGACCATGAGCCCGAACTCGAGCCGAGCCGAGCCAGCCGAATAGGCAGGTGGGCGGCGGCAGAGCGCATGCGCGTGTGTGACACTTTATAGATCTTCCCTCCGGTCAAAAACTTCTCATGCCCTAGGGGCACATTTAAAGTGACTATTCTAGCGATTTATAAGGTTTCTAAATTACTTCATTTGTCTATGTGGTATTCCTTCATAAGGGTGATGTGCCCTCCTAAGAATATGACACATCACCCACTAAACCATGTTTCCCATATATTTTGAACATTAGAAGCGCAGTGGTCAGATTTGTATCTGTGGCTTTATGTGTGCAGCCATTCCTGGAGGACATGAATCATTCTTTCATCACATTAATACCAAAAGTGAATTCAGTATAAATGATTTTATAGTTGCGGCCTATTTCTTTAACCAACGTGGTGGGGAAGGTTATCTCGAAGGTAATAGCCGATAGTTTGAAAATTGTTAGTGATAAACTAGTCAGTGTCAGCTAGAGCAGATTCATTCCGGGACGCCAAGTATGTGACAATATCATTGTAGCCCATGAACTACTTCATACGATGCAGAGGAAAAAAGTAGCAATGGGATGATGGTTGTTAAATTGGATTTAAAGAAGACATATGACCGAGTACAATGGAGCTTTCTCAGACAGGCGCTGAAGGCTGTGGGGTTTTAGGAGCCTATGGTAAGTTTGATAATGTTCACAATCATGACTGCACAGATGAGTGTTCTCTAGACTGGACAACGACTCGAACCAATCCAACCCCAGAGAGGTTGCGTCAGGGAGATCCTCTTGCACCTTATTTGTTTGTCTTATGTATGAATGTGTTGAGCCAGCACATACATAGAGCCAAAATTGCAAGGTTATAGAGGCCGATTAGGGCATCGAGGCAGGACCGACTATTTCGCACCTTTTTTTGCTGACGACTTATTGTTTGGTGTTGCGTCTGTAGTACAGGCTGGTGTCGTGGCATCTGTTATAGAGGCTTTTAGCGTGGCATCGGGAAAGAAAGTAAGATTACAAAGTCGCATGTACATGTGTCAATAAACGTGAAGGCCGATTTGACAGCTAATCTAAGCTTGAAATTTGATGTCCCACTTACTCATGATCTCGGTAAGTATTTGAGAATGCCATTGCTACGTGGATGGGTTACCGAATCTACATACAGTTACCTAGTGGAGAAAGTCCAGAGTAGGCTTGCAGCTTGGAAGGGTCGGCTTTTGTCTAAGCAGCTCGAGATGTTCTGATACAGTCTGTTACGTCTATGCTGCTAATGTATGCGATGCAGAAAGCACTGCTACTGGCTTCTACAGTTGAGGAGATTGATAGGCTTAATCATCGTTTTTTCTGGGGGCAGTTTGGAGAAAGACGCAAGTTGCATACTGTCGCTTGGCCACTAATATGCAGGTCTAAATCGTCGGGCATAACAGGCTTGAAAAGGCTTCGGCTAATGAATCTCGCTTTGCTTGCAAAGCTAGCTTGACAGTTGATTCTTAATGAAGAAGTCTTGTGGGTGAAGGTCCTCATATCAAAGTGTGGATACCCGTTGAGCGATATTGCAAACTGTCGCCCTGGTACATTTAGGTGGAGGAGTCTTCTTGCTGTCATACATGTCATAAGAGCTGGTTTATCACTTGACAATGCCCCTTCATGGCCGGTTTCTTCAAATGGCAACTTTACTGTTCATTCTTCTTGTGATCTACAAATGCCGGATTATGATATGGAGGTAAGGAGGCGTTGGCAGAACATTAGGTGCTGAAGGACCCAGTCGTGTCTTAATGTGGTAGGCCCAGATAGGTAGGTTAATCACAGATGCTTTTCTGTATATGCGTGGTTTGAGTCAGTCGTCTATATGCTATATGTGCCATTAGAAGGAGGATACTGGATTATATGCTCTGAGGGATTCCTCGTGGGTGTCAAGTATATGGCGGTAGCTGCTGCACCGGTCACATTGGAACAAGTCCTTTGACTGCAGGAGGGACCTCCAAGATTGGATTGATTGGAATCTAACCAACAATCTGCGACAATATTCAGACGGAAAATGTGGTCTTATATTTTCCGTGAAGCGATTGCTTTTGTATGGAATTGGAGGAATAAAAGTCTCTTTGAGAAAGAGTATGTTCGACCTAAAGCACATCGTATTGTTCGTATGATTTTTGATAGAGTTCGAAATATTCGGATAGTATTGGAGAGGGTGGATTTAGACATACATTCAGATTAGTATGATATTTGGTTTATACGGTAGTTGCTATAGGTGATGTACACATTATGGTTTTTTTAGTTAATGTCAAAATCAAACCAGCAATCAAAAGAACAGATTGAGAGAAATCAAACACAATTGAGACCGGAGAGAACAAGCAACAAACAAAGGGGAATTTCTTGACGAGAATAACCGTCTATATTTATACACACTTCAAACGAAGAAGAAATGCGTAAAATTACTATGATACCCTTACTAATACAATGGTAAAATTTATAGCCAAAGAGCAAAATAGTAATTTCATCCCCTTTTTAAACTCTTTCGCGTGCTCTTCCTTCTCCAACCTCTCTTCTGCGTCACCTAAATGCTTTAACCAACTCTAGCTCCATGATCTCACGTTCCACTCTAGTCAACACACAATCTCAGCCTTTAATCTCAACATTAATCCCACGCAGAGGAATCATTCTGAGTTACTTCCACCGGATTGAGCTTGTTCATCACAATGCCTACTACCACTCTGAACCTTGCTGTGCTGATTGGAACTTCCTTCAACACTCCCCTTCAAGCCTGACTAAGCAAATATATTACAGACCCTTAGAGCCTCAGTCAGGATGCTCAACCTTTGTGAATCCACCGCCTTTGTAAAGACATCAGCAAGTTGCAGCGGAGTATTAATGGGTACTGGCCTAACAATGCCTTCTTGATATTTATCCCTCACAATATGACAGTCAATCTCAATTTGTTTGGTTCTCTCGTGAAACACTGAGTTTTCAACAATGTAAACGGCACTTCTATTGTCACAGAATATATCAATGGTACACCATGTTCAACCGTCAATTCCTTTAGCCTTTAGAGAACCCATTGTGCCTCACACGTTGTTGAGGCAAGAGCTCTATATTCAGCCTCTGATGAAGACTTAGAAACTGTAGTTTGATTTTTTTTCCTTCCAGGATATTAAAGAATTCCCAAGTAATACACAGCACCCCCGTCACTGATCTCCTACTTTCAGAACAACCTGCCCAGTCTGGGTCTGAAAAACTTGTAAGTTTTAAATCACCTGTGCTGGGATAGAAGAGACCTTGTCTTGGTGTACCTTTTAGATATCTTAACACTCTCTGAGCAGCCTTGAGGTGTAGAGTAGTAGGAACATCAAGAAATTGGCTAGGCTACTGCACTGCATATGTAATATCCGGCCTGGTGATGGCCAGATATAATAACTTCCCAATCATTCTCCTATAACCAGACACATCATCTATCAAGTCTGAATCATTGTGTGCTAACCTTAAATTTTGCTCCATAGGGCTCTTGGCAGGCTTAGAAGCCAGGATTCTAGTTTCTTGAAGTAACTCCAAGGTGTATTTTCTTTGACACAAGAGAATCCCCCCTGAGACGTGACAACTTTAAGCCTAGGAAATATTTAAGAGGCCATAATCCTTTAATTTTGAATGTCTGATGCAATATGGCCTTTAGCCTTTGAAAGTCAGTGAGGGAGTTACCATCTACAAGTATGTCATCAACATAAACTAGAAGAACAAGAAAGGTTTCTGCAGTCTCCTTAGTGAACAGGTGTAGTCATGTTTAGATTGTCTGTAGCCATTAGACAATAGGAACTGAGTGAGTTTCTCATTCCATTGTCTACTGGCTTTTTTCAAGCCATAGAGTGACTTTGTAAGTTTACAAACTGTGACAGGAGCAGGAGATGGCACACCCTCAGGCAAAGCCATATAGATCTCCTAGTGTAAATCTCCATGGACGAAGGCGTTGTTGACATCAAATTGATGAACATGCCATTGTCTGATAGAAGCCAAGGCTAGTAAGAGTCTAACAATGGTCATCTTAGCACAGGAGAACGTATCACCATAATCAATATCAGCTTGCTGTGTGTATCCTTTTGCAACAACCTAGCCTTTATTCCTTTCAATACTCCCATCAGCTTTTCTCTTAATCTTGTATACCCATTTACAGCCAATTGGCTTTTTTCCTGCAGGTAACTACACCAGGCACCAGGTATTATTGGCCTCTAAGGCTGCTAGCTCCATTTGCATGGCCTACTGCGAGTGAGCTGACTATGCTGCCTGGTGATAAGATGTGGGTTCTTGCTGCAAACTGATGTTAAGCACATAGTTTTTGTAATTTGGTGTCAACTGATGCAATGAATAATGAGATTTCAAATGGTATTTAGGAGGATGATTGACAGAAGAGGTAAGTTGATTACAATGATAATCATGAAGGCAGACAGGTGGATGTCTTTGTCTGATAGGCCTTGATGAAGGCTCAGGTACTGAAACATGTGGAACATTAGGATCATGAAGCAGTTGTTGATCCTCTGGGTCGATAGTGAGAGGAATGTCTAGATTAAAGTCAGGGAGTGTTGAGATGGGTGCATGGCTTGGTGGTGTGGAATGCAAAGGTTTTGACATAGAAGGTGATTGTCGAGGAGAAGAAGTAGATGAAGAAGGACTAGGTGAGGAATGTGCAGGTGGTTGATCAGGATGGCATAGGATGCAGGATCAGAATGATCTGAAAAGATGACAATATGATTAGAGTTTGGCTGAGAGGATAGTTCTGCAGACGTGGGAGTTTTAATGGAAGCAAAGGGGAAACAATGTTCATCAAACTGTACATCTCTAGATATGATAATATTTTTTGTTTCAAGGTTTTCTAAGAGATAGCCTTTTGTGGCAAAAGGGATGCCTAGGAACAGACACTTAATGGCCCTGGGAGCAAATTTGTGTTTGCTAGGCAATTGGTTATAAGCATATACCAAGCAACCAAACACTTTAAGGTGCTGATAAACATGTTTTGTTTGATACAGGAGCTCAAATGGGGTCTTATGATGAAGAATAGGAGTTGGTATAAGGTTAATGATGTAAACAACATGTGAAATGGATGACATAGGTAGACTTGCCTGAAACATCAAGGAACGTGCCACTGTAAGTATGTGTTGATGTTTTCTCTCCACCAGACCATTTTGTTGTGGTGTATATACACAACTAGTCTAGTGAATCATGTCATGCTTCAAATAAAACTCAGGCATATTAAACTCCTAGCCATTGTCTGTCCTAAGGACTTTTATGTTTTTCTCAAACTGAGTGGCAATATATTGACAGAAATTTTGCATTAAAGTTCTCACTTCAGACTTTGATTTCAACAAATAAACCTAAGTATATCTACTGTAATCATCAACAACAGTAAGAAAGAATCTTTGGGTATACAATATGGGGCGTTTATTAGGCCCCCAAATATCAACATGTACAAGATCAAAATGATTTTAGACATTGAAGAAGAAACTCGGAAAGGAAGTTTTCTGAGTTTAGCTAAGGGGAAAATAGAATAAGGAATAACAGATTGTTGTACTGATATTGAAGCATCAGACTTCTGTACTTCTTTTATTCTGGGTGTTGAGGCATGCCCCAATCTACAGTGCCACAAGTAGCTAGCTGCATCAGATGCCTTTGTAGCAAGACAAACTGGTTGGGAATTAAAAACTGCAGTCCCTTGAAGATAGTACAAGCCATCAGACAACTTAGCTAAACCAATCATCCTCTTGGATAATTGATCCTGGATCAGACAAGTATCACAATGTAATTGAATGAGTAAACTAGGATCAAAAGTGAGCTTACTGAGGGAAAGAAGATTAAAAGCAAAAAGTGGGACATACAAGACATCTTTGAGAATCAGAAATGGACTAATAATTACTGTGCCAATGTGTGTTGCAGACACTGTCATTTTGGTAGAGAGTTTGATAGAAATATAGTTAACGGGTTTATAGGAAGAAAACAAAGAAAAATGGGATGCAATATGATCGGTTGCACCAGAATCCAAAATCCATGTGTTTAAGTCATTAGTAGCAGCGTTACCTGCCATTTTATCAGCATGGGCAGACATGACAGCTCCTTGGACATCCGGTCTTGCACCTCCCTCCAACTCATCATCTTGTTTGCTCAGCCATTTCATCAGTTTCTGATTCTGCTGAGGGGTCAACATAAGTGACTGTACACTCTTCTCAATCTGAGGTTTCTCATGCTCCACACCAGCTACCTCTGCCATATTGATTCTTGGCTTAGAACCAGTAAACCCAGGGGGATATTCATGCTTCTTGAAGCACCTGTCAATGGTATGCCCCAACATACCACAGTAAGTGCATTGAAGCCGCCTATTATCTCAAGTAGAGAACCTTCCACTTCCTCTCTTAAATCCACCTGTAGCAACCATACCTTATGAGCTCTCTACTTCACTCATCAATGCAGTATTTCCATCAAGTCAGACTATTGAGGAATCAGATACAATCTTTCTCTCAAATATCAAAGCCATAGAAAAAGCAGTATTAATGTCATGCAAAGTTGTCAGTACAAACACTTGAGACTTAACTGGATCAAAGTTATCATTAAATCCTGTAACAAACTTAATGACATAGTCACTCTCAACATACTTCTTCATTTCTGTGGTTACATTACAACTACAGCTACAAACAGGTACAGGTCTCAAAGCTATAAGTTCCTCTCGTACAACTTTCATCTTGGTAAAGTAGTCAGTTACAGTCATAACATCTTGCTTAATGCAGTAAAAGTTCTCTAACAGTTCAGACAACCTAAAAGGATCCGTACTAGCATATCTCATAACCAAATCATTTCACATATCAACAGCATTATGATACCACATAATACTCTGTGCAATAGACTGAGAAACAGAATTCATTATCCAAGATTGAACCATAGAATTAACTTGCCTCCATACAGGATACTGAGGATCTAACTCTAGAGGCTTGGGGATTGTACCGTCAATGAAGCCGATCTTGTTCTTTACCAATAATGCCATTCTGAAAGTATGGCTCCAAGTGTGAATATTATGAGCATTTACAGGAGGTTGAGCCACCACAGTTGCAGGACTGTCACCAGGATGCAAATGTAAGGATTTTGCAATAAATTCTCAAGATTTTGATTCTGACTTCCTCTTGTTCCAAACACTATATTCTGCGACTGACTATCTACAGGTGCACTTCGATTGTTACTCGCTGAAGCCATTACAACCAGGATTCAAAAACAACAGAATACAAAAAAACTCAATCACAATACTCTCAGAAGCAGATTGATCACAGCACTGATCGCTCTGATACCATGTCAAAATTAAATCAGCGATCGAAAGAACAGATTGAGAGAAATCAAACACAATTGAGACCGGAGACTACAAGCAACATAGAAAGGGGAATTTCTTGATGAGAATAATCGTCTGTAGTTGCAACCCGATTTATATACACTTCAAACAAAGAAGAAAGGCATAAAATTACTATAATACCCTTAATGAATACAGTGGTCTAATTTACAGCCAAATGACAAAATAGTAATTTCATCCCCTTTTTTAATTCTCCCGCGTGCTCTTCCTTCTTCAACCTCTATTCTGCGCCACCTAACTGGTTCAACCAACTCCAGCTCCGTGATCTCACATTCTATTCCAGCCAACACACAATCTCATCCTTTAATCTCAACATTAATCCCACGCAGAGGAATCATTCTGAGTTACTTCAACCGGATTGAGCCTGTTCATTACAATGCATACTGCCACTCTAAACCTTGGTGTGCTGATTGGAACTTCTTCCAACAATTAATACAAAGATCCATTTCCAATATATATATATATATATATATATATATATATATATATATATATATATATATGCGATCAAAAACAAAGTTTCCCTAGCTTGATTCTTGTTTGAACAGGGGCTTTGGAAAGACAATTCTGAGGATGAGGATCGTCAAAGAGTCTTTGAACGATCTTTAGTTGACAAACACGTCTTTGGTTACTTTTGTCAAGTTTCTCAATTTCCAAGAAATGCTAGAGCTCCGTCCTTGGATCTTGTATGTATGAATATACATCCTTAAAGGGAATAATTTTAATTGCTTCTCTCTTTACTCTTTTGACTACTGTGTAAACGTCAAATAGCACAGAAGGAGAAATACCCAGGATTAAGATATTTCTTTTTGTCTTATCTTATGAAATAAGTTTGCATAAATCTTATGAAATCATCTGCAGATTCCAATGGGTTTCTTTGATCTATAAATTAAGCCTACGTTCACAAATCTTTCCACCCAAATCTTAAATTTCTCAACATACAATTACTGTTTGTCAGCTATTTCATTATGGTGAAGGTTGCTTATTCGGCTTCGCTAATGCTGCTACTCGTCACTTCTCTCCTTGCATGTAAGTTGTTCCCTCAAGTAAACTCACTCTACTGTAACGTTGGGGTTAAAATGCATTAGAATTTCTCTCTTTCACGTCAGCGTCATATAGAGTATGCTAAAACGTGTGAAATTTTACTGTATTTTTTTATATTCAATTTACCATAACAGAGTATTTGAACTAAGAACTGTTTATGCAGTTCACTCTGGAGCTGGTGAAGGCATGCCGGTAAGAAAGCTGAAGTTAGACCCGGTACCAGAATGTGTGGAAAACACATGCAATGGAAATGATGCTGACTGCGGTGATGCCGCATGTAAATGTTCTGAAGAGACAGGAGTAGACTGCATTTTGAGATAGGCATAGCAAGAAATATTCACTTATCGTTCTGATTGTGCTGTGAGAAACTCAGGCACCCATAACCCACTTCCTCTTTTATATTTCAATTGCTGATGATGAAATAAAGCCTCCCAGCATCAGAGTTTCTGGAGTGTCAAACTATTTTCTGTTGTGATCGATCCTTTTTAAGTGTTTGTCATGTGTACTGTAGATATTCCACAGAGTGTCCGAGTTTTGTGTTTTATGTTGTTGTAATAACAATGAGCGTATTTATGGGTTGTTCTGCAATAAAATCTCATATACTATTTTAGTTCACCTCTGCTTTTTTATTTTACACGATTGTGTCATCATCTAATATTTATTGTATAATGTACACATGATTTGACCACGTTTAAATTTTACAAGATTGTGCCTTCATTTAATATTTATCGCAGAATCACACATATGCTTTGCCAGATTTGTGGATAACGTTGACTTAATTTCTGACTCATTCGAGTCATGTAGTGTTGAAAACAATCAATCATGTACAAAGACGCAACCCTTCGGTATGTGCGTATATAAACAATAAATAGTATGTCAAACTCGGGACGAGTCGAGGACTCTGTACTTAAGACGCATTGCTCTGGTAAACTGTTCCCAACCGGCGTTAGCAATCATCTCACAGGATACAACGGATACCTATTCAGTTGAGCGGCACTGCTTGACTTGAATTGTAGTGAACTTTCGAGTGTCCTGATTTCTCTTGGACGTGATGCAGAAAGAAGAAGAAGAAGAAGACGAAATCAGAAGATGAATGTGTGTTTAGATTGCACACCCATCCTCAGTTTATATAGAGGGGTTGGTTGGAAATCGGTTTTCGCAGATGGACTCTTGACCGTCGGATCACAACAGTAGATCAACTAGAGCCGTCGGATGAAAACCAACCAGCGTTTGTTTGGCGGTTTTGGAAGGTTTAAATTACATCCGTCAAATGAAACCGAACTACAAGATTAATCCTTGAGCGTTAGATGAAACAACATTCGGTTGCGCGGTTAGGTCAGTTTGAATTTCAGCCGTTGGACCAAAGCTGACCCTTCCGCCACAGTTAGATCAAAACTGTTTGATCATACAGATAGGAAACTGTTTGATTTAAGTCATGTAATCAAAACCGTTTAACCGTTTGATCCTCATGACATTGGACTGGATCTAGGAGAACATTTGGGTTGCTGCACAGCTAGGCCTGAAGCCTTTAACTATTTACAAAAAAATAGTTAATCCAAAAGCCCAAAGTGATTTTCTCCAAAAAGATAGGAACTGTTCCGGCCCACGAGACCACGAGCCCTGAGCCCCGAGCCCGAACTCGAGCCGAGCTGAGCCGAGCCGACCGAATAGGCGGGTGGGCGGCGGCAGAGCGCATGCGCGTGTGTGACACTTTATAGGTCTTCCCTCCGGTCAAAAACTTCTCATGCCCTAGGGGCACATTTAAAGTGACCATTCTGGCGATTTATAAGGTGGCTAAATTAGTTCATTTGTCTATGTGGTATTCCTTCATAAGGGTGATGTGCCCTCCTAAAAATAGGACCATCACCCACTAAACCATGTTTTCCATATACTTTGAACATTAATTTCTCATTCATCCGGTATCGTAATTGAGTGATTCCAAAGCCTAAAATTAATTACTCGTTACGTATATAATTAAGGTCCTATTAGTTTTCATTTTTCAATGACGAAAACTAATTATAATTAAGTTCAATGTATGTTGCTTAACCGAATTTGCAACTTCTCTTAATGGGCCAAAGCCCAAATTTCCAATTCCTCCAACAATCCCCCACATGAATGAAAATTAATGTAAATGCAGACTCTATGGAGAAGTCAGACAAGAAAATGTTGCATCAGAAGAGGTAGCTTCTGGCTTCGAACCTTTCATAGTCATGTACCATCGGATCCATTCAGCTAATTGGTGACTTGATGTCTTGAACCAGTCAGCCTTTGCTATGAACCTAGACAACAATACTCACATAATGTTTCTTTTAACACCCTTTTTGTTCTCATGGTTGTGTTTGTTTTGGCCATGAACAAATTTGTTTCAGAAAGTGTTTTAGAGAAATCTTGCCTTACAGAGTTCTCATAGAAGTGGCCCCACTTCACATTTTCATAGGTGATTCCTATCAGGAGCATCCTGCCATAGGCATCTTTAAAAGCTTTATCTTACTCTAAATATTCTTTGCAGACATCACTTTTATGTAACAGAATGAGCAAGTGCTATACTGAAACTTCATAACTTAGTAGTCCCATTGAACCAAGATTCTGGGATCTCCAGTCAATAAGGTTGGGATACCATTACAAAGATTCTTGCATTGTAGGCTTAAGTCCCATTCTGTTTTTCAATTTTCATATCTGATCTCTAGGCAAGCTTTTTGTAAGTGGATCCGCCAGATTCCCTATTGATTTTATGTAATCAATGGAAATCACGCCATTAAATATCAACTGTTTAATGGAGTTATGTCTCCGACGTATGTGTCATGAATTACCACTGTATATGCTGATTTGAGCTCACCCTATAGCTGACTGACTATCACAGTGTATGCTAATAGGAGCAATTGGCTTAGGCCAGCACGGAACATCTTCTAGAAAATTTCGAAGCCATTCAGCCTCTTCCCCAGCTTTGTCCAGTGCTATAAACTCAGCTTCCATAGTGGACCGAGCTATGCACATTTGTTTTGTGGATTTCTATGACACAGCAGAACCACCAACAGTGAATAAGTATCCACTGGTGGACTTTGAATCCTTACTATCTGATATCCAATTTGCATCGCAATATCCTTCTAATACTCCTAGATATCTCGTGTAATATAATCCAAGGTTCATTGTGTATTTCAAGTACCTCATCACTCTATTTAGAGCTTTCCAATGATCATCACTTTGATTACTGGTAAACCTGCTCAATTTGTTTACTGAACAAGCTAAATCTGTTCTTGTACAGTTTTTTATGTACATCAAACTCCCAATTACCTGCGAGTACTTCAATTGAGCTACAGGTTCACCTTAGTTTTCTTTAAGTGTATACTTAAGTCAAGTGGGGTCTTTGTTGGTGTTGTATCAAACATATTGAATCGTTTGAGAACAGATTCAATATAGTGAGTTTGCGACATAACAAGACCATCAGCCATCCGAGAAATTTTAATTCCTAGAATAACATTGGCAACCCCCATACCTTCATATCAAAATTTTGTGTTAGCATCTTCTTTGCGTTCAAGATGATGTCACGAGTACTGTCCATGATTAGCATGTCGTCTACATAGAGACATACTATCACATAGGCATTTGGTGTGTTTTTGATATGCACACACTTCTCACACTCAATGATCCTGAAGCCGTTTGACATCATTGCTGTATCAAATTTTAAATGCCACTCTTTGGGTGCTTGTTTAGGTCCATACAAAGACTTACCAAGTCTACACACTTTCTTTTCTAGTCCTGGGACGGCGAACCTTTGGGTTGTTCCATATAATTTTTTTTCTCTAACTCACCATTTAGAAAGATAGTCTTCACATCCATTTGATTGATTTCTAAGTCGTAGACTGCAGCAATAGCCACTAGCATCCTGATAGAAGTGATCCTAATCACTAGTGAGTAGATGCAAAAGAAGTCAAAGCCTTCTTTTTGTCGATAGCCCTTGGCTACCAACCTGGAATTGTACTTATCAATAGATCCATCTTCTTTCAATTTTGTCCAAAGAACCCACTTACATCCGAGTGGTTTACTTCCTGGTGGAAGATCCACCAACTCCCAAGTGTGATTTTGAAGAATAGAATCTATCTCACTATTCACTGCCGCTTTCCAGAAAGAGGCTTCTGAAGTTGTCATTGCCTTAGAGAAAGATCTTGGCTCGTTTTCTACCATGTAGGTTAGAAAATCTGGTCCAAAAGATGCCAGAATTTTGACTCATTTGCTTTGACGAGGTTCCTCAATTTCTTGAGGAGCTGTCTCACGCACTCGCTTACTAGTTTTAGCTTCTTTATTGTTTTTGCCTTTCTTCGGAAAGACATTTTCAAAGAACACTGCATTCCTCGACTCCATGACAAAATTTCATGTATCTCGGGAATGTCTGATTTGCGCACTAAGAAACGATATGTACTACTGTTTGTTGCATAACCTATGAATATGCAATCAATTGCTTTAGGCCCGATTCTCACTTGTCTTGGTTTGGGTACAACAAACTTTGCCAGACACCCCCACACTTTCAAGTATTTATAGCTAGGCTTATAGCCTTTCCAAAGTTCATATGGGGTTTCATCTATCTTATTAGATTGAATTCTATTTAAAATGACATTGGCGGAGAGAATCGCTTCCCCCCACAAGTTCTGAGGTAAACCCGAATTTATCAACGTAGCATTCATTATTTTCTTTAAAGTATGATTTTTGCGTTTTGCAATACCATTAGATTGAGGTGAATATGGTGTAGTCGTTTGATGAATGATGCTATGTTTTGAACATAATTCATTAAACGATGCGTCATATTCCCCGCCTCTATCACTTCGAATTGTTTTAATTCGTTTGCTAAGTTGATTCTCAACTTTATTTTTATAATCTTTAAAAGCATCAACGGCCTGATCTTTGCTACTTAGCAAATAAACATAACAATATCTAGTGCAATCGTCTATAAAAGTTACAAAATACTTTTTACCTCCTCTTGTTTGCACAAACTTTAAATCACACAAGTCTGTATGAATTAAATCCAAGGGTTTAGTGTTTCGTTCCGTTGAAGGAAATGGTGTTTTTGCCATTTTTCCTTCAACACATATTTGGCATTTTCCTTTATTATTAAAGTTCAGTTTGGGTAATAAGTCAAGGTTAATCATTCGTTGTATTGACTTGTAATTAACAAATTCCAAACGAAAATGCCATAAATAAGAAGACTCAAGCATGTATGTAGAAGAGGAAACATAGTTTTATTAGCCTCATTAGGCGCAAATTTCTTGGGTACAATTGTCATAACATTCAATTTAAACATGTTATCAATAAGGTACCTTTTTCCCAAATCCAAGTCATTCTTAGAAAGAGTAAATTTGTTCGCCTAAAAAACTAGTCTAGAACCATGACAGACTAGTAGAGAGCCAAATACCATGTTCTTATGGATGTCAAGAACATGCAACATATTCTGCAGGGTCAGCTCCTTTCCTGAGGTCATTTTCAGAACCACCTTGCTCGATCCTTCAATCTTCGAGCTGTCAGAGTTTTCCATGAAGAGTTGTTCATTATTAGTTGTGGGTACATAGTCTTTAAACATTGCCCTGTTGGCATATACATGTCGAGTGGCCCCTGTGTCCATCCACCATTCATGCGGATTCCCCAATGCATTGCATTTAGTCACCATAGCGCAGAGATTCAGATCTTCCATTGCGCTGACCAGATTTGATTTTGCTTTGGTTTTACTCTGATTCTTTTTGGGCTTACGGCATTCACTGTTGCGGTGCCCTAGTTTTCCACAGTTATAACACTTTCTCGTGAACTTCTTTGCAATCTCCTTGCCCTTGACATTCACGCCCAAAGTGTTATTCTTCTTTTTATTTTCTGCCTCAGGAACATGAGCTTTGGCTTGACCAGACTGAGAGGTTAGCTTTCTATCAGCACGACGATTGTCCTCCTCTATTCGAAGGTGGACAATCAAATCTTCCATTTTAATTTCCTTTCGTTTGTGCTTGAGATAGCTCTTACATTCTCTCCACGAAGGAGGTAGCTTCTCAATCACAGTCGCAACTTGGAAAGATTCACTGAGCGTCATGCCCTCTTCTTCCGTTTTAGATACCAACATCTGTAATTCTTCAACTTCTGAAACTATAGTTTTGAAATCTATCATTTTATAGTCCAGAAATCTACCAACTATTACTTTTTTTTGTTTCAGCATCTTCTGTGCGATATTTTTTATCTAAAGCCAACCACAACGTTTTTGCAGTCATAAAAATACAAAACACGCCATAGATAGTATTATCCAGGCAACTCAGAATAAGATTCAAGCAACAGAAATTGTTATACGCCCATGCTTCAGCACTCAAGTTGTTCTGCATGTTTTGATTCTGATCCTCCACAGGTTCCACCACTGGTGGATCCTTGTTTAGAATTCTTGCCAAGCTTAGTGCTGTGAGATAGAACAACATCTTTTGCTGCCATCTCTTAAAGAAACTTCCTGCAAATTTTTCAGGCTTCTCCACATGTGCAATTGTGACAAAAGGATTCATCTGAGGCCCTCCGTTAGGCGCCAGGGGAACTGTGTTGAACGGCACATTGGTTTGGGCACCAGCAGCAACGTTATTGGTCCCATCAGGTGCAGACACGAAGTGTGCACCGTTAAAGCCATGAACAAAATTAGAGCTCTCGTTTTCCATTCCTGTTTAGTTGATCAAAACATATAGATCTGAACAGTTTCAGATATAAGAAATGGGTAGAAACATACTACAAATCAGTGTATTATCACTGCTTTGCGTACGGAAATTAAAGAATAGTACAATAATTAATTGAATTGAATACGTCTTAAGGTTGTTGAAAACAATCAATCCTGTACCAAGACGCAACCGTTCGGTGTGTGCGTATGTAGCAGTAAACAATATATCAAACCCAGGACGAGTCAAGGACTATGTCCTTAAGACGTATTGTTCCGGTATACTATGCCCAATCGGCGTTAGAAATCGTCTCCCAGGATACAATGGGTACTTGTTCAGTTGACGGTACTGCTTAGCTTGAACTGCAGCGAAATAGAGGGGTTGGCTGGAAATCGGTTTTCGCAGATGGACTCGTGACCGTCGAATCAAAACCGTAGATCAACTAGAGCCGCCGGATGAAAACCAACCAATGTTTGTTTGGCGGTTTTGGAAGGTTTAAATTACAGCTGTCAGATGAAAACCAAACTACGGGATTTATCCTTGAGCGTTAGCTGAAACAACATTCGGTTGGGCAGTTAGGCCAGTTTGAATTTCAGCCGTTGGACCAAAGCTGACCCTTCTGCAACCGTTAGATCAAAACCGTTTGATCTTACAGATAGGAAACCGTTTGATTTAAATCATGTAATCAAACCGTTTAACCGTTTGATCATCATGACATTGGACTGGACCTAGGAGAACATTTGGGCTGCTGCACAGCTAGGCCTGAAGCCTTTAACTATTTACAAAAAATAGTTAATCCAAAAGCCCAAAGCGATTTTCTCCAAAAAGATAGGAACTGTTCCGGCCCACGAGACCACGAGCCTCGAGCCCAGAGCCCGAACTCGAGCTGAGCTGAGCCGAGCCGGCCGAATAGGCAGGTGGGCGGCGGTAGAGCGCATGTGCGTGTGTGACACTTTATAGGTCTTCCCTCCGGTCAAAAACTTCTCATGCCCTAAGGGCACATTTAAAGTGACCATTCTAGCGATTTATAAGGTGGTTAAATTAGTTCATTTGTCTATGTGGTATTCCTTCATAAGAGTGATGTGCCCTCCTAAGAATAGGACACATCACCTACTAAACCATGTTTCCCATATACTTTGAACATTAATTTCTCATTCATCCGGTATCGTAATTGAGTGATTCCAAAGCCTAAAATTAATTACTCGTTACGTATATAATTAAGGACCTATTAGTTTCCATTTTTCATTGACGAAAACTAATTAATTAAGTTCAAAGTATGTTGCTTAACCGAATTTGCAACTTCTCTTAATGGACCAAAGCCCAAACTTCCAATTCCTCCAACAATCCCCCACATGAATGAAAATTAAAGTAAACACAGACTCTATGGAGAAGTCAGACAAGAAAATGTTGCATCAGAAGAGGTAGCTTCTGGCTTTGAACCTTTCATAGTGATGTACCATCGGATCCATTCAGCTAATTGGTGACTTGATGTCTTGAACCAGTCAGCCTTTGCTATGAACCTAGACAACAATACTCACATAATGTTTCTTTTAACACCCTTTTTGATCTCATGGTTGTGTTCGTTTTGGCCATGAACAACTTTGTTTCAGAAAGTGTTTTAGAAAAATCTTGCCTTACAGAGTTCTCATAGAAGTGGCCCCACTTCACATTTTCATAGGTGATTCCTATCAGGAGCATCCTGCATCTTTAAAAGCTTTATCTTACCCTAAATATTCTTTGCAGACATCACTTTTATGTAACAGAATGAGCAAGTGCTATACTGAAACTTCATAAATTAGTTGTCCCATTGAACCAAGATTCTGGGATCTCCAGTCAATAAGGTTGGGATACCATTACAAAGATTCTTGCATTGTAGGCTTAAGTCCCATTCCGTTTGTCAATTTTTATATCTGATCTCTAGGCAAGCCTTTTGTAAGCGGATCTGTCAGATTCTCTATTGATTTTATGTAATCAATGGAAATCATGCCATTAAATATCAACTGTTTAATGGAGTTATGTCTCCGACGTATGTGTCATGACTTACCACTATATATGCTGATTTGAGCTCACCCTATAGCTGACTGACTATCACAGTGTATGCTAATAGTAGCAATTGGCTTAGGCCAGCACGGAACATCTTCTAGAAAATTTTGAAGCCATTCAGCCTCTTCTCCAGCTTTGTCCAGTGCTATAAACTCAACTTCCATAGTGGACCGAGCTATGCACATTTGTTTTGTGGATTTCCATGACACAGCAGCACCACCAACCGTGAATAAGTATCCACTGGTGGACTTTGAATCCTTACTATCTGATATCCAATTTGCATCGCAATATCCTTCTAATACTCCTGGATATCTCGTGTAATATAATCCAAGGTTCATTGTGTATTTCAAGTACCTCATCACTCTATTTGGAGCTTTCCAATGATCATCACTTTGATTAATGATAAACCTGCTCAATTTGTTTACTGAACAAGCTAAATCTGTTCTTGTACAGTTTGCTATGTACATCAAACTCCCAATTACCTGCGAGTACTTCAATTGAGCTACAGGTTCACCTTAGTTTTCTTTAAGTGTATACTTAAGTCAAGTGGGGTCTTTGTTGGTGTTGTATCAAACATATTGAATCGTTTGAGAACAGATTCAATATAGTGAGTTTGCGACATAACAAGACCATCAGCCATCCGAGAAATTTTAATTCCTAGAATAACATTGGCAACCCCCATATCCTTCATATTAAAATTTTGTGTTAGCATCTTCTTTGTGTTCAAGATGATGTCACGAGTACTGTCCATGATTAGCATGTCGTCTACATAGAGACATACTATCACATAGGCATTTGGTGTGTTTTTGATATGCACACACTTCTCACACTCAATGATCTTAAAGCCGTTTGACATCATTGCCATAACAAATTTTAAATGACACTGTTTGGGTGCTTGTTTAGGTCCGTACAAAGACTTACCAAGTCTACACACTTTCTTTTCTAGTCCTGGGACAGCGAACCCTTTGGGTTGTTCCATATAAATTTTTTTCTCTAACTCACCATTTAGAAAGGCAGTCTTCACATCCATTTGATGGATTTCTAAGTCGTAAACTGCAGCAATAGCCACTAGCATCCTGATGGAAGCGATCCTAGTCACTGGTGAGTAGAGCAAAAGAAGTCAAAGCCTTCTTTTTGTCGATAGCCCTTGGCTACCAACCTGGAATTGTACTTATCAATAGATCCATCTTCTTCAATTTTGTCCTAAGAACCCACTTACATCCGAGTGGTTTACTTCCTGGTGGAAGATCCACCAACTCCCAAGTGTGATTTTGAAGAATAGAAACTATCTCACTATTCACTGCCTCTTTCTAGAAAGAGGCTTCTGAAGTTGTCATTGCCTCAGAGAAAGATCGTGGCTCGTTTTCTACCATGTAGGTTAGAAAATCTGGTCTAAAAGATGCCGGAATTTTGACTCATTTGCTTTGACGAGGTTCCTCAATTTCTTGAGGGGCTGTCTCACGCACTCGCTTACTAGCTTTAGCTTCTTTATTGTTTTTGTCTTTCTTCGGAAAGACATTTTCAAAGAACACTGCATTCCTCGGCTCCATGACAAAATTTCATGTATCTCGGGAATGTCTGATTTGTGCACTAAGAAATGATATGTACTACTGTTTGTTGCATAACCTATGAATATGTAAGAACAATGAGCGTATTTATGGGTTGCTCTGCAATAAAATCTCATATACTATCTTAGTTCACCTTTGCTTTTTTGTTTTACACGATTGTGTCATCATCTAATATTTATTATATAATCGTACATATGATTTGCCCACTTTTAAATTTACAAGATGATGCTTTTGTTTAATAACTACGCAGAATCATACATATGCTTTGGCGATATTTATGCATCGCTTGGACTTAATTTTGACTCCTATACCTCTTTTGTTTATGGTCAAGATGTAAGTTTTAACAAAGAAATCGAGATATCAAGCGGATGCAATCCATACAAAGTAAAAACAACAGACTGCCTTATTGTATGTACGTCCAACTAAAATACCAAAGGAGGCAACAAGCTGCCTCAATTAGTAGATAAAAGGTGAGGGTAACGTCTATGCATAACCGTACACATACATATAGGTGCATATTTATGAATAACATCTCTGGGTACAATAGAGTAACCTTCAAAAATTGTTATGTTTCTACCTTGCCAAATATAATATATAGTAGCTACCAGAGCCACGCCAAAAGCCTGCCTAGAGAGTTGAGATTTCTTGGCGTATCAGCCAATCTGAAATATCAATCCAAACATCCTTCACCAGGGGGACAGTGAAAAAAGAGATGCAAGCTAGTTTCCAATTCAGTAGGACGTAGAGAGCAACAACAGTACTCAAAAGATGACAACCCATGTTTGGTTGATAGTTTTGCCATGTGCCTCCATCCAAAGAGAAGAAGTGCTTGGGAGTAGTAACCTGTCCTGAACCAGTTTGTTCCAAAACGCATTTGGGTCTTTCGCAAAAATGAAGATGCAGATGCTGATACTGAAGATGTTGGTGGATGATGAATATGCTGTTGCAGAAGAATTTGCTGAATGAATGCTGGGGTGTCACGTATGGTAAATGATGAGTAGCCTCATAAACGGATGCTGCAACAGAAAGGAAGAAAGCGGGGACCATTTGAAATTAGTTAGGGACAAGTTTGTAAATATATACGAGTTAATCATGGTTGATTCATTGTACCATAGTTAAAAGTAAGTTAGAGTTAGAATAGATTTTTTGTAGAAAAGGCCAAGTAGCTTATATATGTACTGTACGCTCTTGATTCGATGCATATGCAGGAAAAAGCAATTTTCCCTGCTCACTCACATTTGTCCTTTCTAATTTTTCCTTCGTCTTCATCAGAAGCAAGTATGCTTCTGCTTTGCTCAACTCATGAGAGTTTGATTTCTTAACATGGTATCAGAGCGATCGAATACCGGTTTTTGCAGTTTTTCAGCTGTGTAGTCATCTAGTTTATCCACGTCTTCTGCAGTTTTCTAATGGCTGGAAATCCAGCTGTAGTAGCTACGGAGATTACTCCTTCAAGTCCCTATTACCTACAATCCTAATGAAAACCCATCTTTGGTGTTGGTTCAACCAATTTTTAATGGAAACAATTATCATCCATGGTCTAGAGCTATGAAGATGGCTCTTCTGTCAAAAAAAAAGGTGGGCTTTGTTAATGGAACCATTGTTGCTCCAGAAGCCAGAGATAGTAAGTATGACGCATGGATCCAGTGTAATAATATGGTATTATCCTGGATTCTTAATTCTGTAAGTTCCTCTATATCTCAAAGTGTCCTTTGGATGGACACTGCTGCTGAGGTTTGGGAGGATCTGCGGGAGAGATTCGCAGATGCAGACCCCTTCCGTTTATCAGATTTAATAGAAGAAATACATTCTATTAAACAAGGTAACTTGAGTGTACTGAATACTTTACCAACTTAAAGATTCTATGGGATGAGTTTGTTGATTTTAAGGCCTTGCCTAGTTGTGCTTGTGATCCTAAATGCCATTGTGGAGTGATTGATAGATTTAAAAACTATGTGGAAGAAGATTATGTGATCCGGTTTTTGAAGGGACTTGGGGATAGTTATTCACATGTAAAGTCACAAATTCTCATGATGAGTCCTTTGCCTACATTAAGAAAAACGTTTGGGATGGTGTTGAAGCATGAGAGACAGTCTAACTACTCTCAAAATCAGTCGGGAAATATGGAGAATCAGGTAATGATAGTTAGCTTTAATTTTTGAAGCAAAAACATAAGTTCACAGAAGAAGTATAACACAGGATTTAACAACCAGAAGAAAAATAGTCTAAGGGCAGTTTAATAAAAAATTCAATGTAATCATTGGGGATGATGGGTCATATTGAGGCCAAATGTTTTAAGAAACACGTTTATCCACCAATTACAAAGGCAAAGGCAAAAGCGGTGGCTGTGTGGTGATCATAGTTGGTGTACAGGGTGTTTATGGGTCAGGAGTAGAGGAAACTGAGGACAAGCCTAGTATGGGAAATCAATGGTGATGGATACTGGGATTACTCAGGATCAATACCAGTACATATTGAGTTGCTGCAAAATACTCAGGTGAGGGACGCCTCGTCCTCAGAAGTATCATCAACACCACAGGTGCACCAAGTTCAGGTTCTGAAATCCAACTTCTCATCAGCCGAAAGACAGGTAGAGGGGGAAGGTAAGCATCAATATAGCATTAATTGGATATTAGATTCAGGTTCATCACACTATATCTCACACTCCTTGTCTCTGTTTTCTTCTTATAAGCTTGCTTCAGGAATTCTCGTTAGAATGCCAATGGTGTAACTCTGCAGCTACACATATAGGAAGTGTCCATATTTCCCTCTAATTTAACTTCTAGACCATGTTCTGTTTGTTCCTACTTTCTCATTTAATCTTATCTCCTTGAGCTAACTGGTACAGAATTTTAACTATAGTGTTCTCTTTGCTCACAATCGGTTGCATAATTCAGGGACAATACTTTGCAGCTGATGATTGGATCAGCTAGATTAATCAATGGGATCTATCATCTGTAGATGTCATCCAGTTCAATCAAATCAACTCAGCCTACAGTTTGTTCTCTTTCTCAAACCAACAAGCTTCATCTGCATTGTGGCATTATAGATTAGGACATCCATCTGTTAGAATACTTGATCTTATACATAGTCAATCTTCAGACATATGTTCACCTAGTACTGAATTTGATTGTCCTGTTTGCCCGTTGGCAAAACAAAGAAAAATCCATTTCCTATCAAGGTGTCTAGTAGTTTGTCTAGCTTTGATATCATTCATGTTGACATTTGGAGACCTTATAGAGCTTTAACAGTACACAATCAAAGATATTTTCTTACAATTGTTGATGGCTATACACGATATACTTGGGTTTACCTAATGAAAGCTAAATCTGAAGCATCTCAGTTGTTGATTTCCTTCATACAAATGGTGCAAACACAGTTTGGGAATATGATAAAAGTGGTACGATCGGATAATGGGCCTGAATTTAACCTGTCATCATTTTACAATTCTAAGGGGATCCTTCATCAAACAACCTGCGTAACACTCCAGAACAGAACGGATTAGTAGAAAGGAAACATCAACATATTCTTAATTTAGCTAGATCCCTGCGTATTAAATCCAATATACCAATCAAGTTCTGGGGTTACTGCGTTAATCATGCCACTTATCTCATAAACAGATTACCCACACCAGTGTTGAATAATAGAACTCCTTATGAGATGTTGTATGGAAAAGCACCAGACTATAGACATCTAAGAGTGCTTGGGTCTTTGGTGCATGTTTGTACTCCCAATCAAAATAGAGCCAAGATGGACCCAAGAAGTACTAGATGTGTCTTTCTAGGATTTTTGTCTGCCACAAAAGGATACATTGTTACTGAAGTCCACAGTGGAAAAATCTTTGTATCTAGAGATGTGGCATTTTCTGAGCATTTATTTCCATTTCAGAATGCTACACTATCCTCTCCGTCTGATATATCAACATATCCACTTCCAGTTCCTTTCTCTGAACCAGCATCACTACAGTCATTTGAACCACAAGATCATCCTGTTGTATCTCCACTAGAATCTTCAAGTCCTAGCTCTTCAAGCCAAGTACCTTCAGATGATTCAGTTATACAACCATCAGGATCGTCTCAATCTAGCATGCCACTCAGACGTTCCAATAGAATTAGTAGACGTCCAAAACGTCTTCAATCTTATCACTGCAACAACATTCTTTATCCTCTTAAAACCAGTGTTTATGGTGGTGAGTTATCTGAATGTAATGCAATTAATAGCAATATTGATGTTTGTCAAGAACCTAATTCTTTTCTTGAGGCTATAAAAATTGTTGAATGGCAGGGGGCTATGGAAGAGGAGATAAAGGCACTTGAAGCGAACAATACATGGAGCATTGTTCAGTTACCTAAAGACAAGCAGCCTATAGGGTGTAAATGGGTGTACAAACTTAAGCTTAAACCAGATGGTTCAATAGCCAGATATAAAGCACGTTTGGTTGCGAAGGGGTTCACGCAACAGGAGGGAGTGGATTATCATGACACTTTTTCGCCTGTAGCAAAATTAACAACGGTAAGGATGTTGTTGACCATGGCAGCAGCAAGAGATAGAGGTTATACCAATTGGATGTGAACAATGCGTTTTTACATGGTGAATTGGAAGAAGATATTTATATGGCATTACCACCAGGATTTGAAACAGAGCAGAAGGGGTTAGTATGCAAGCTTCATAAGTCACTTTACGGGCTTAAGCAAGCAAGCCGACAATGGAATGCAAAGTTGACTCAGGCACTATTGGCAAAGGGGTTCAAGAGATCATATAATGATTATAGTTTATTTACTTATAGAAAGGGATCAGTGGAGTTATATTTATTAGTCTACGTAGACGATATCATTCTCACTAGCAATGATGAAAATGCACAGTAGACTTGTTGAAAGAGTATGGGGTTACAGCTTGTAAACCAGCTAGATCACCTATGGTTCCTAGTGTGAAACTATCGAAGGGAGATTCAGAACTCTTCATGGATAACACGTTTTATCGAAGGATGATTGGCAAACTATTATATCTAACAATCATGAGGCAATATATTAGTTACGTAACTCAGCAGTTAAATCAGTATCTGGATTGTGCCACTACTCAACATCTCAAAGCTACGTATAGGGTACTGAAATACTTAAAGGGCGATCCAGATCAAGGTCTACTGTATCCATTTGATAATGATTTATCTGTTCGTATGTATACTGATTCGGATTGGGCTGGATGCCATGATACAAGGGCGATCTGTTTCTGGATTTTATGTGTTCTTAGGACGTTCTCTGGTGTCATGGAAGTCGAAAAAATAGTTAATGGTATCTAGAAGTTCAGCTGAGGCCGAATATAGAGCGATGGCATTGGCGTCATGCGAAGCACAGTGGTTGGTATATCTGTGTAAGGATTTGGGGCTTGAGGTTACATTGCCTATACCACTGTATTGTGATAATACAAGTTCTATACATATTTCGGAAAATCTCGTGTTTCATGAGCGAACCAAACATATTGAGATTGATTTCCATTTTATAAAAGAGAAGATTCAATCTGGTCTGCTGATAGTTTATGTTTCCATAGTTTCTCAGTTGGCTGATATTTTTACAAAAGCATTGGATGTAAGATGGTTTCATGTGTTACTTGAACAGCTTAATGTATCTAGGGGTTCTCAGCAGTCCAACTTGTGAGGGGGTGTTAAAGAAAACGAAGATGCGGATGCTGATACTAAAGATGTTGGTGGATGATGAAGATGCTGTTGAGATGCTGCTGCAGAAGAATTTGCTGAATGAATGCTGGGGGTGTCACGTATGGTAAATGATGAGTAGCCTCGTAAACGGATGTTGCAACAGAAAGGAAGAAAGCGGGGACCATTTGAAATTAGTTAGGGACATGTTTGTAAATATATACGATTTAATCATGGTTGATTCATTGTACCATAGTTAAAAGTTAGTTAGAGTTAGAATAGATTTTTTGTAGAAAAGGCCAAGTAGCTTATATATGTACTGTACGCTCTTGATTCGATGCATATGCAGAAAAAAGCAATTTTCCCTGCTCACTCACATTTGTCCTTTCTACTTTTTCCTTCGTCTTCATCAGAAGCAAGTATGCTTCTGCTTTGCTCAACTCATGAGAGTTTGATTTCTTAACAGTAGTCATAAGAAATTTTTGGGCTAAGCACATCAACATAAACCTAGCTTGAGAGTACAGATATAGAATCCTCCAGAGACCCCTCAGTAGCAATCAATCGGTCCTTGATATCCAAAAGCTTCCTCAAAAAATGAGAATCGGACTTGTTTCTCCTCTATGTGCAAAAGTTGGCACAAAGTTTGTATATGTGGTGCATCCATTGAACCCATAGTGAGTCTTTTTTGTGAAGAATGTCCCAGAAAAATTTAGAAAGTAGGGTAAGATTCCAAGCCTTGAGATCAAGAACACCCAAGCCACCTTCACTTGCAAATAAATTTCCATGGTACCCAATCTTTCTTTGAACTTGCTGATGTGTTGCCCTTAAGGAAATGTAGGCTGACCTATGCGAATATAAAAGTTGGTAAAGGCAAGACAAGGAGCCAAAAACAGCTAACTTCCTGGATAACAGACTTGATGAACTCAAGCCTCCCAGCAAAAGAAAGTGAAATTATGTTCCAAATATTTACTTTCTCCAACAGTTTACTAATGTAGGCATAATAATGGGTGCATTGAAGCTTTTGACCTACAATAGGCACACCCAGATACCTGAATGACATGGAGCCAAGAGGGAAGGCAGTAATGTTTTGTAACCCAGCTACATGTGTCACGCCAGCATGAACGAATGTGACTTATTCAGGTTTGGTTTAAGCCTAGAGCATTCAACAAATGACGTAAGTTTGTGCATGATCTTTTGCGTAGAACCATTGTCACCCTTTGCAAACAATATCAGATTATCAGCGCATATATGAGTAATCTTTTGGTTTTGGCACTTAGGATGAAAATAGAAATCCTTATCTATGTGTAACTGCCTGAGAAGTCTAGAGAGATACTCCATACTAATAACAAAAAGAAGTGAGACAATAGATCACTTGTCTGAGTCTCCATTTGCATTTAAAAAAACCAGGGATAAGACCATAGGTAGAAACCAAATAAAGGACCATAGAAACTCACTCCATAATCTAGCCAACATACAACGGAGGAAACCCAAGGCCAATCAGCATGGACTTCAGAAACTCCCAATTTAGAGAATCAAAAGCCTTCTTTATGTCCACTTTTATCATACACTTAGGGGCTGTACGTTTCTTACCATACTCCCTAACTAGTTCCTGGATAAGAAAAAATTCTCCGCCATAGACATGCCTTTAAGAAAGCCAGAGTGAGCCTAATCCATGAAGTCATTCATCACAGGGATAAGCCTGTTCACAAACACCTTATATATAGCCTTATATACGTCATTGCAGCAATAAATGAGCCTATAATCCTCCACTCTGGTAACATTGTTAGCCTTAGGAACCAGGACCGTCAAGGCATGATTTAACTACTTCAACTTCAACTGCAGGCAATTCCTAAAGAATTCATGAATAGTAGCAATGGTGTCATGACCAAGAATACTCCAAGCCTTGATAGAAAACGGAGAAGTAAAATCATCAGGCCCAGGAGCCTTGCCTTTCCCTATGCTGAAGATAGCCTTTTTGATTTCCTCATCTGAGATAGGCTGGACTAAGCTTCAATGCATTAGCAGTAAACAGCTTAGGATCAGGATCCACCACACCTTTGCTAATGACTTGAACCTGTTGATGTGTGCCAAGCAGTTTAGAATAATAGTTAACAAACTCTTGCCCAACATGGTCCAAAGAAGAAGACAAAAAACCATCCTCCAACTGTGTAATGGCAATATCATTTATGGCACTGCTTCTTCTAATAACTGAGTGAAAGAAGTCATGCCCTTAGAAGTCTTGACTCACCAAAGATGAGAAGGAATCATGGTCCATCTACATATTGAAGAATTTAAGAAAACTCCTTGTTAAAGGATAAGGACATCATCATTGATTAGCCTAATTGTTTGTGATTGTATATATTTTTACCATAATTTGTATATTTGACTTTAGTTTACGCATCTCCAATATATGCTATAAGATATCAGTAATGGGATAATCTTATAAGGCTGGGGACAATTATCCACTGTGCGTGGAGCTTGATCGAGGACTTTAATGAGATTCTTTTGCAAGCAGATAATAAAGGTGGTAAGAGATTTGCTAGGAATCATAGTTTGAGCCGAGTGATGGAGTTATGTGGATTAATGCAATTACCTTTCTGAGGTCCTTAATACACTTGGACTAACGGGCGTCCAGGAGTAGGACGTATATATATATGAAAGAATCGACTTTGCATTTCATAATTAACGGTGGAATGGCAAATTTCTGGGAGCCTTGTTGTATCATTTAACCAAGACAAGTTTAGATTACCACCCATTGTTGTTGTACACTCGACCGGATATACCCCTTAACAAATATGATTCGATTTTCAGATTCCAGACATGTTGGTTGAAGCATGCTAATCTTAAGGAGTATCTGAGAGCAAATTGGAGGGATAAATGAGTGAGTTTAGAGGAATTACTATCTGATTGTGCAAAAAAGATGACATGGTGGAGCAAGCATGTGTTTGGTAGCATCCGAGGGAAGAAAAACATGTGTTTGGCACGGCTGACTGGTATTAAAAAGGCTATGTATAACCGTCCTTCATCTTATTTGTTTGAACTTGAGAAGACCTTGATTGATGAGTTGCATGAGACACTTCTTCCTGTTGGTTCCAGAAGGCGCATTTGAATTGGCTCAATCAGGGGGGTTGTGATACTTTTTTTTTCATACCACAGCAATTATGCGCAAGCGGCAAAAGGTGATTAGTAGATTACAAAATGAGCAAGGTTTTTAGGTTGAGGACTCTAACAGACTCCAGCATTTGATGTATAAATTTTATAAAAAATTCTTTATACTGAGGACTCTCCAAATACAAATTTGGATATCACCCTCATGTTTCCAGTGCTTCCAATCTATGATAGAGAAATGTTGAATAGAGGTGTAAGTGAGCAGGAAATATTTAATTTTTGTGAGCCAGATGGTGGTGCATAGGAGTTATCGTCGGAAGGGCAGTGGTCAGAATTGTGACCGTGGCTTTTCGCATGGAGACGTTCCCGGAGGACATGAATCATTCTTTCATCACGTTAGTACCAAAAGTGGATGCACTAGAAATGATTTCACAATTGCGACCTATTTCTTTAACCAACGTGGTGGGGAAGGTTATCTCGAAGGTAATAGCCAACAGATTGAAAATTTTTAGCGATAAACTAGTTAGTGTCAGCCAAAGCAGTTTCATTTCAGGACAAAGCATGTGACAATATCATTGTAGTCCACGAATTATCACATCATTGTAGCCCACGAAT
>AP025046.1:35599137-35669090 GCA_036186865.1 Eustoma russellianum | reverse complement strand
TTCCTGATAGTCAATGCCGTACTGTTGGGTATACCCCTTTGCCACGAGACGTGCCTTATAACGTTCCACCGTGCCATCAGCCTGATACTTCACTTTGTAGACCCATTTACACCCTATGGGATGTTTTCCTGGTGGCAAGGGCACCAATGTCCAGGTGTGGTTGGCTTCAAGCGCTGCTAGCTCAGTTTGCATAGCTGCCTGCCAATCTGCAGAACTACAAGCTTCGAAATAATTAGTAGGCTCTATGTGCAAACCAGTAGCTAAGACATATGCCTTGTATTTAGGTGCTAATGAATCGAGGCTGAATGTTTTAGCAAGAGTGTGGGGTGTAGAAGATATAGACTGAGAAGCATGACAGGATGAGGCAGATTGATTGCAATAGTATTGTTGGAGATAAGAAGGTGTCCGTCTCGTTCTACTGGGTCTAACATTGGGAGTTTCTGGAAGGCAGATATCTATAGATGTAATAGGAATAGGAATAACTGGAGGAGAAGTAGGAGTAGATTCAGATAAATGATGAGGAGCCAAAGAAGGTGAGGCACATGTGGTATCTGGACTGCAAGGCTGTACATAGGAATTGGATGAAGTAGGTGAATGACTCAGAGAAGGTGATTGACTTGGTGAAGGCTGTGAGGAAGTTGCACTTGGTGAAGGATGGGATGAGGTTGGAAGGGGGTTGTCATCTGAACCAGCAGGAGAAGCATTCATCATTGGAGCAGAAGGACAGAGACAAGACTCAAAAAGGTAGTCACTAGACTGACGACTGGGGTCATGTAATGATGAGTAAGGAAATACGTTTTCAAAGAATTCAACATCTCTAGATATGAAAATTTCCTTCGTAGCAGTGTCTTGAAGTATGAAACCTTTAGTAGTGAGAGGAAAGCCAAGGAAAATGGACTTCCTAGACTTGGGACTGAACTTCCCATTATCATGACGAACGTTACTGGCAAAGGCCAGGCATCCAAAGGTTTTAAGCTGTAGGTATGGCGGGTCTTTATTATACATCAGTTGGTATGGAGCTTTATTGTGAAGAACAGGAGATGGGATCAAATTGATTAAATACACAGCATGTTGGACACAGAAACCCCACAATTGAATAGGGACATGGCTTTGAAATTTGATGGCCCTGGCTACGTTCAGAATATGTTGATGTTTCCTCTCAACAACCCCATTCTGTTGAGGCGTATAGGAACAACTAGTTTGGTGTACAATTCCCTTTTCAGCATAAAAGGAATTCAATTGGAATTCTAAACCATTATCAGAACGAATGGTTTTAATTTTGCAGTCAAACTGAACAGCCACAAAGTTATAGAAACTAGGCAAGATATTTCTGACTTCAGATTTGTTTTTCAACAGATACAACCATGTAAATCTGCTATAGTCATCTACAATGGTAAGAAAATAGCGTTGTTGATACATCGTGGGGTGCCTGTATGGCCCCCATATGTCAACATGAATCAAGGAGAAAGGGGAAACAGTAACAGACAAAGAAACAGGAAATGGTTTCCTTTTTTGTTTTGCAGAGGACAGATGAGACAGGGCTCAGAATCATCATGATGTATCACTAAAGGTTCAATCTTGTGGATTTCTTTTAGTCTGTGTAAAGATAAATGTCCAAGCCTTGAATGCCAAAGTGCAGCTTGTGACTGAATAGTGGCTTGAAGTGAAACATGAGTGTCCAACTGAGATTTAGTTTCAGACTGCTTCAAAGAACCAGGAAGCTTATACATGCCTTGACTAACTTCAGCTATACCAATCTTCCTCATAGTGATCTGTTCATACAGAACACAGCAATTAGAACGAAACAAAGCTTGAATACGATTATATTTAGTAAGCTTGCTGAATGATAGCAAGTTAAAGCAGAATGAAGGAATAAAGAAGACATCACTGAGGATCAAGTTTGGATTTACAGTCACAGTTCCAATGTGTGTGACTTCAACGGACTGAGCATTAGGCAACCTGACTATTATAGGCAGAACTGTTTTATAAGAATCAAAGAGACTCAAGGAACAACAAATATGATCCGTAGCACCTGAATCCAAAATCCATATATCTAAGTTTCTGGATGACATATTACCTGACCTCTTACCCGCAGCACATAGTTGCTGAGCTGACATAACAGAATGCTGGCTCTCGTTCTTATCATCAGAGCCTAATTTCTCCCTTCTGTCCTTTGCCTGATAATCCCTCAACATATTCATCAGTTGAGTACATTGTTCCGGCGTAAACATGTTCGACATCTGAGGCTGTTCCGTTGGTTGATGAAACAGATCATCACACCCAGCCTCTTCCTGCAATGCATTCCCACTGAGCTGCAGATTACCATCAAAGCTTACACAATTAGCTTGTGATCTCGGTTTATATCAAGGCGGATAACGATGCTTCTTGTAACATTTTTGCTCCAAATGTCCTAACATACCACAGTAATTGCATACAGGTCTCTTGACATTACCCTGTCCAGACCTTGCAACAAAATTTCCTTCCCTTTTATAGTTATTCTGCGGTCTAAAATTCTGTCTGGATCCAGATATTGGTCCAGCAAGCACACCATCATCACTTCCCATGCTTGACACCACAGACGGATTATTGAGAAATATAGACTGATTATTAGAATATAACACCTTCCTTTCAAATTTGACTGCCATTGCAAAAGCAGTATTAACATCAGGCAAAGGATTGATTAACAGGATTTGAGCCTTAACCGGTTCAAATTCATCCGACAGTCCTTTCAAAAACTTAATAACAAAGTCATCCTCAATAAACTTCGATACTTGAGTAGTGATATTACAGGTACAACGTCTACATGTACATGAAGGAATAGCCTTCAAAACTGTCAATTCCTCCCACACTACCTTCAACTTAGTATAATATTCAGTTACAGACACACCTCCTTGCTTAATCATGTAAAACTGCTCCTGAAGGTCCGACATCCTAAATGCATCGGCATTTCCATATCTAAGTCGTAAATCCTTCCAAATTTCGCAAGCACTATCAATCCACATAATACTTTGGGCAATCGAAGGACTTACCGCATTCATAATCCAGGATGCCACCATATTGTTTGCCTTTATCCACAGAGCACACCTACGATCTCCATCTGCCGGTTTGGCAACCGTACCGTCAATGAATCCAGTTTTATTCTTTGCTTCCAGAATAAGTGATGGACAATTCTGCTCCAACCGTGATAATTTTGTGATGTGAGCAAATTTTGAGTAAGAATAAGTGATGGACTGTCAGAAGGATGTATATAGAGCGGATCCTCATGTGGATCTATGGATCCAAACGTGACTGACGAAGAAGCCATTCGAATCAATACAAACTAGTGATTATACTCTCTGATACCATGTCAATTTTCACAAACTAATCGCGCACAAACAAAATTGATTGAGATGAAGAAATCATGGTTGAAAAGAAGTCACCGAGAGAAAAGAATCACAACCATAATTGGAAGGAAAGCAAATTGATTTCTCTACTCTTTCAGCTCAATAACCGTTCAGCATATAAGGAAGAAGACAACCGGCAAAATCACAAAAATAACCCTGATAACTAACTACCTACTGTTATTAACGTAAGGGCAATATGGACATTTCACACATTTAAACTAACTCCCGCCTTCCTTCTTCGCACACTTCGAATGCTCTACTGCAGCTTCTGATCTCCTTCACAAGCTCCCTTCAATCACGTGGGTTGAGCCAACCATTTGCTCCCAATTTAACACCTCAGCACTTCTACATCCAGCCTAATCCAACTACCAGCTTCTCCAATGCACAGCAAGCTCTCTTCAGTACCGTTTGTCAAATTCTCCAAGGTGTTCGACCAAATGCCTCTTGCTACTCCAGACGCACATCACCTTCATCTTCAACAATTCGGCTTCGCTAATGCTGCTACTCGTCACTTCTCTCCTTGCATGTAAGTTGTTCCCTCAAGTAAACTCACTCTACTGTAACGTTGGGGTTAAAATGCATTAGAATTTCTCTCTTTCACGTCAGCGTCATATAGAGTATGCTAAAACGTGTGAAATTTTACTCTATTTTTTTATATTCAATTTACCATAACAGAGTCTTTGAACTAAGAACTGTTTATGCAGTTCACTCTGGAGCTGGTGAAGGCATGCCGGTAAGAAAGCTGAAGTTAGACCCGGTACCAGAATGTGTGGAAAACACATGCAATGGAAATGATGCTGACTGCGGTGATGCCGCATGTAAATGTTCTGAAGAGACAGGAGTAGACTGCATTTTGAGATAGGCATAGCAACAAATATTCACTTATCGTTCTGATTATGATGTGACAAACTCAGGCACCCATAACCCACTTCCTCTTTTATATTTCAAGTGCTGATGATGAAATAAAGCCTCCCAGCAACAGAGTTTCTGGAGTGTCATACTATTTTTTGTTCTGATCTTTTTAAGTGTTTGTCATGTGTACTGGAGATATTCTACGCAGTGTCTGAGTTGTGTTTTATGTTTATGTAAGAACAATGAGCGTATTTATGGGTTGCTCTGCAATAAAATCTCATATACTATCTTAGTTCACCTTTGCTTTTTTGTTTTACACGATTGTGTCATCATCTAATATTTATTATATAATCGTACATATGATTTGCCCACTTTTAAATTTTACAAGATGATGCCTTTGTTTAATAACTACGCAGAATCATACATATGCTTTGGCGATATTTATGCATCGCTTTGACTTAATTTTTGACTCCTATACCTCTTTTGTTTATGGTTAAGATGTAAGTTTTAACAAAGAAATCAAGATATCAAGCGGATGCAATCCATACAAAGTAAAAACAACAGACTGCCTTATTGTATGTACGTCCAACTAAAATACCAAAGGAGGCAACAAGCTGCCTCAATTAGTAGATAAAAGGTGAGGGTAACGTCTATGCGTAACCTTACACATACATATAGGTGCATATTTTATAAATAACATCTCTGGGTACAATAGAGTAACCTTCAAAAATTGTTATGTTTCTACCTTGCTAAATATAATGTATAGTAGCTACCAGAGCCACGCCAAAAGCCTGCCTAGAGAGTTGAGATTTCTTGGCCTATCAGCCAATCTGAAATATCAATCCAAACATCCTTCACTAGGGGGATAGTGAAAAAAGAGATGCAAGCTAGTTTCCAATTCAGTGGGACGTAGGGAGCAACAACAGTACTCAAAAGATGACAACCCATGTTTGGTTGATAGTTTGCCATGTGCCTCCATCCAAAGAGAAGAAGTGCTCGGGAGTAGTAGCCTGTCCTGAACCAGTTTGTTCCAAAGCACATTTGGGTCTTTCGGGAAAATGAAGATGCAGATGCTGATACTAAAGATGTTGGTGGATGATGAAGATGCTGTTGAGATGCTGTTGCAGAAGAATTTGCTGAATGAATGCTGGGGGTGTCACACATGGTAAATGATGAGTAGCCTCATAAACGGATGCTGCAACAGAAAGGAAGAAAGCAGGGACCATTTGAAATTAGTTAGGGACAAGTTTGTAAATATATATGAGTTAATCATGGTTGATTCATTGTACCATAGTTAAAAGTTAGTTAGAGTAAGAATAGATTTTTTGTAGAAAAGGCCAAGTAGCTTATATATGTACTGTACGCTCTTGATTCGATGCATATGCAGAAAAAAGCAATTTTCCCTGCTCACTCACATTTGTCCTTTCTACTTTTTCCTTCATCTTCATCAGAAGCAAGTATGCTTCTGCTTTGCTCAACTCATGAGAGTTTGATTTCTTAACATGGTATCAGAGCAATCGAATACCGGGTTCTGCAGTTTTTCAGCTGTGTAGTCATCTAGTTTATTCACGTCTTCTGCAGTTTTCTAATGGCTGGAAATCCTGCTGCAGTAGCTACGGAGATTACTCCTTCAAGTCCCTATCACCTACATCCTAATGAAAACCCATATTTGGTGTTGGTTCAACCAATTTTTAATGGAAACAATTATCATCCATGGTCTAGAGCTATGAAGATGGCTCTTCTGTCAAAAAATAAGGTGGGCTTTGTTAATGGAACCATTGTTGCTCCAGAAGCCAGAGATAGTAAGTATGACGCATGGATCCAGTGTAATAATATGGTATTATCCTGGATTCTTAATTCGGTAAGTTCCTCTATATCTCAAAGTGTCCTTTGGATGGACACTGCTGCTGAAGTTTGGGAGGATCTGCGGGAGAGATTCTCAGATGCAGACCCCTTCTGTTTATCAGATTTAATAGAAGAAATACATTCTATTAAACAAGGTAACTTGAGTGTAACAGAATACTTTACCAACTTAAAGATTCTATGGGATGAGTTGTTGATTTTAAGGCCTTTGCCTAGTTGTGCTTGTGATCCTAAATGCCATTGTGGAGTGATTGATAGATTTAAAAACTATGTGGAAGAAGATTATGTGATCCGGTTTTTGAAGGGACTTGGGGATAGTTATTCACATGTAAAGTCACAAATTCTCATGATAAGTCCTTTGCCTAACATTAAGAAAACGTTTGGGATGGTGTTGAAGCATGAGAGACAGTCTAACTACTCTCAAAATCAGTCGGGAAATATGGAGAATCAGGTAATGGCAGTTAGCTTTAATTCTGGAACCAAAAACATAAGTTCACAGAAGAAGTATAACACAGGATTTAACAACCAGAAGAAAAATAGTCAAGGGCAGTTTAATAAAATTCAATGTAATCATTGTGGGATGATGGGTCATATTGAAGCCAAATGTTTTAAGAAACATGGTTATCCACCAAATTACAAAGGCAAAGGAAAAAGCAGTGCTGTGGTGAATCAAGTTGGTGTACAAGGTGATTATGGGTCAGGAGTAGAGGAAACTGAGGACAAGCCTAGTATGGGAAATCAAGGAGTGATGAATACTGGGATTACACAGGATCAATACCAGTACATATTGAGTTTGCTGCAAAATACTCAGGTGAGGGACGCCTCGTCCTCAGAAGTATCATCAACACCACAGGTGCACCAAGTTCAGGTTCTGAAATCCAACTTCTCATCAGCCGAAAGACAGGTAGAGGGGGAAGGTAAGCATCAATATAGCATTAATTGGATATTAGATTCAGGTTCATCACACCATATCTCACACTCCTTGTCTCTGTTATCTTCTTATAACCCTGCTTCAGGAATTCTCGTTAGAGTGCCAAATGGTGTAACTGCTGCAGCTACACACATAGGAAGTGTCTATATTTCCTCCGATTTAATTCTAGATCATGTTCTGTTTGTTCCTATTTTCTCATTTAATCTTATCTCCTTGAGCCAGCTGGTACAGAATTCTAACTATAGTGTTCTCTTTGCTCACAATCGTTGCATAATTCAGGACAATACTTTGCAGCTGATGATTGGATCAGCTAGATTAATCAATGGGATCTATCATCTATAGATGTCATCCAGTTCAATCAAATCAACTCAGCCTACTATTTGTTCTCTTTCTCAAACCAACAAAGCTTCTTCTGCATTGTGGCATTATAGATTGGGACATCCATCTGTTAAAATACTTGATCTTATACATAGTCAATCTTCAGACATATGTTCACCTAGTACTGAATTTGATTGTCCTGTTTACCGTTGGCAAAACAAAGAAAAAATCTATTTCCTATCAAGGTGTCTAGTAGTTTGTCTAGCTTTGATATCATTCATGTTGACATTTGGGGACCTTATAGAGCTTTAACAGTACACAATCAAAGATATTTTCTTACAATTGTTGATGGCTATACACGATATACTTGGGTTTACCTAATGAAAGCTAAATCTGAAGCATCTCAGTTGTTGATTTCCTTCATACAAATGGTGCAAACACAGTTTGGGAATATGATAAAAGTGGTACGATCGGATAATGGGCCTGGATTTAACCTGTCATCATTTTACAATTCCAAGGGGATCCTTCATCAAACAACATGTGTAAACACTCCAGAACAGAACGGATTAGTAGAAAGGAAACATCAACATGTGTAAACACTCCAGACTATACACATCTAAGAGTGCTTGGGTCTTTGGTGCATGTTTGTACTCCCAATCAAAATAGAGCCAAGATGGACCCAAGAAGTACTAGATGTGTCTTTCTAGGATTTTCATCTGCCACAAAAGGATACATTGTTACTGAAGTCCACAGTGGAAAAATCTTTGTATCTAGAGATGTGGCATTTTCTGAGCATTTATTTCCATTTCAGAATGCTACACTATCCTCTCCGTCTGATACATCAACATATCCACTTCCAGTTCCTTTCTCTGAACCAGCATCACTACAGTCATTTGAACCACAAGATCATCCTGTTGTATCTCCACTAGAATCTTCAAGTCCTAGCTCTTCAAGCCAAGTACCTTCAGATGAGTCAGTTATACAACCATCAAGATCGTCTCAATCTAGCATGCCACTCAGACGTTCCAACAGAATTAGTAGACCTCCAAAACATCTTCAATCTTATCACTGCAACAACATTCTTTATCCTCTTAAAACCAGTGTTTATGGTGGTGAGTTATCTGAATGTAATGCAATTAATAGCATTATTGATGTTTGTTAAGAACCTAATTCTTTTCTTGAGGCTATGAAAAATGTTGAATAGCAGGGGGCTATGGAAGAGGAGATAAAGGCACTTGAAGCGAACAATACATGGAGCATTATTCAGTTACCTAAAGACAAGCAGCCTATAGGGTGTAAATGGGTGTACAAACTTAAGCTGAAACCAGATGGTTCAATAGCCAGATATAAAGCACGTTTGGTTGCGAAGGGGTTCACGCAACAAGAGGGAGTGGATTATCATGACACTTTTTCGCCTGTAGCAAAATTAACAACAGTAAGGATGTTGTTGGCCATGGAAGTAGCAAAGAGATGGAGGTTATACCAATTGGATGTGAACAATGCATTTTTACATGGTGAATTGGAAGAAGATATTTATGTGGCATTACCACCAGGCTTTGAAACAGAGCAGAAGGGGTTAGTATGCAAGCTTCATAAGTCACTTTACGGGCTTAAGCAAGCAAGCCGACAATGGAATGTGAAGTTGCCTCAGGCACTATTGGCGAAGGGGTTCAAGAGATCATATAATGATTATAGTTTATTTACTTATAGAAAGGGATCAGTGGAGTTATATTTATTAGTCTACGTAGACGATATCATTCTCACTAGCAATGATGAAAATGCAGTAAAGATGGTTAAGCAGTATTTGCATAGTCAGTTCAATATTAAGGACATGAGGAGTCTGAAGTATTTTCTTGGAGTTGAAGTAAATTATTCGACAGTAGGGCTGATGATCTCACAGCAAAAATACACAGTAGACTTGTTGAAAGAGTATGGGGTTACAACTTGTAAACCAGCTAGATCACCTATGGATCCCAGTGTGAAACTATCAAAGGGAGATTCAGAACTCTTGACGGAGAACACGTTTTATCGAAGGATGATTGGCAAACTAATATATCTAACGATCACGAGGCCAGATATTAGTTACGTAACTCAGCAGTTAAGTCAGTATCTGGATTGTGCCACTACTCAACATCTCAAAGCTGCGTATAGGGTACTGAAATACTTAAAGGGTGATCCAGATCAAGGTCTACTGTATCCATTTGATAATGATTTATCTCTTCGTATGTATACTGATTCGGATTGGGCTTGATGCCATGATACAAGGCGATCTGTTTCTGGATTTTGTGTGTTCTTAGGACGTTCTCTGGTGTCATGGAAGTCGAAAAAACAATTAATGGTATCTAGAAGTTCAGCTGAGGCCGAATACAGAGCGATGGTATTGGCGTCATGCGAAGCACAGTGGTTGGTATATCTATGTAAGGATTTGGGGCTTGAGGTTACATTGCCTGTACCACTGTATTGTGATAATACAAGTGCTATACATATTTCAGAAAATCCCGTGTTTCATGAGCGAACCCAGCTTATTGAGATTGATTGCCATTTTATAAAAGAGAAGATTCAATCTGGTCTGCTGATAGCTTGTTATGTTTCCACAGTTTCTCAGTTGGCCGATATTTTTACAAAAGTATTGGATGTAAGATGGTTTCATGTGTTACTTGAACAGCTTAATGTATCTAGGGGTTATCAGCAGTCCAGCTTGCGAGGGGGTGTTAAAGAAAATGAAGATGCAGATGCTGATACTAAAGATGTTGGTGGATGATGAAGATGCTGTTGAGATGCTGTTGCAAAAGAATTTGCTGAATGAATGCTGGGGGTGTCACGTATGGTAAATGATGAGTAGCCTCATAAACGGATGCTGCAACAGAAAGGAAGAAAGCGGGGACCATTTGAAATTAGTTAGGGACAAGTTTGTAAATATATACGAGTTAATCATGGTTGATTCATTGTACCATAGTTAAAAGTTAGTTAGAGTAAGAATAGATTTTTTGTAGAAAAGGCCAAGTAGCTTATATATGTACTGTACGCTCTTGATTCGATGCATATGCAGAAAAAAGCAATTTTCCCTGCTCACTCACATTTGTCCTTTCTACTTTTTCCTTTGTCTTCATCAGAAGCAAGTATGCTTCTGCTTTGCTCAACTCATGAGAGTTTGATTTCTTAACAGTAGTCATAAGCAATTTTTGGCTTGAGCACATCAACATAAACCTAGCTTGAGAGTACAGATATAGAATCCTCCAGAGACCCCTCAGTAGCAATCAATTGGTCCCTGATATCCAAAAGCTTCCTCAAAAAGTGAGAATCGGACTTGTTTCTCCTCCATGTGCAAAGGTTGGCACAAAGTTTGTATATGTGGTGCATCCATTGAACCCATAGTGAGTCTTTTTTGTGAAGAATGTCCCAGAAAAATTTAGAAAGTAGGGTAAGATTCCAAGCCTTGAGATCAAGAACACCCAAGCCACCTTCACTTGCAAATCAATTTCCATGGTACCCAAGCTTTCCTTGAACTTGCTGATGTGTTGCCCTTAAGGAAATGTAGGCTGACCTATGCGAATATAAAAGTTGGTAAAGGCAAGACACAGAGCCAAAAATAGCTAACTTCCTGGATAACAGACTTGATGAACTCAAGCCTCCCAGCAAAAGAAAGTGAAATTATGTTCCAATTATTTACTTTCTCCAACAGTTTACTAATGTAGGCATAATAATGGGTGCATTGAGGCTTTTGACCTACAATAGGCACACCCAGATACCTGAATGGCATGGAGCCAAGAGGGAAGGCAGTAATGTTTTGTAACCCAGCTACATGTGTCATGCCAGCATGAAAGAATGTGACTTATTCAAGTTTGGTTTGAGCCTAGAGCATTCAACAAATGATGTAAGTTTGTGCATGATCTTTTGCGTAGAACCATTGTCACCCTTTGCAAATAATATCAGATCATCGGCGCATATATGAGTAATCTTTTGGTTTTGGCACTTAGGATGAAAATAGAAATCCTTATCCCTGTGTAACTGCCTGAGAAGTCTAGAGAGATACTCCATACTAATAACAAACAAGAAGTGAGACAATGGATCACTTGTCCGAGTCTCCATTTGCATTTAAAAAACCATGGATAAGACCATAGGTAGAAACCGAATAAGGGACCATAGAAACACACTCCATAATCTAGCCAACATACAACGGAGGAAACCCAAGGCCAATCAGCATGGACTTCAGAAACTCCCAATTTAGAGAATCAAAAGCCTTCTTTATATCCACTTTTATCATACACTTAGGGGCAGTACGTTTCTTACAATACTCCCTAACTAGTTCCTGGATAAGAAAAAATTCTCAGCCATAGACATGCCTTTGAGAAAGCCAGAGTGAGCCTAATCTATGAAGTCATTCATCACAGGGATAAGCCTGTTCACAAACACCTTATATATAGCCTTATATACGGCATTGCAGCAATAAATAAGCCTATAATCCTCTACTCTGGTAACATTGTTAGCCTTAGGAACCAGGACCGTCAAGGCATGATTTAACTACTTCAACTTCAACTGCAGGCAATTCCTAAAGAATTCATGAATAGTAGCAATGATGTCATGACCAAGAATACTCCAAGCCTTGATAGAAAACGGAGAAGTAAAACCATCATGCCCAGGAGCCTTGTCTGTAGCGCCCCGCACCTGGGCCTCGTCCGGATACGGTGCACCCGCCGTACTTCACTGAGGAGAGTACAAGGCGTCATGCATAACATGCGAACATCCATAACATAAGTCGTGGACTCCCATGCCAACATTCAACATGGTAGTAAAATTTCGACAGAATTAAAACTTTTCAAATCAAACATGCATCACCAATTTACTAAGTTCCCAAAGGTAGTAGTCCCACAAAATAACATAACTGAAATCCAAAGTGTTCAAACATAGTCATGATACAAAACGTCTTGGCCGCACAAAAGTCCTTAGCTTAGCTCCCTTCAAATCTTCTCGCCTATGGATAAGGTACCCTCGGCTCATCCTCGATCCATTCTACCTTGGCATTATCTGGCTCTGGGGAAAAATAAAGTGTGAGTGATAAAAATCACCCAGCAAGAATACAATAAACGTCCATGAAATACGTAAAGAATCATAACATGAATGTATTACCCCAAAACCTCAAAGAATCATAATTCAAACCTGATCTTAAATCCTGAGCTTGCTTGACGTTCAGCTTAAGCATATTTTTAGGGAATGCTATACCATACTTGGTCTTAGATCCTGAACTTACTTGGCGTTCGGCTTAAGCATGTTTTTAGGTAATGCTATACCAATAATAACTTATAACCATTAACTGTAACATGCAACATGTCCTCATGATTGTGAATTATGCAAGATACAATGCATGGTGTCAGGTCATGTCATGTCATGTCAAAACATCATTTTGGTCCCATAAAGTAACATGTCGTAAAAACAGAGTGTCAGATCAATTAACCCCGGATCTGAGCGGGTCCAGAACATATAATCAGACCAATTAACCCCGGGCCTGAACGGGTCCAGAACAGATATCAGATCAATTAACCCCAGATCTGAACGGGTCCAGAACAGATATCAGACCAATTAACTCCGGATCTGAACGGGTCCAGAACAGATATCAGATCAATTAACCCCAGATCTGAACGGGTCCAGAACATATCATATCATCAGACCAATTAACCCCGGGTCTGGAGTCGGGTTAGTCGCATGCTTGGCCGGCAAAGGAATCATGAAGCTTTTAAAACATGGGACCATAACTTCTTCATGCATATCAAAACGTAATCATTTATAAAACTTGCTTGCATAATGAAATCCATGAAAATCAGTTTCATGATCATGCATGATACATGCCGTGATATGAAATGCAAATCATGACGTGAAATAGCACAATTTATAGCCTTAAAGGATTCACTTCCTGAAATGACTTAAGTGCTGGAACTGGTCTGACTCATTTTACTAAAAATTCAATAGCTGTAAATCCGCAATTCATTTTTCAGAAATTCCAACTCCCACAAGTCATAAACACGTGGAACTAGTGTCCTACCAAATCTTAGCTCATTTGCTTATTTCTAAGTACCATTTCGGAGTCTAGAAAGTCGTTACCCGATTTCAAGTTGGTTCCAGTGATTTCAGCTGAGCAGTTTTACTAATTAAATCATTAAAAATAATCCAAAACTGGTTTTACCAAAATTCCAGCTTGCGTGTTTACTAAACTCATAGGTTTATTATCATGCTAAAAATCAGATTTATTGGGCCTCTCCAAGGTCATTTTTCGAGCCACTCAAAAGAGGTCACAATTCTGCTTGGTTTCCGTTTTTCAAGTCTGACCAGCCTTACTAATTATTTTATTAACAATTAACCATAACTCATTTTACCAAAATTCCAACTGGCGCGTTTACTACAATCATAGATCAAGGTTGGTACCAAAAAGCAGAAGTTTTTAAGGTCTACAAGGTCCTCTTTTATTCCGTTAAAGTCAGAGATCAATTCTGCTTAGCTCCAGAATTGTCTACTACGGCAGTTTTACCGTATAATTTCTTAAAAATATTCCTTAGCTTATTTTAACGAAATTCCAACTCTCACTTGTACTATACTCGTAAGGCTAGCTTTGTACCAAGAATTAGCTTCATTGAAGGTCTGTAAGGTCAGTTCCTAAGCCGTTTAAAATGTCATTCCACTCTGCCCTATTCCAGTAGTTTGCTAGTTTGTTGTTTTTACAAGTCCAAGAGTCCATGTTCACCTTCTATACCATCCTTTAGACCGAAAATTGCATGGTGTCATATTCACATTTCACAACTTATATTCAAGCATGCATTTACATTCAAGATTCATCCCAAGCGAGTCTTACTAAAGATTTCATAAAGCTACTACTTTACATATGCATGCTTTTCCATAAATCTTCCAAGTTTCAAACTAGCATAAATCTTGCCTAGACTCACTTAGTTGTAACTTAAATCATCTTAAAACAGCCTTGAATCTTAATGCACGAAATAAAAGATTCCATCTTTGAGAGAATAAACCACATAAGGTGCATTGTTCTTAAGGAATCTCTAAGATATAGTCTCAACTTAAGACATTCAACTAAAGATCATATCTTAAGAACCTCTAAGCATTCAAGTCACAAACTCTTTAAATAAATCATGAAAGATCATTGTATACTTGCCTCTTCAAGCTAAAGCTCTTGTCTTTGCTTGGTTATGAAGTGAGATGTGATGAAATCCTTCTCCTTCCTTTCCTTGAGCATACGGTTTTGATGAAAGTGAAAGGATTCATGTTAGCTTCATTCTTTACCAAAACAAGAATTCACTTAAGGGAACTTGGAATAAGACTTACCTAGATGTCTTCTTGAGTCTTGAAGTTGAAGTTAAACTCCTATCCTTCAAGATGTTGGGGCCGAAATATTTGTGAGAGTAAGAGGGAATTTTGCTAAGTGTTGCTTGGCTTGCTTGGGAAGAATTTTCTAGATGATTGTAAGATGTTGTCTTGCAAAATTTAAAAACCTAGGAGAGGAGGGAGGCTTGGCTGATTTTTGGAGGGAGAATAGGGAGGGTTAGGGTTTTCTTGAGTGCTAATCAAGGTTAAGTTAGTATAACCTTGGTTACTTTATTCAAACTATAGTTACTTTTGGGCTAACACAAGTTACTTTATCAAATCATGGTTATCTTAACCTTGGTTTAAGGCAAGAGTAACCATGGTAGGTTTTGAAATCCTCCATGGTTAATTAGGCATGATGGCCGATTTTAGGTTGGGGTCTTTATGACCTCAACCACACTACTTCCTTCTTTAATGAGTTGTCTTACTTGTTCCTTAAATGCATGTCTATTTTGTTTTCTATTTATTCTTTGCATGATAACTTCTTGTCTTATTATTTTAACTAATAAAATTGGCTAGAGATTTCTAGAACATCTCCATGTATAGGCCGAAATTTTTAGGCTTCTTGGGCCATTTGATATTTCTTGTAACTTTAATTCATATACTATATTGTTTCCTATATTTTATTGTATTCTAAGATTAGCATATGTATGTATACATATATCATATACACGCACATACATATATATTGGTATATATGGTTCATATAACTCTATATTTCATGTATTACTTTCATGAAATTTCCCTCATTTAATTTGGCTTGGTATCACCTCAATAATAATTAAGTAAAGAGGGTTAAGTTGACTTAAGTAACATGCGCTAAAAGAAATTGTCGCTTAAATTCTGTCTCATATTCATAGTTTTTACGTACATGATTGTTGGGGTACAACATCCTCCCCCCCTTATCATAAGTTTCGTCCTCGAAACTTCGGAACTAGTCAAAAAAGATGGGGGTATCTTCTTCTCATATCTTCCTCCATTTCCCATGTGGCATCTTCCTCTGAATGATGCTTCCATTGTACCTTTACCATGGATATAGATCTCTTCCTTAAAGCTTTCTCTTTCCGATCAACTATCCTTAAGGGTTCCTCTTCATAAGTTACATCTTTTTCAACCTTCAACTGTTGATCTTCAAGGATGTGGCTTGGGTCATATACATATCGGTGGAGTTGGGAAACATGGAATACATCATGTAACTGAGAAAGAGATGGTGGTAGCGCCAAGCGGTACGCAACTTCGCCTACTTTCTCAAGCACCTCATAAGGTCCACAAATCTGGGGCTTAGCTTTCCTTTGATGCCAAATCTCTTAACTCCTTTGGTCGGGGAAACTTTTAGAAAAACTTTCTCTCCTTCTTGAAATTCTAAAGGTCTCCTCCTTTCGTCTGCCCATACTTTCGCTCTGTCTTGTGCTGCTCTTAGTCTCTGCTGGACTAACCTTACCTTTTCTCGTGTTTGCTCCACAATGTCGGGTCCTACGTGGATCTTATCCCCAATCTCGTCCCAATAAAGTGGGGATCGACATTTTCGTCCATACAATGCTTCATAGGGAGCCATCCCGATAGATCTGTGGAAGCTGTTATTATAAGAAAACTGAACGAGCTTAAGACTTTGATCCCAACTTCCTCTAAAATCAAGAATGTAAGCGCGGAGCATGTCCTCAAGGGTTTGGATAGTTCTTTCCGATTGTCCATCTGTTTGAGGATGATAGGCGGAACTCATTCTTATCTCTGTGCCCATTGCCTTTTGAAAGGCAGTCCAAAATCTCGAAGTAAATCGGGGGTCACGGTCGCATACAATACTGATGGGCACTCCATGTAAACAAACAATCTGATCAATATACATAGAGGCTAACTTCTCCATAGATGCTTTAATCGTCATAGCCAAAAAGTGAGCAGACTTGGTCAAACGATCCACAATGACCCATATAGCATCATTCCCATACTTAGTCTTGGGTAGATCGGTCACGAAGTCCATGGTGATGTGATCCCACTTCTATTCTGGCACTTCCAAGTGTTGTAACAATCTAGCAGGTCTTTGGTGTTCGGCTTTCACTCTTTGGCAGATCAAACATCGCTCAACAAACTCTGCTATTTGTTTCTTCATACCGGGCCACCAAAACTTTTGCTTGAGATCTTGATACATCTTATTAGCTCCAGGATGTATAGATAGTCGAGAATTATGAGCTTCCATCAAGACTTCATCCTTAATTTCTTTGTTGTCGGGGACACATAACCGTCCTTGATACCATAAACTGTCATCACTGCGAATCTCAAAGTCATCTCGCGGCTTTTCTTCCATCCTTTCCTTGACCTTCCTTAAGTTTTCATCAAGTACTTGAGTCTCCTTGATCTTATCAATTAAGGAAGGAACAAGAACTAACTTGGCGAGAACTTCATCGATTGAGTCAACTTCTTCTAGGCCAAATTCTTCCATGTCTCGTTGAAGAGGTGGTTGCCGTGGGTGGCTTGTTTTTCGGCTTAGGGCATCAGCGACTTTGTTAGCTTTTCCTGGATGGTACTGAATGGAGAGATCATAATCTTTGATCAGTTCCAACCATCTACGTTGCCGCATATTAAGCTCCTTCTGGGTAAAGAGGTACTTTAGGCTCTTGTGGCCTGTGTAGATCTCGCAATTCTCGCCATACAAATAGTGCCTCCATATCTTTAACGCGAATACAACTGCGGCAAGTTCCAGATCATGGATAGGATAGTTTTGCTCAAATGGTTTCAACTGTCGGGATGCATAGGCTATCACTTTGTCATTTTGCATAAGGACGCATCCAAGACCATTCTTCCAAGCATCGCTGTACACTACGTACTTCTCACCAGGAGTGGGCTAAGCTAGGATAGGAGCGGATGTCAACTTTGCTTTTAGCTCCGAGAATCTCCTTTCACAATCGGCACTCCACTCAAACTTGGTCTTCTTTTGGGTCAATCTAGTGAGGGGAACAGCTATCCTCGAAAATCCTTCCACAAACTTCCTATAATATCCAGCTAGTCCGAGAAAACTTCTCACTTCAGTAACATTTGTTGGCCTGGGCCATTCTGTGATAGCTTCAATTTTCTTGGGATCTACCGAAATCCCATCTTCTGAAATCACATGACCAAGGAATGATACACTTCGTAGCCAGAACTCGCATTTGCTAAACTTAGCGTACAACTGTCTTGCTCTTAGAATATTCAAGAATGTCCTCAAATGGCCTGCGTGAGTCTCTTCGTCGGGTGAATAAATCAAGATGTCGTCTATGAAGACCACTACGAACTTGTCCAATTGTTCTTGAAAGATTCGATTCATAAGATCCATAAAGGCGGCAGGGGCATTGGTCAATCCAAAAGGCATGACTAAGAACTCATAGTGTCCATAGCGGGTTCTGAAAGCAGTCTTAGGAACATCTTCCGGCTTAATCTTCAATTGAAAGTATCCAGATCGCAGGTCAATCTTACTAAAAATTCGAGATCCCTGCATTAAAATGCTTTAGATAGGTTTCCAAGGGATTTAGATCTTAATCAATTTAAAACTTATGAGTTACTTACCCTGAGCTGGTCGAATAAATCGTCAATCCAGGGCAATGGGTACTTGTTCTTTATGGTGATTTTGTTGAGCTTCCGGTAATCGATGCATAAGAGCATACTTCCATCTTTCTTTTTCACAAATAGCACCGGAGCACCCCAAGGTGAAACACTGGGGCGAATGAGTTTCCTTTCTAACAGCTCATGTAACTGTTCTTTTAGCTCTTTTAGTTCCGCAGGTGCCATGCGATAAGGGGCTTTCGATATGGGTTCAGCTCCTGGGACAAGGTTTATTTCAAAAGCAATCTTGCGATCAGGAGGTAGTCCAGGCAGATCATCAGGAAATACATCAGGATATTCATTAACAACTGGAACTTGTGCAAGGGTAGGGCTTTCTTGTTCAGCATTTAAAACATAAACCAAGAATCCTTCATGACCTTTCTTTAATGCTTGGCTGGCACGAGCTGCGTTAACAAAGACTTTCTTGGATGGTTTCTTTAACTTAGTTCCTCCTTGGAATGACATCTCCTCTCGAGTGGGGTTCTTAATGATAACTTGCCTGCCTCGGCAGTCAATGTGAGCATGATTCTTTGAGAGCCAATCCATTCCGAGAATCACGTCAAAATCACTCATAGATATGGGGATCAAATTGGCCTCAAACAACTGGTCATTAAACTCCAGGGCACAATTTCTGAATATGTGATGGGAAACAAGCATCTGGTCGCCAGCTGCTTGTACTCTATAGGGCGATTCTAATCGGACTGGATCGCGATCGATATTCTTAGCAAACTTCTTTGAGATAAAAGAGTGGCTAGCGCCACTGTCGAATAACACATTTGCAGGTATGCCACACACTAAGATGGTTCCTGAACCAGGAACGTTTTTCTAAGCAATATGATGGTTATGCATATGTGAAAGGTATTGAAGACATAAAACTTTAAATCTTACCAGTCACTTCAACATCAGCATCTGTCATAGCATGCACTCTTGCATTAGCTCTGGGCCGTTGGTTCTTGGGCTGCTGTTGCTGCTGTGCTCCTTTTTCTGGACAATCCTTAATCATGTGGCTATCCTTTCCGCATCCAAAACACTTACCTGTCTTCCACCTACACTCTCCCATGTGTCTTTTCTGGAAATGAGGGCATTCTGGTATTGCTGGCTGCTGAGATGGGGCCGGATTCTTCTGCTGATTATTCTTGCGGCGTTGATTCTGTCCTTGAGATTGTCCCTGACGAACGGATCCTCTGAAATTCTTCCTAGCCATTTTCCTTTACTTCTCATTTCTGGTCCCTTGTCTTTCTCGCTTTTGACCCACATCATCTCTTCGTATGATATCCCTCTCTATACGGTAGCATGCATCCAGAAGTGCTCCAAAATTGGCAGGATTTGCATTCACCAACCATGTCCTAATTCTTGGGTTTAGACCTCTTTCAAACTTCAGCATCTTCGTTTCTTCATCATTCATAGTGACAGGCTGAAACCTCCCAAGTGCGATGAACTTATTTGCATACTCAGCTACAGTCATACCCGACTCTTGCCTCAGAGATTCAAACTCATGCCTCTTTTGCAATTTGACTGATGGAGGGATATAAAACTTATGAAATTCTTGCAGAAATCTTTCCCATGTGATAGGTCTGGGCAAAGGTTGCAGATTCGTCTTCCACCATTGATTAGCTTCACTGATCAAGAAGGGTCTGATAGCCTGAGCTTTCATTTCCTCTGGGCTTGAATTAGCTCAAAACAATTTTCAACTTCATCTAGCCACTTCTCCGCAGTATCTGGGTCAGGCTTTCCCTCAAACGGTGGTACATTGGCCCTTTTGAGCTTCTCAAAATAGTACTGACCATCCCTTACTGGCTGATGTGGCTGAGGGGGAGCATTCTGATGAATTAGGCCTTGTCCTATCTGAGTAACAACTTGACAAAAGGTCTGAAATGCATTCATATCAGGAATGACCGGAGGAACAAGTGCCTGTGGAGCCGGTGGTGGATTATTCTGTGCTGGAGGATCCTGGTCCGGCTGAGGTGGCGGCGGAACCTGCTCTGGTGGTGGAGGAATGGGCTCCTGAGCACTGGTCGTGCTCTCGGAGGTCTGCCACATGGTCTCACTATCTGCACTTATGGGTTTATCGTCTATTTAGAATATCGGAATAAAATCCATTTATTTGAACAAGGACCATAATTCGAAAATTTTGAAATACAAGGGGAAAGGGCACGTCTTACGTCATAGACCTAACTTTCATAGTTCAGGATTCTTTATTAAGTTACATCCAAAGCCCGGTCTACGTGGTCCTAGTCTAAGGCCATCACTCTTCTAAGATCATGACTTAGGTCTAAGATCAAACTTAGATTGCTAAGATCATAACTTAGTCCTACGTTCTGCCCGAAATCTAGAGCCTGGGCTCTGATACCACCTGTAGCGCCCCGCACCCAGGCCTCGTCCGGATACGGTGCACCCGCCGTACTTCACTGAGGAGAGTACAAGGCGTCATGCATAACATGCGAACATCCATAACATAAGTCGTGGACTCCCATGCCAACATTCAACATGGTAGTAAAATTTCGACAGAATTAAAACTTTTCAAATCAAACATGCATCACCAATTTACTAAGTTCCCAAAGGTAGTAGTCCCACAAAATAACATAACTGAAATCCAAAGTGTTCAAACATAGTCATGATACAAAACGTCTTGGCCGCACAAAAGTCCTTAGCTTAGCTCCCTTCAAATCTTCTCGCCTATGGATAAAAATCACCCAGCAAGAATACAATAAACGTCCATGAAATACGTAAAGAATCATAACATGAATGTATTACCCCAAAACCTCAAAGAATCATAATTCATACCTGATCTTAAATCCTGAGCTTGCTTGACGTTCAGCTTAAGCATATTTTTAGGGAATGCTATACCATACTTGGTCTTAGATCCTGAACTTACTTGGCGTGCGGCTTAAGCATGTTTTTAGGTAATGCTATACCAATAATAACTTATAGCCATTAACTGTAACATGCAACATGTCCTCATGATTGTGAATTATGCAAGATGCAATGCATGGTGTCAGGTCATGTCATGTCATGTCAAAACATCATTTTGGTCCCATAAAGTAACATGTCATAAAAACGGAGTGTCAGATCAATTAACCCCAGATCTGAGCGGGTCCAGAACATATAACCAGACCAATTAACCCTGGGCCTGAACGGGTCCAGAACAGATATCAGATCAATTAACCCCGGATCTGAACGGGTCCAGAATAGATATCAGACCAATTAACCCCGGATCTGAACGGGTCCAGAACAGATATCAGATCAATTAACCCCGGATCTGAACGGGTTCAGAACATATCATATCATCAGACCAATTAACCCCGGGTCTGGAGTCGGGTTAGTCGCATGCTTGGCCAGCAAAGGAATCATGAAACTTTTAAAACATGGGACCGTAACTTCTTCATGCATATCAAAACGTAATCATTTATAAAACTTGCTTGCATAATGAAATCCATGAAAATCAGTTTCATGATCATGCATGATACATGTCGTGATATGAAATGCAAATCATGACGTGAAATAGCACAATTTATAGCCTTAAAGGATTCACTTCCGGAAATGACTTAAGTGCTGGAACTGGTCTGACTCATTTTACTAAAAATTCAATAGCTGTAAATCCGCAATTCATTTTTCAGAAATTCCAACTCCCACAAGTCATAAACACGTGGAACTAGTGTCCTACCAAATCTTAGCTCATTTTCTTATTTCTAAGTACCCTTTCTGAGTCTAGAAAGTCGTTACCGGATTTCAAGTTGGTTCCAGTGATTTCAGCTGAGCAGTTTTACTAATTAAATCATTAAAAATAATCCAAAACTGGTTTTACCAAAATTCCAGCTTGCGTGTTTACTACACTCATAGGTTTATTATCATGCCAAAAATCAGATTTATTAGGCCTATCCAAGGTCCTTTTTCGAGCCACTCAAAAGAGGTCACAATTCGGCTTGGTTTCCGTTTTTCAAGTCTGACCAGCCTTACTAATTATTTTATAAAAACTTAACCATAACTCATTTTACCAAAATTCCAACTGGTGCGTTCACTACACTCATAGAGCAAGGTTGGTACCAAAAATCAGAATTTTTCAAGGTCTACAAGGTCCTCTTTTATTCCGTTAAATTCAGAGATCAATTCTGCTTAGCTCCAGAATTTTCTACTACTGCAGTTTTACCGTATAATTTCTTAAAAATATTCCTTAGCTTATTTTAACAAAATTCCAACTCTCACTTGTACTATACTCGTAAGGCTAGCTTTGTACCAAAAATTAGCTTCATTGAAGGTCTGTAAGGTCAGTTCCTAAGCCGTTTAAAATGTCATTCCACTCTGCCCTATTCCAGTAGTTTGCTAGTTTGTTGTTTTTACAAGTCCAAGAGTCCATGTTCACCTTCTATACCATCCTTTAGACCGAAAATTGTATGGTGTCATATTCACATTTCACAACTTATATTCAAGCATGCATTTACATTCAAGATTCATCCCAAGCGAGTCTTACTAAAGATTTCATAAAGCTACTACTTTACATATGCATGCTTTTCCATAAATCTTCCAAGTTTCAAACTAGCATCAATCTTGCCTAGACTCACTTAGTTGTAACTTAAATCATCTTAAAACAGCCTTGAATCTTAATGCACGAAATAAAAGATTCCATCTTTGAGAGAATAAACCACATAAGGTGCATTGTTCTTAAGGAATCTCTAAGATATAGTCTCAACTTAAGACATTCAAGTAAAGATCATATCTTAAGAACCTCTAAGCATTCAAGTCACAAACTCTTTAAATAAATCATGAAAGATCATTGTATACTTGCCTCTTCAAGCTAAAGCTCTTGTCTTTGCTTGGTTATGAAGTGAGATGTGATGAAATCCTTCTCCTTCCTTTCCTTGAGCATACGGTTTTGATGAAAGTGAAAGGATTCATGTTAGCTTCATTCTTTACCAAAACAAGAATTCACTTAAGGGAACTTGGAATAAGACTTACCTAGATGTCTTCTTGAGTCTTGAAGTTGAAGTTAAACTCCTATCCTTCAAGATGTTGGGGCCGAAATATTTGTGAGAGTAAGAGGGAATTTTGCTAAGTGTTGCTTGGCTTGCTTGGGAAGAATTTTCTAGATGATTGTAAGATGTTGTCTTGCAAAATTTAAAAACCTAGGAGGGGAGGGAGGCTTGGCCGATTTTTGGAGGGAGAATAGGGAGGGTTAGGGTTTTCTTGAGTGCTAATCAAGGTTAAGTTAGTATAACCTTGGTTACTTTATTCAAACTATAGTTACTTTTGGGCTAACCCAAGTTACTTTATCAAATCATGGTTATCTTAACCTTGGTTTAAGGGAAGAGTAACCATGGTAGGTTTTGAAATCCTCCATGTTTAATTAGGCATGATGGCCGATTTTAGGTTGGGGTCTTTATGACCTCAACCACACTACTTCCTTCTTTAATGAGTTGTCTTACTTGTTCCTTAAATGCATGTCTATTTTGTTTTCTATTTATTCTTTGCATGATAACTTCTTGTCTTATTATTTTAACTAATAAAATTGGCTAGAGATTTCTAGAACATCTCCATGTATAGGCCGAAATTTTTAGGCTTCTTGGGCCATTTGATATTTCTTGTAACTTTAATTCATATACTATATTGTTTCCTATATTTTATTGTATTCTAAGATTAGCAAATGTATGTATACATATATCATATACACGCACATACATATATATTGGTATATATGGTTCATATAACTCTATATTTCATGTATTACTTTCTTGAAATTTCCCTCATTTAATTTGGCTTGGTATCACCTCAATGATAATTAAGTAAAGAGGGTTAAGTTGACTTAAGTAACATGTGCTAAAAGAAATTGTCGCTTAAATTCCGTCTCATATTCGTATTTTTTACGTACATGATTGTTGGGGTACAATATTGTCTTTCCCTATGTTGAAGATAGCCTTTTTGATTTCCTCATCTGAGATAGGCTGGACTAAGCTTCAATGCATTAGCAGTAAACAGCTTAGGACCAAGATCCACCACACCTTTGCTCATGCCTTGAACCTGTTGATGTGTGCCAAGCAGTTTAGAATAATAGTTAACAAACTCTTGCCCAACATGGTCCAAAGAAGAAGACAAAAAACCATCCTCCAACCGTGTAATGGCAATATCGTTTATGGCACTGTTTCTTTTAATAACTGAGTGAAAGAAGTCATGCCCTTAGAAGTCTTGACTCACCAAAGATGAGAAGGAATCATGGTCCATCTACAATAAGAATTTAAGAGAACTCCTTGTTAAAGGATAAGGACATCATCATTGATTAGCCTAATTGTTTGTGATTGTATATATTTTTACCATAATTTGTATATATGACTTTAGTTTATGCATCTCCAATATATGCTATAAGATATCAGTAATGGGATAATCTTATAAGGTTGGGGACAATTATCCACTGTGCGTGGAGCTTGATCGAGGACTTTAATGAGATTCTTTCGCAAGCAGATAATAAAGGTGGTAAGAGATTTGCTAGAAATCATAGTTTGAGCCGAGTGATGGAGTTATGTGGATTAATGCAATTACCTTTCTGAGGTCCTTAATACACTTGGACTAACGGGCGTCCAGGAGTAGGACGTATATATATGAAAGAATCGACTTTGCATTTCATAATTAACGGTGGAATGGCAAATTTCTGGGAGCCTTGTTGTATCATTTAACCAAGACAAGTTTAGATCACCACCCATTGTTGTTGTACACTCGACCGGATATACCCCTTAACAGATATGATTCGATTTTTAGATTCCAGACATGTTGGTTGAAGCATGCTAATCTTAAGGAGTATCTGAGAGCAAATTGGAGTTTGAGTGATTTCAAAATACATGATTTAAACGTGCATGACATATTGCATAAAAACGTGCTTGATATAAATGTGCATGACATATTGCATATAACCTGCCTTATATCGTTCATATATATTGTTGCCGTACTAACGAGCCATGAAGCGTTAAAGCTTACATCAAATGGCAATCATTTTTTGTGTTTATACTATTTTCAGGTGCCACCATTAATGAACTAAACTAGTTCATTAAGTGAAGTACTTAGTAAATTAAACTAAGTAGTTCATTAAAGGAAGCAACATTTGGAGAAGGCACAAAGGCAACAAGACTAAGAAAGGAAAGTCTCCTCCTCCTCCTCTCACCACATACACGCGTATATATACATAAATATATATATTTTCAGATTTTTTTGAAAAAGGCACATACACATGTATTCCAACGTACTACCGACACGTTATATATTTTACGTACGTACGTTAACGTCACACCACCATACTTAACTCATATTTATGAGTATTTTTGGGTCTTATATCATATGATATAAGTCATGGTGATGACAAATTAAATACGACACGTTAAAAGGTTCTAAACTAAAAATTGTCGTATCGGACGAATACCGAAACTTCGCCAACGTGTCACGTACTTGCCATAAATAGATGGACAGCCCCTACATCTCAAAAATCTTTAAAATTTTTGTGGCTATGATGATAATTCAAGCCATAAAATCATTCCATGTTGACACACACAAATCATCCCACATTAATGCCAAATTGTGGAGATTCCAATTTCAATTTTGTCACATGTAAATGGCGCCACTTTAAGACCAGCCAAGTGCTGAATATTAAAGTTTATATTATGTATATTATGTGTAACATGATATATATAACATGTGCAAGAATTTGGAATTTAATTAGAGAAAAATCGGATAATCGATAAACATCGAAAATTCGGTTTTCTACGTACACAACACATGGAACGTTTTTGGCACATCATATGACATGTATCTAGACACTTTTTACATATGTGATACATCTTAAAGTGTTCTAGAAAATTAAATTAAGGGCTGATTGGAATATACCATGTGTGTACTATTAAATGTGCAATATTTTACAAAGTTTGCAAAAATAAAATTCAGCACATGTATATACATATCATACACGCCTATACAGCTGAGATGGAGCATATGTGGAGCCTTTTTGGTATATTGATTGGTCAAGAATCAATCATACAATGTTGGTGACATAAAGAAAGAAGCTACACAAGGTAATATTTCATATCTTGTCACAATTGTGACACATGCTGAAAATTCAGCATGTGTGCAAAATGGATGGCCAAAATTATTACTTTAATTTTTCAAATTTTGTTGTCTTGAATCATGTGATTAATTAGAAGACAATTTGGAAGTGTTTTAAATATTTTATGGAATAAAGAAAGTGATATTTTCAAATATCACACATGCAGAAAATTTCAGCATGTGTGTGATAGATGTTGGCCGATTTTAAGGTCTTATAGGTGACTAATTTTTATTCCAAAATTGATGAAAATGTTGTGTACTAAATGGTGGTTGATTTCTTGTTCATTTTCAAGAAATAAATCAAAGCAAATTTGGCAACATTTTGAAAAGAATACAAATGTTTCACATGCTGAAATTTCAGCATGTAAAGCATCATAATGGGCGATTTTTGCATACTTTCTTGGAGAAAATTGTTTTGCTAACTTTATGTGACAATCTTGGAAGTTATGGTAACTATTTTATGATGATTTTGGCACATGTTTTAAGTGTTATTCTCAGATTTGTCTAATCATCAAGTGATGACAACATCCAACCAATCAATGAGTGCCAAGTAAGCAAGAGCATAATGATCATCCAATAAGAACATGCCAACTAAGCAAAGACATGTCACAATGATGCCATATACTCTCCAAGGAATTAGAAGATAATTTTCAAGAGGGGAAGAGCAATTCAATGGGGCGGCCTATGTGATAAAAAGGAAGGAAGAAGAACAAAACAAAACAAGAACAAGAGTTGCAAATTCAAAGATCAAAACGTGTTCTACCCTTCTTCTTCTACACTTTCTTTCTTTCTTCTTCCTAAAAGCCTATTGTACGTATATTCATATTCTTGAATAGGCTTATCTTAGACCACCACACATTCTTTATCTTTGTAAAAGATTGATCAAGGTGTGATCAATCTTCAATCTTGCAAGGTGGTGGTGTTCGAGCGTATTGTATTCATCATACAATGTTTGTAAAGGGTTGGAGTTGGTGTGTAACTCCATCAACCCTGTGGTAAGGTGTATTTGTGTTGTGTGATTAGTGTGAACCGAGGAAGGTGTTCCTCGAAGACTGGAGTAGGTTGTTTATAACCGAACCAGTATAAAATTCTTGGTGTCATTTACTTTCAGCACTGATTTTCTGTTTCAGCACTGTTTACTGTTTTTAATCACGTTCGTAAAAATAGTAAACAAATTTCAAAAATCACGAACTTTTCAGGAAACATAGCCACACGTCTTAAGGTTAATTTTTCATAAGTTTCAACCCTTTTGTACAAGTATAAGTCAACCAAACGTCCAAAGTTCTGAGACTAGTAAAGTATTATTTTCAGGCTTGCAAAGGTTGAGACTTTGATCGTATTTGACTAAATTCCCAAAAGAATTTTTTAAAAATGTTTCAACCCATTTAAATACAACTTATAAGGGGTTATTCTTTAAATTTTCAGAGTATTTGGAGTTAAGGACAAATAGGAATTAAATTTTCAAAACAGTCTACCGTTTCTGGCAGATTCGCGCAATCTGACCATTAACGATTTTTGAAGGGGTTAGAGGTTGAATTTAAATCTGAACTTTTTAGGAGACCCTCATAACATCTGAGGCTAAGTTCTCTCAAAATTTCAGAATTTTTGAAGACCTGCAACCTAGTTTTAAAGACGTTTTAAAACTGGTCCTGAAAACCGAAACTGTTTTCAGAAGTTGGGTTTTTGGTTTTAAACAATTTTAAAAACCACATTTTCGGCACCCACTATTCAACCTCCCCCCCCTTTCTAGTGGTGCCTTGCAGATCCTACAATTGGTATCAGAGCGCAGGAACACTCACATCAAAAGGATCCAACGATCTAAGTGAGATGGCAACCACTAGCCACGAAACCGAGGAAACAGATATGTCAAGCCAAATGCCTCCACTATTTGAAAATGAGGTAAATTCTGATTCTGACTCGGATTCTGAACTATCTTACGACGATTTATATGTTGAATATCTTCAATTACATAAGTTTTCTAGAACTCTTGCAAAACAAAAGAAGCGATTAATTGAAGACAAGAAATTGTTAGAATCTTCTAACAAAGATCTTGTGTCTCAATTAAACGATTCAAAAGAAGAGTCGTCATGCATTATAAATTCATTAAAGTCTGAAATTTCATCATTGACATCCGAGAACACTAAATTGAAATCTGAGATTTCAAACTTGAGTTTAAGGAATGCGGATGTAGAGAAAATGGTGAAACTATTTGACACGGGAAAAAACATGCTAGATCACATCATTTCTTCACAAAAGCATGATAGTGACAAAACCAGACTAGGATACGTTGAGAAAAGTAAGTCACTAAATAAACCAACCAAATTCATTCCATCTAAGAAAATAGATGCATCAAAGACATATGTGGCATCTAAGAAGACGTCTAGACCTTCTCCTATGACATCTCATCGTGCTTCTTCTTCACATGATGCAAAATATAATTATGTTCCATATAGATATGAGAAGAAACAAGTGATGCATACGCAACACTCATATCTCAAAAATGCATCCAGATCACGTCTCGTGCATGCAAACCGAAATGCATATCAAAAACGAAAACCACACTATACGCATGATGGGATTCTTGGCCAAAGGCCTAATGCATTTGCCCCTAACATATATTATGTTGCGTGTTCATCACCTTTTGGAAGACCTAGAAAGGTCACCCAAATTTGGGTACCAAAAGGGACATTTTCAAAAGGTTGAATAAATAACCCTTAAGAACACACCTTTGAGATTATTCAAAATGCATGATTTTCTTTTCATCTTTACATGCTCTTTTGATTGACTTTCCAAAATAAGGGAGGAGAGAAAGCATGATTTAAGGGGGAGAGAGATACTGATTGCATAAATCAAGGGGGAGCAGATTTGAAATTTAAAATTCAAATTTTGAATTTATGCATGATTGAATGGGGAGCGATAGGATTTAAATCATGAAAGTAGGTTATTTTGAAAATCATCAAAAGGGGGAGATTGTAGAGAAAAAGGGGTTTGAGTGATTTCAAAATACATGATTTAAACGTGCATGACATATTGCATAAAAACGTGCTTGATATAAATGTGCATGACATATTGCATATAACCTGCCTCATATAGTTCATATATATTGTTGCCGTACTAACGAGCCATGAAGCTTTAAAGCTTACATCAAATGGCAAACATTTTTTGTGTTTATACTATTTTCAGATGCCACCATTAATGAACTAAACTAGTTCATTAAGTGAAGTACTTAGTAAATTAAACTAAATAGTTCATTAAAGGAAGCAACATTTGGAGAAGGCACAAAGGCAACAAGACTAAGAAAGGAAAGTCTCCTCCTCCTCCTCTCACCACATACATGCATATATATACATAAATATATATATTTTCAGATTTTTTTGAAAAAGGCACATACACATGTATTCCAACGTATTACCGACACGTTATATATTTTACGTACGTACGTTAACGTCACACCACCATACTTAATTCATATTTATGAGTATATTTGGGTCTTATATCATATGATATAAGTCATGGTGATGACAAATTAAATACGACACGTTAAAAGGTTCTAAACTAAAAATTGTCGTATCGGGCGAATACCGAAACTTCGCCAACGTGTCACGTACTTGCCATAAATAGATGGACAGCTCCTACACCTCAAAAATCTTTAAAATTTTTGTGGCTATGATGATAATTCAAGCCATAAAATCATTCCATGTTGACACACACAAATCACCCCACATTAAGGCCAAATTATGGAGATTCCAATTTCAATTTTGTCACATGTAAATGGTGCCACTTTAAGACCATCCAAGTGCTGAATATTAAAGTTTATATTATGTATATTATGTGTAACATAATATATATAACATGTGCAAGAAGTTGGAATTTAATTAGAGAAAAATCGGGTAATCGATAAACATCGAAAATTCGGTTTTCTACGTACACAACACATGGAACGTTTTTGGCACATCATATGACATGTATCTAGACACTTTTTACATATGTGATACATCTTAAAGTGTTCTAGAAAATTAAATTAAGGGCTGATTGGAATATACCATGTGTGTACTATTAAATGTGCACTATTTTACAAAGTTTGCAAAAATAAAATTCAGCACATGTATATACATATCATACACGCCTATACAGCTGAGATGGAGCATATGTGGAGCCTTTTTGGTATATTGATTGGTCAAGAATCAATCATACAATGTTGGTGACATAAAGAAAGAAGCTACACAAGGTAATATTTCATATCTTGTCACAATTGTGACACATGCTGAAAATTCAGCATGTGTGCAAAATGGATGGCCAAAATTATTACTTTAATTTTTCAAATTTTGTTGTCTTGAATCATGTGATTAATTAGAAGACAATTTGGAAGTGTTTTAAATATTTTATGGAATAAAGAAAGTGATATTTTCAAATATCACACATGCTGAAAATTTCAGCATGTGTGTGATAGATGTTGGCCGATTTTAAGGTCTTATAGGTGACTAATTTTTATTCGAAAATTGATGAAAATGTTGTGTACTAAATGGTGGTTGATTTCTTGTTCATTTTCAAGAAATAAGTCAAAGCAAATTTGGCAACATTTTGAAAAGAATACAAATGTTTCACATGCTGAAATTTCAGCATGTAAAGCATCATAATGGGCGATTTTTGCATACTTTCTTGGAGAAAATTGTTTTGCTAACTTTATGTGACAATCTTGGAAGTTATGGTAACTATTTTATGATGATTTTGGCACATGTTTTAAGTGTTATTCTCAGATTTGTCTAATCATCAAGTGATGACAACATCCAACCAATCAATGAGTGCCAAGTAAGCAAGAGCATAATGATCATCCAATAAGAACATGCCAACTAAGCAAAGACATGTCACAATGATGCCATATACTCTCCAAGGAATTAGAAGATAATTTTCAAGAGGGGAAGAGCAATTCAATGGGGCGGCCTATGTGATAAAAAGGAAGGAAGAAGAACAAAACAAAACAAGAACAAGAGTTGCAAATTCAAAGATCAAAACGTGTTCTACCCTTCTTCTTCTACACTTTCTTTCTTTCTTCTTCCTAAAAGCCTATTGTACGTACATTCATATTCTTGAATAGGCTTATCTTAGACAACCACACATTCTTTATCTTTGTAAAAGATTGATCAAGGTGTGATCAATCTTCAATCTTGCAAGGTGGTGGTGTTCGTGCGTATTGTATTCATCATACAAGGTTTGTAAAGGGTTGGAGTTGGTGTGTAACTCCATCAACCCTGTGGTAAGGTGTATTTGTGTTGTGTGATTAGTGTGAACCGAGGAAGGTGTTCCTCGAAGACTGGAGTAGGTTGTTTATAACCGAACCAGTATAAAATTCTTGGTGTCATTTACTTTTAGCACTGATTTTCTGTTTCAGCACTGTTTACTGTTTTTAATCACGTTCGTAAAAATAGTAAACAAATTTCAAAAATCACGAAATTTTCAGAAAACATAGCCACACGTCTTAAGAATTCTAGAAGGCAAGGTAAAATGGTAAAAGAAATTTACCATGATCATGAAGAATTCTACATTGTTACCATGCAAAATTCAGATTTGAATTCAGCACATTGGCTGACCAGATGGGGCAGCGGGGACAGCATGTTGGTAGCCTTGGAGGAGTTCATATTATAATATAATTGATGAAGAAAGACCAAGCAATGATGGAAGACAAAGATCCACAAATTAAGGAGTCAAAGACAAGACCAAACAAAGCTGAAAATTCTGTTTTTGAATCTGAAATTTCAGATTGGTGGCTGAAGTTTTGGGGGGAACTAATGACCTAAAGCATTCAAATTTATTCAAAGGCATTACAAGACAATTCAAATCAGATTTGGGAGGCTCCTCTCAACCCTCTTAGGCGCCCCAACCATCTATAAAAAGCCAAGAGATGATCAACACAAAATAAGAACAACAAGTGCAAAATTCTGTTTAGTGTTTGCAAGACTTTACTTCATTTTCCATATTCATCTCTTGTATATACCCAAAGCCTATCATAATTACATGTCATATTCAGTATAGGCTTCATACACATCACCCAAATAAGATTCATTGGTGTACAAGGTTGATCAATGTGTGATCAAACCTTCATTTGGTGAGGTGGTGCTGATTGGTGATTCTTTGGTGTTGTTCTTTGTGTAGAACATTGTAAAAGGGTTTGGATTGAAGGAGTTGGTGTATAACTCTATCCACCCTTATTCTAAGGTGACTTTGGTGACTAGTGAAAACCAAAGAAGGTGTCCTTGAAGACTGGAGTAGGTCACGTTGGCCGAACCAGTATAAAATTCTTGGTGTTCTTACTTTCAGCATTTTTACTCTCAGTTTCTGTTTTTGCATCATCTTTATGATCTCGGTAAAAATAGCAAATAATTTTCAAAAATCATAAAAATTTGCAGAAACATGGCCTTGTGTCTTAGGGTTCATTTCCCACTGATTTTATCAAATTTGGATAAGTATAAGTCATCCAAACGTTCATAGTTCTGAGACTAGTGCAAATCTGTTTTTCAGATTGGCAGAGGTTGAGAACATCAACTTGGTTGACATACTTCCCAAAGGAATTTTTCAAAACTGTTTTAACTGAGTATACTACACATCCTAAGGGTCATCTCATAAAAGTTTCAGGTCATTTGGAGTTGTCACCAAATAGGAATAAGTTTTTTCATTTTAAGGTACAGGTTCTGTCCAAACTGACACAGTCAGATCACGTACCACATTTGAGTGACTTAACCTTTGAGTTTTAATCTGAAATTTTTATAACACCTTCATAACACCTGATAGTACATTTTCTCAAAATGTCACTATTTTTGGAGGTCTATAACCCAGTCAACCAAGTGTTTAAAAACGGGTCCTGAAAGCAGTCTCTGTTTTCAGAAGTGAGTAATTGGTCCTTAAAATTTTTATAAACCAATTTTTTCCGCACTCACTATTCAACCCCCCCTTCTAGTGGTGCTATACAGGTCCAACAATTGGTATCAGAGCAAGGTACACTCACAACAAGAAGATATAACAATCTTTGTGAGATGGCATCAACTAGTCACAAAACCGAGCAAGAAGGTATGTCTAGCCAAAGGCCTCCACTCTTTGATGGTGAGTCTTTTAATCATTGGAAACTTCGTATGAAATTGTTTCTTATGGCTATTGATATTGATTTGTGGTCTATAATAGAAGATGGTCCTTTTGTTCCATCTAAGATAACTGCGGTTGATGGTGTTGATATAGAAGTTACAAAGTCTAAACTAGAGTATACAAGTGATGATAAGAAGAAGCTAAGTATGAATGCTAAAGCTATGCAACTTCTTCTAAATGGTTTGAGCAAAAGTGAATCTAGTTATGTATCTAATTGTTCTAATGCACAAGATATGTGGAAGAGTTTAGAAATGAAGCATGAAGGAACAAGTCAAGTAAAAGAGTCCAAAATCAATATGCTTATGTCTACTCTTGAATCCTTCAAATTGTTGCCAAATGAATCCATTGTTGATATGGATTTGAGATTAACTAACATTTACAATTCTCTTGAGTCTCTTGGCAAAGCTTTCACTTCACAGGAAAAGGTACAAAAGGTATTGAGAAGCCTTCCATCCGAATGGAATCCGAAAGTTACCGCAATAGAAGAAAGCAAAGAAACCAAGTCAATAAAAATGGAGGAATTGATTGGATCATTGAAGGTATATGAAAACAAACTTACTATGAGAAAATCCGAATCAACTTCCAAACAAAGTAAGACAATAGCTTTCAATTCAAAATGAATACGTCTCTACTTCTTCTAATTGCGTAAATGATAGTGACACGGATTCGGATGATGAAAATCTAATTCTATTGGCTAAAGGATTAAGAAAATTTATGAAGAAGTCATTTAGAAACAAACATAAATCCACTTCATCTAAGTCAAACAAACATAAGAACAATGATAAAGACATGAAATGTTATGACTGTGGAAAATCTGGACATATTTCCTATAACTGTCCAAACAAGGACAAAACAATGAACAAAAACCATGACAAGGAACGGACACATACTAGACTCGTCTCAGAACTGAAACAAAGGAATACAAGAAGGGCCTTCAAAGCTTCTACATGGAGTGATTCATCTGACTCAGAAAATGAAGAAGCTGAGGATGAAACGGCTCAAGTTTGCTTTGCATCAAAGGCGTCAAATGAGGTAAATTCCGATTCTGATAATGAAGCTTCATATGATGATTTGTTTAGTGAATATCTTGAATTGCATAAATTTTCAAAAGCTCTTGCTAAAGAAAAGAAACGCTTAGTTGAAGACAAGAAATTGTTAGAATCCTCTAACACAAATCTTGTGTCTCAATTAAACGATTCAAAAGAAGAGTCGTCAAGTATAATTAGTGCATTGAGGTCTGAAATTATTTCTTTAACATCCGAAAATGTTGAAATGAAATCCGAGATCGTAGACTTGAGATCAAGAAACATAGAATTAGAGAATACTGTAAAGAAATTTGATAAAGGAACTTGCATGCTAGATCATCTTATCTCTTCTCAAAAGCATGACAATGACAAAACCGGATTAGGGTATAGTAAAGATACTCATGTACAAAGTAAATCTACAAACTTTGTTGCATCATCACTCAAACAACAACATGTCTTCAAAACAATTGAGAAGCCTAAGAAGGTAACAATACAAACTAGCAAGACATTAATGGCATCTCATCGCCCTACCTATAGTTCATCACATGAAAAATACAAGCATGTTCCATATAGATATCAAAGGAAGTCATCAAAGCATATGCAACATTCAAACGCATCTAGATCACACACATTGCCAACAAACCGAAACACTTATCACAAATCAACTCACATTGGCATATTCGGCCACTATAGGCAAAATAGAGATGAAAACAACATGTACTATATCTTATCATCTTTTGGAAGACCAAGAAAGGTTACCCAAGTTTGGATACCAAAAGGTATTCTTACAAAGGTCTAAATCACTAACCCGTAAGGACCCAAAATTAAAGGGTACCTAAGTTAGTGTTGTGTTTTGTAGGTAGCAAAAGATATAGGAAATAAGTGGTTTCTTGATAGTGGGTGTTCAAGACATATGACGGGTGATCCAACTCTATTTTCCAAATTAAAGAAAGTTGAAAAAGGAGGATCCGTAACCTTTGGAGATAACAATGAAGGTCGAATCATTGGAAAAGGAACAATCGGAAATCCAAGTACTCTTCAAATCTCCAACGTGTTCCTAGTAAGTAATCTATCATACAACTTACTTAGCATTTCACAATTTCTTGATAATGGTTATGATGTGTGTTTCTCTCATCCATATTGCAATATTGTTAATAAAAATGGAGAAACCGTACTAAAAGGAAAAAGAGAAGGAAATATTTTTACACTATCCATAGATGATATGATAGATGCTAGAGTAAAATATTTTATGACAAATGAACCAAATGTAAACTTATGGCATAGACGGTTAGGACATATTGGCATATCAACTCTTGAAAAACTTCAACGAAAGAATCTAGTATGAGGATTGCCTAAACTTGATACGGATAACTTTAAGTTATGTGAATCTTGTATTAGAGGCAAACAAACACGTGAATCACTTAAGTCTAAGAATGAGATCAGCACATTTACTATCTTAGAACTATTACACATTGATTTGTTTGGTCCTAGTCGTACTAAAAGCCTTGGAGGGAGACACTATGCCTGTGTCATAGTTGATGATTTTTCTCGCTATACATGGACTTTATTTCTTGCAAATAAAGATGATAGTGCTATTGAGATTGCCAAATTAATAAAACAACTTGAAAATGAATATGGCATAAATGTGAAGAAAATTAGAAGCGATAGAGGAGGTGAGTTTAAGAATAAAGATATGATTGCATTTTGTGAAGAAAAGGGGATTAAACATGAATTTTCACCGCCTAGAACACCTCAATTAAACGGCGTAGTAGAAAGAAAGAATAGGACACTACAAGAAATTGCAAGAACAATGTTATGTGAAAATAAACTACCTAAATTCTTGTGGGCAGAAGCTGTAAATTGTGCATGCTATATAGTCAACCGTTTATCAATTAGAAAGAAAATAAACAAAACCCCTTATGAGATTTTAAATAATCGAATGCCTAAGATTGACTATTTTCGTGTGTTTGGATGTAAATGCTTTGTACTTAACACAAAAGACAATCTAGATAAATTTGAGTCTAAATCCATTGAATGCATCTTTGTTGGATATTCTGTAAATTCTAAGGCATATAGATGTTATGATCCTATCACTAGGCAAATCTTAGAATCTATTCATGTGAAATTCAATGAATTCGGTGAACATGAAACAACTAAAGATTATGATGGTGATTTTGAACTCGAATCTGTGATTGATGATATAGAAGAAAATATAGTACATGATGAACACAACACACTAGAAACGCATGATCACTTAGAAATGCATGAGAACTTAGAAAATAATCAAACAAGATTTCATAAGAATCATCCACATGAACTTATCATAGGTGATATATCACAAGGTGTACGACCACGTAGAAGAATAAATCAAGATGAAATAAATCAATTCCATGCTATGATTTCGGAAATAGAACCCAAGAATGTGTTTGATGCTTTAAATGATTCTTCTTGGATTGATGTTATGCATGATGAACTTAATCAATTTACAAGAAATGATGTTTGGGATTTAGTACTAAAACCACAAGATAAAACAATAATAGGTACGAAATGGGTATTTAGAAACAAAATGAATGAGAATGGTAAAGTGGTTAGAAACAAAGCTAGACTTGTAGCACAAGGATATAATCAAGAAGAAGACATAGACTATGATGAAACATTTGCACCCGTAGCACGATTAGAAGCTATACGATTACTACTTGCTATTGCTTGCATAAAGAATTTTAAACTTTACCAAATGGACGTAAAAAGTGCATTCTTAAATGGTTTTATACAAGAAGAAGTCTATGTAAAACAACCACCTGGCTTCGAGGATATGAAATATCCCCATCATGTTTACAAGTTAAAGAAAGCATTATATGGTTTAAAACAAGCTCCTAGAGCTTGGTATGATCGTTTTGCCACTTTCCTCTTAGAAAATGGATTTAAAAGAGGAACCATCGACAGTACACTATTTTTAAAACATGAAAAATCAGATTTACTTATTCTTCAAATTTATGTTGATGATATTATCTTTGGATCTACTTGTGATAAATTAGTTGAAGAATTTGAAAATTGTATGAAATCCGAATTCGAAATGTCAATGGTAGGCGAACTAAATTATTTCCTTGGATTGCAAATTAAACAAACTAATAAAGGAATACACATAAGTCAAGCAAAATATGTGAATGACATTATTAAAAAGTTTAGCTTTGAGAATTTAAAGCCATCTACAACCCCCATGAGTATAGCAACTAAGCTTGATAAAGATGAAACTGGAAAAGACTTTGACAACGGATTATATAGATCTATGATTGGCTCTTTGCTTTATCTTACTGCAAGTAGACCTGATATCATATTTAGTGTGTGTATGTGTGCTCGTTTTCAAAGTAACCCGAAAGTCTCACATTATAATGCTGTAAAATGAATATTTTGGTACATTAAGCACACTCCCACATTAGGTATTTGGTATGATAAGCACACTCCCACATTAGGTATTTGGTATGATACCAATGTGCCGTTCAACACAGTTCCCCTGGCGCCTAACAGAGGGCCTCAGATGAATCCTGCTGTCACAATTGCACATGTGGAGAAGCCTGAAAAATTCGCAGGTAGTTTCTTTAAGAGATGGCAGCAAAAGATGCTGTTCTATCTCACAGCACTAGGCTTGGCAAGAATTCTAAACAAGGATCCACCAGTGGTGGAACCTGTGGAGGATCAGAATCAAAACATGCAGAACAACTTGAGTGCTGAAGCATGTGCGTATAACAATTTCTGTTGCTGGAATCTTATTGAGTTGCCTGGATAATACTATCTATGACGTGTTTTGTACTTTTATGAATGCAAAAATGTTGTGGTTGGCTTTAGATAAAAAATATCGCACAGAAGATGTTGAAAAAAAAATAATAATAGTTGGTATATTTCTGGACTATAAAATGATAGATTCCAAAACTATAGTTTCGGAAGTTGAAGAATTACAGATGTTGGTATCTAAAACGGAAGAAGAGGGCACGACGCTCAGTGAATCTTTCCAAGTTGTGGCTGTGATTGAGAAGCTACCTCCTTCGTGGAGAGAATGTAAGAGTTATCTCAAGCACAAACGAAAAGAAATGAAAATGGAAGATTTGATTGTCCAGCTCCGAATAGAGGAGGACAATCGTCGTGCTGATAGAAAGCCAATCTCTCAGTCTGGTCAAGCCAAAGCTCATGCTCCTGAGGCAGAAAATAAAAAGAAGAATAACACTTTGGGCGTGAATGTCAAGGGCAAGGAGATTTCAAAGAAGTTCACAGGAAAGTGTTATAACTGTGGAAAACTGGGGCACCGCAACAGTGACTGCCGTAAGCCCAAAAAGAATCAGAGTCAAACCAAAGCAAAAGAGAATCTGGTCAGCACAATGGAAGATCTGAATCTCTGCGCTATGGTGACTGAATGCAATGCATTGGGGAATCCGCATGAATGGTGGATAGATACAGGGGCCACTCGACACGTATGTGCCAACAGGGCAATGTTTAAAGACTATGTACCCACAACTAATAATGAACAACTCTTCATGGAAAACTCTAACAGCTCGAAGATTGAAGGATCGAGAAAGGTGGTTCTGAAAATGACCTCAGGAAAGGAGCTGACCCTGCAGAATATGTTGCATGTTCTTGACATCCGTAAGAACTTGGTATCTGGCGCTCTACTAGTCTGTCATGGTTTTAGACTAGTTTTTCAGGCGAACAAATTTACTCTTTCTAAGAATGGCTTGCATTTGGGAAAAAGGTACCTTATTGATAACATGTTTAAATTGAATGTTATGACAATTGTACCCAAGAAATTTGCGCCTAATGAGGCTAATAAAACTATGTTTATGGCATTTTCGTTTGGGATTTGTTAATTACAAGTTAATAGAACGAATGATTAACCTTGACTTATTACCCAAACTGAACTTTAATAATAAAGGAAAATGCCAAATATGTGTTGAAGGAAAAATGGCAAAAACACCATTTCCTTCAATGGAACGAAACACTGAACCCTTGGATTTGATTCATACACACTTGTGTGATTTAAAGTTTGTGCAAACAAGAGGAGGCAAAAAGTATTTTGTAACTTTTATAGACGATTGCACTAGATATTGTTATGTTTATTTGCTAAGTAGTAAAGATAAGGACATTGATGCTTTTAAAGATTATAAAAATGAAGTTGAGAATCAACTTAGCAAACGAATTAAAACAATTCGAAGTGATAGAGGTGAGGAATATGACGCATCGTTTAATGAATTATGTTCAGAATATAGCATCATTCATCAAACGACTACACCATATTCACCTCAATCTAATGGTATTGCAAAACGCAAAAACCGTACTTTAAAGGAAATAATGAATGCTACGTTGATAAATTCGAGTTTACCTCAGAACTTGTGGGGGGAAGCGATTCTCTCTGCCAACGTCATTTTAAATAGAATTCCATCTAAAAAGATGGATGAAACCCCATATGAACTTTGGAAAGGCTATAAGCCTAGCTATAAATACTTGAAAGTGTGGGGGTGTCTGGCAAAGGTTGTTGTACCCGAACCAAGACAAGTGAGAATCGGGCCTAAAACAATTGATTGCATATTCATAGGTTATGCAACAAACAGTAGTACATATCGTTTCTTAGTGCACAAATCAGACATTCCCAAGATACATGAAAATTTTGTCATGGAGTCGATGAATGCAGTGTTCCTTGAAAATGTCTTTCCGAAGAAAGACAAAAACAATAAAGAAGCTATACTAGTAAGCAAGTGCGTGAGACGACCCCTCAAGAAACTGAGGAACCTCGTCAAAGCAAATGAGTCGAAATTCCGACATCTTTTGGACCAGATTTTCTAACCTACATGGTAGAAAACGAGCCAAGATCTTTCTCTGAGGCAATGACAACTTCAGAAGCTCCTTTCTGGAAAGAGGCAGTGAATAGCGAGATAGATTCTATTCTTCAAAATCACACTTGAGAGTTGGTGGATCTTCCACTAGGAAGTAAACCACTCGAATGCAAGTGGGTTTTTAGAACAAAATTGAAAGAAGATGGATCTATTGATAAGCACAAGGCCAGGTTGGTAGCCAAAGGCTATCGACAAAAAGAAGGCTTTGACTTCTTTTGCATCTACTCACCAGTGACTAAGATCACTTCCATCAGGATGCTAGTGGCTATTGCTGCAGTCTACGACTTAGAAATCCATCAAATGGATGTGAAGACTGCCTATCTAAATGATGAGTTAGAGAAAGAAATTTATATGGAACAACCCAAAGGGTTCGTCGTCCCAGGACTAGAAAATAAAGTGTGTAGACTTAGTAAGTCTTTGTACGGACTTAAACAAGCACACAAACAGTGGCATTTAAAATTTGATACGGCAATGATGTCAAACGGCTTCAGGATCATTGAGTGTGGCAAGTGTGTGCATATCAAAAACACACCAAATGCCTATGTGATAGTATGTCTCTATGTAGACGACATGCTAATCATAGACAGTACTCGTGACATCATCTTGAACACAAAGAAGATGCTAACACAAAATTTTGATATGAAGGATATGGGGGGTTGCCAATGTTATTCTAGGAATTAAAATTTCTCGGATGGCTGATGGTCTTGTTATGTCGCAAACTCACTATATTGAATCTGTTCTCAAACAATTCAATATTGTTTGATATAACACCAACAAAGACCTCACTTGACTTAAGTATACACTTAAAGAAAACAGAGGTGAACCTGTAGCTCAATTGAAGTACTCGCAGGTAATTGGAAGTTTGATGTACATAACAAACTGTACAAGAACAGATTTAGCAATTGAGCAGGTTTACCAGTAATCAAAGTGATGACCATTGGAAAGCTCTAAATAGAGTGATGAGGTACTTGAAATACACAATGAACCTTGGATTATATTACACGAGATATCCAGGAGTATTAGAAGGATATTGCGATGCAAATTGGATATCAGATAGTAAGGATTCAAAGTCCACCAGTGGATACTTATTCACTGTTGGTGGTACTGCTGTGTCATGGAAATCCACAAAACAAACGTGCATAGCTCGGTCTACTATGGAAGCTGAGTTTATAGCACTGGACAAAGCTGGGGAAGAGGCTGAATGGCTTCGAAATTTTCTAGAAGATGTTCCATGCTGGCCTAAGCCAATTGCTCCTATTAGCATACACTGTGATAGTCAGTCAGCTATAGGGTGAGCTCAAATCAGCATATACAGTGGTAAGTCATGACACATACGTCGGAGACATAACTCCATTAAACAGTTGATATCTAATGGCATGATTTCCATTGATTACATAAAATCAATAGAGAATATGGCGGATCCGCTTACAAAAGGCTTGCCTAGAGATCAGATATGAAAATTGACAAACGGAATGGGACTTAAGCCTACAATGCAAGAATCTTTGTAATGGTATCCCAACCTTGTTGACTGGAGATCCCAGAATCTTGGTTCAATGGGACAACTAAGTTATGAAGTTTCAGTATAGCACTTGCTCATTCTGTTACATAAAAGTGATGTCTGCAGAGAATATTTAGGGTAAGATAAAGCTTTTAAATATGTCCTATGGCAGGATGCTCCTGATAGGAATCACCTATGAAACTGTGAAGTGGGGCCGCTTATATGAGAACTCTGTAAGGGAAGATTTCTCTAAAACACTTTCTGAAACAAAGTTGTTCATGGCCAAAACGAACACAACCATGAGAACAAAAAGGGTGTTAAAAGAAACATTATGTGAGTATTGTTGTCTAGGTTCATAGCAAAGGCTGACTGGTTCAAGACATCAAGTCACCAATAAGCTGAATGGATCCGATGGTACATCACTATGAAAGGTTCAAAGCGAGAAGCTACCTCTTCTGATGCAACATTTTCTTGTCTGACTTCTCCATAGAGTCTGCATTTGCATTAATTTTCATTCATGTGGGGGATTATTGGAGGAATTGGAAGTTTGGGCTTTGGCCCATTAAGAGAAGTTGCAAATTTGGTTAAGCAACATATTTTGAACTTAATTATAATTAGTTTTCGTCAATGAAAAATGGAAACTAATAGGCCCTTAATTATCTACGTAACGAGTAATTAATTTTAGGCTTTGGAATCACTCAATTACGATACCGGGTGAATAAGAAATTAATGTTCAAAATATATGGGAAACATGGTTTAGTGGGTGATGTGTCCTATTATTAGGAGGGCACATCACCCTTATGAAGGAATACCACATAGACAAATGAACTAATTTAGTCACCTTATAAGTGGCTAGAATGGTCACTTTAAATGTGCCCCTAGGGCATGAGAAGTTTTTGACCGGAGGGAAGACCTATAAAGTGTCACACACACGCATACGCTCTGCCGCCGCCCACCCGCCTATTCGGCCGGCTCGGCTCGGCTCGAGTTCGGGCTTGTGGCTCGGGGCTCGTGGTCTCGTGGGCCGGAATAGTTCCTATCTTTTTGGAGAAAATCGCTTTGGGCTTTTGGATTAACTATTTTTTTTTGTAAAAGTTAAAGGCTTCATGCCTAGCTGTGAAGCAGTCTAAATGTTCTCCTAGGTCCAGTCCATATCATGTGGATCAAACGGCTAAACGGTTTTGATTACATGATTTAAATCAAACGGTTTCCAATCTGTAAGATCAAACGGTTTTGATCTAATGGTGGCGGAAGGGTCAGCTTTGGTCCAACGGCTGAAATTCAAACTGACCTAACCGCCCAACCGAATGTTGTTTCATCTAACGCTCAAGGATTAATCTTGTAGTTCGGTTTCATTTGACGGATGTAATTTAAATCTTCCAAAACTGCCAAACAAACGCTGGTTGGTTTTCATCCGACGGCTCTAGTTGATCTACTGATGTGATCCGACGGTCAAGAGTCCATCTGCGAAAAATGATTTCCAACCAACCCCTCTATATAAACAGAGGATGGGTGTGCAATCTGAACACACATTCATCTTCTGATTTCGTCTTCTTCTTCTTCTTCTTTCTGCATCACGTCCAAGAGAAGTCAGGACACTCAAAGGTTCGATGCAGTTCAAGTCAAGCAGTGTCGCTCAACTGAATAGGTACCCGTTGTATCCTGGGAGACGATTGCTAACGCCGGTTGGGAACAGTTTACCAGAGCAATGCGCCTTAAGTACAGAGTCCTCGACTCGTCCCGAGTTTGATATACTATTTACTGTTTATATACGCACATACCGAAGGGTTACGTCTTTGTACATGATTGATTGTTTCCAACGCTACCTGAATGAGTCAGAAATTAAGTCAACGTTATACACAAATCTTGCAAAGCATATGTATGATTATGCGATAAATATTAAATGAAGGCACAATCTTGTAAAATTTAAACGTGGTCAAATCATATGTAAAATATACAATAAATATTAGATGATGACACAATCGTGTAAAATAAAAAACGCAGAGGTGAACTAAAATAGTATATGAGATTTAATTGCAGAACAACCCATAAATACGCTCATTGTTATTACAACAACATAAAACACAAAACTCTGACACTCTGTAGAATATCTCCAGTACACATGACAAACACTTAAAAAGATTAGAACAGAAAATAGTATGACACGCTGTTGCTGGGAGGCTTTATTTCATCATCAGAAATTGAAATATCAAAGCGAAGAGGTTTATGGGCATCTGAGTTTGTCACAGCATAATCAGAACGATAAGTGAATATTTGTTGCTATGCCTAACTCAAAATGCAGTCTACTCCTGTCTCTTCTGAACATTTACATGCGGCATCACCGCAGTCGGCATCATTTCCATTGCATGTGTTTTCCACACATTCTGGTACCGGGTCTAACTTCAGCTTTCTTACCGGCATGCCTTCACCAGATCCAGAGTTGACTACATAAACAATTCTTAGTTCAAATACTCTGTTATCGTAAAATCAATTAAAAAATACAGTAAAAAGAGAAATACTATATTACTTGAGGGAACAACTTACATGCAAGGAGAGAGGTGACGAGTAGCAGCATCAGGGAAGCCGAATAAGCAACCTTCACCATAATGAATTAGTTGACAAACAGTAATTGTATGTTGAGAAATTTGGGATTTGTGTAGAAAGATTTGTGAATGTAGGCTTAATTTATAAGGCAAAGAAATCCATTGGAATCTACAGATGATGATTTCATAAGGTTTACGCAAACTTCTTTCATAAGATAAGACAGAAAGAAATATTCTAATCCTACGTGTTTGTCCTTCTCTGCTATTTGACGTTTACACAGCAGTCAAAAGAATAAAGAGAGAACCAGAAAAGTTATTATTTTTCCATGAATGATTCCCTTTAAGCATTTATATTCATACAACAAAGATCCAAGGACGAAGCTCTAGCATTTCTTGAAAATTGAGAAACTTGACAAAAGTAACCAAAGACTTGTTTGTCAAGCACAGATTGCTCAAAGATTCTTTGACGATCCTCATCCTCAGAATTCTGTCCGAAGCCCATGTTCAAACAAGAATCAAGATGGCGTACCTTTGTTTTTGATCTCCTAGTCACCTTCACAGATATTTCCTTTGTATCTGAAGCTTTATGATAAGACTTTTCCATGAAAACAACCTGAGTAAGCCCAACTGTTTCATTCTTGGTGAAAGTGGTATATATATCACATTCTTGGTTTTAGTGCAATCATTTAAATCATGATTATAATGGTAGATAATATAATGATTATAGTGATTACAATGACTTTTTTCTCTTCATGTTTTTGCTTGGTCTGTGTCTGAAGAAAAAGTTGAATTTATAACTTAAATAGGTTATGAACCAATTGTTTGCATTAAATGAAAGAGAGACGAACCTCAAATTGATGGTGAACATTGCATCTTGTCATAATCGTAACTAAAAGGTTGTTTGTTCTTCTATGCGCAACGGATATGTCAAGGATGAAATTGTTGGAGGCAAATTTTTTTGATCATGGAGATATTAAAATCTTGTCAAAATCTATTGCCCTTTCTAAAGAAATATAGGTATGTGAAGAACAATCTCGTGGATGGATGATTGGTGTGTTGTGCACTTTTTCGTTTTTCTCATTTTGTTTACTCTAAATCAAAATACTCACTGAAATAAGAAGCAAGTTGATGAGAGGTAGTGAATGATGACACACTTTCATGTGTTTGCATCTTCTTGATTTTGGAGATATCAAAATCTTTTGCCATTTATAAAGCAATATATGTTAAATCCGTAATAAACTCTCTAGAGGAGGATGAACAGAGCTCCAATATTCTTTTGATTCGTGTTGTGTTTCCAGAGCCCCTGTTCTAACTAGAATCAAGCTAGCCAGCCCCTTGTTTTTTGACGCCTAGTGACCTTCACATATATTTTCTTTGTATACAAAGCTTTCGCTGGATTATGAATTTTAGAAACAAGCTAGCCAGCCCCTTGTTTTTGGCCACTTCCGAATAAGATATGGATATATTTGTATGTGTTAATTGTAAGGAATAGTGAAACAAGTGTTCAAATATATCTACACAAGATTATTGAACTTATGGTGTTGTAAGATGTAATATGGATATGAATCATGGATTAGGACATGCCTATATAATCGGATGCACATTGTATATTACAATATGAATATGGATCATGGATTAGTATAGATATGTGTAATCGAATGAATATGGTATGGATTAGTGCAAATAAACATATAAACATGGATCATTTTCCACATCAATTTGTGAAAGTTCATTGGTTTGAAAATGGAAAATGCAAATCATTTTTCACATCAATTTGAGAAAGTTCATTGGTTTGAACATGGAAAAATTGCATATTGCATGCGTTTGCAAAATCACGCGTCCACTGTTATAACCTGAAATGTTTGAACTAATTGTTACATGTTAATTGATGCTAAGTAGTCGATGGGTAAAATGACCTCTCGAAATTAAATTAACTGAAGCATGTTGAATTATGTCTTAGTAATATTATAGTTTATAAAGTTGTTATATATATATGCATAGGATGCAAAACAAATAGGAAAAAATAAATAAATAATAGGATAATAAAAAAACAAAATGGGTGCCCTAGTGTGGTAATAAAAAAACAAAAATAATAATAAAATAAAATAAATATACTAATAATATAAAATAAAAGAGAAGATAATGACAAAAAAATAGAGAACGTGTAACCGCCTCCCTAATTTCGCTTGGGGGAGGAACGATTTATGCACAGGGAGGGGGGATTTCGGTAGAAAGAAAGGGCAGGAAAGAGAAAGGAATAGAAAAAAAATGAATATATATATAATAAAGCCAAAAGCAAAGGAGCGGCGGTGGCAGCAGGAAAAGGGAGGAAGGAGGAAGGAAGAAGAGAGAATAGAGAAGGAAAAGAGGAAGGGCGAAGCATACCAACTCAGTATTGATATACGTATAACGTATAAATGTCTGCAATTGAGGTAGGTTCCCTTTTCCCCCTCCAATTGGTACAAATTCCAGCATGCTTTGGTGATATATTATGTGTTTATTGTTTTTTAATTGTTGAAATATATACTATGTCGCTTGATCTGTGAAAAACATGAGTTTTGATTACTGTGGAATGCATTTGATTACTGTGTTTGATGACTGTGGAATGCGTATACTGTTTTGCGTGGACTGGATTTGATTTTAGGGAAAAATTTGATAATCAAAATAGTAAAACTGCCTTGGTTTTGATTTTAGAGAAAAATTTGATAATCAAATTAGTATAAGCATTGCGCATGCGTTTTGAGTTTGTGGAATGCTGCGGTCTAAGCGATGCGTGCAGATTTGAAGTTAGGGATGAATTTGATATCAAAAGAATTTCTAGGATTTATTTTATTAATGTTATTTAATTGATTAAAAATAGTATTAAATATAGGAAAAATATAAGTAAATATCAGAAAATCATAAATAAATTCTAGAAATTATAAAATACTGAAATTAAATGATTTTCATCAAATTTCTGTGTAGCGGGCCGATTGTGCGCAGGTCTGACTCATTTATTTAATATATATAAAATACAATAAAATAAAATAATCTACTGAGCCAACCGTGGGCCGAGCCGAATGGCTAACGGACCGGGCCCCAGTTGGCTGACCCAATTAAACGGAAAATAAATATAATAAAAAATAATATAATTCTGAATTTCTGGAAATTCAATAAATGTTATTTAATTAATTTTAAATAGTAATAACTATAGGAAAAATGTAAATAAAATCGGAAAATTATATATAAATTCCAGAAATTATAAATTGATGAAACTAGGTTATTTTCATTAAAATTCGGTAATTGTGATAATTTATCTAATTTAGATAATTAGGAAATAAATAGAAACAAATAGGAGAAAAATAAGGAGAAATATGGAAAAAGCCCGATGAATGTATACGAAAAGTGGAAAAATGGAGTTGACTCCGAACAACGCTGAATCAGTACTCGATAATAAGTGGACCTAGAATTGAGTGCCGGAGGATGGTGAGGATGGACCAGGGGCTTCAGGCGTTTGTGTTTTTGCATTCATGGCACGTGCATTGCATGATGGCGGGCCGTGACGTACGGGTCACGGGCGCTCAGGATGGTGTACGGTGGCGGGGCCACGACACTCAGGATGGTGTGCGGTGGCGCGGCCACGCACACTCAGTATGGTGACTGTGGGGTGTACGACCTGCAGCCACTCAGTAGGACCCAGGTTCATGCATTGCACGGTGGAGATATCGGCATTCTGTGTGACATGACTTTGTTGCGTGTGACATGCATAGTAGGACATGCATCACGATGTTGCGCATTCTTTATCTGGAGTGAATTACCTTCCGCAGTCTTTCATATGCTTATGTGATATCATGTTTTATGTGTTATGTGTTATATCATTTTAGTATGCTAGTCTTGTACGAGTTGGAGGCAGATGCCTACTGGGTGATTTCCCGTCACTCACCCCTACTTCCCCCCCACCAGGTGAGCACAAGGAAGCGAACGACTATATCTTTGCTGAGGACGGGGCTGACACGGTAGTATGGGCACACTGATGGTCGCACCTAGGATACGAGGAGACCTTGCGGCTGTCTGTTGTTATTTTATTGGGGTTTCATCAGACACTACCCTGTTTAGACTGATAGCAGTTAGAGGTTGGCGCAGTGACCTTATTGTCATTTATGGGTTTAGTGTTTTATTGGTGATTTCTTTATTCGGGTAATTTAATGTTATGGTAATTCGTTTCCGCGAGAAAAATTTCTACGTATTTTCGGACATGTTGGAAATTGATTCGACGCTTTGTATTCTCCTTAGTGAGATACGGCGGGCGTACTGTTCCCGATGTTACGGTTCGGGAGCGGGGCGCTACAGGTGGTATCAGAGCCGAGGCTTCAGATCCGCCTCGGAAACGCAGGATTAACTAGATCACTTAGACATAAGCCATGATCTTTGCTTAAGAATAACGATTATACCCCTAATAAATGAAGTAGACCTAAGTTATGATCAGGTTAAGGGAGTTGTGTGCCGTTGGTGAGCTTTCTTCATTTAATTACCGTGTACCCCTGAACTTTTCGCGTGAGCATCCTAAATGACCAAATCCCTCTATTATTTCCGTCAATCCAAATTCTCGTCAAGGTTCGCGCGAAATCAAGAAGATGCCGTCGCGTCGTAAATTAAAAAAAAATCTGGCAAATGAGGCAACGATGGTTATGGTACGACCACCGGAATCAGGGGACCATTCTCCAGGAACTGGTTGACACCATGGCCACCACTTTGGCGCAATAGCGGCAGTAACAGTTGAACCAGCGGCTTCCACCGTTGCCACCACCAGACCTGAGGTCCTACTACATGGAAATACAGGACTTCCGGAATCTGATGTGCAGAAAGACCCTTCACTAGGGAGGCATAAGCATGCGACATGACCGTCAATGATCACAAGATCGCTCGCGATGGAAGTACAATCGTATAGGAGTGTATGGCCACCGCGGCCACCATGTGCTCATTGTTGATGCTACTTTTGGGTCAGTGTGGGAGGATTATGCAAGCGTGAGTGCAACAACAAGGACGTTTACGAGTAAGGGCACTGAATAGAGACCGGCGCCACCATCACAGCAGGATCAATAATAGCATAAAGGGACGCAAGGATCAGTGCCCACATCCACGCGATGATTCATGCGGACATCGGAAAGGCTGGCGACATCGTAGTAAAGTTCAACCGCCAGCGACCAGGTATCAATGACTCATCAGAGTTGCGCAGCGGATGCGTGGGTTTCTTAAGTCACGTAAGTTCAGAAGAGTAAACCTCAGTGGATCCTAAGAAGATTAAGGATATCGTTGAGTAGCACTGACCGACCAAGGTGACTGAACTAAGGGGGGTTCTCTAAGTTTGACCAGCTGCCACATGGAATTCGTTTAATGATTTTCGTCGATACTAGTTCCCCCGAACAGACGGAAGCATAAGGAGGCGAAGTTCGAGTGGACAGTTGATATCAACAAAGATATTCAACAAAGCTTCGATGAGTAAAAAAAAAACCAACACCCAGTATTTTACAACAATAAAGAAGCAAATAGACAAACACAATTTGTTACAACATCAAGGATATAACACAAATAAAATGATTAAAAAAAACATACAAATAGATACACGAAACAAAAGTAACTACACGATGCTAAGTACATATGCACAAGTATACACACAACTGTTTCAAAGAGCCCACAACATAACTAATACAACATACAGTAATAAACATCATAGTATATAACGACAACAAACAACACAATTGCAAAGAAGACAATAACAAATACTTTGCATACAAGACATGGATTAAAAAAAATATAGGCATGCCATTACAAGTTTTAAAACAAATTAACAACATACACATTTGTAGTAAAGCATATTAATTATGAATTAGGAACGACATAGTATTGCATGACAACATAGTAATAGATTAACGAGTAAACAATTTACTAACAGAAATATAGTAAAGAGAGAGAGAGAGAGAGAGAGAGAGAGAGATTTTTATTAATTATCTTACTTGAGCACCCAAATAAATTATATAAATCTACATTACCGTAAAATCCTTGCATCTATGAAATTTCTTCAGAATAATTTATACACGATATTTGTACAATAATAAGATAAGCTAGTGCGAAAAATATATAGTATAGGTAACAAAAATTATCGACGATTAACATAAGTACAAAAGAGAGATCACGAAAAAAATATAGGGTTAATTACCTTTTACACCCTTCATGTATTGTCTAATCTTCCTTTGCCCCCTTAATGTTTAAAAATACACCTTTACCCTCCCTAATGTTTGAAAAATAAACCCTTACCCCCTTTGATTTAATTAATAAAATGTTATTTGAATATATAAAATAGGAATTGACCCTTTTGCCCTTGTCTTTTCATCTTCTTCCTATTTCCACTAGTCGATGCCCCAAGCTCCTTCTCCTCCGCCCTGCCCCCACCAGCCGCCGCGGTTTCCGTCAACTTTCTGGCAGCTGCTTCCGCCTCTTCCTCTGCTTCCGCCTCTTCCTCTTCCTCTGCTCCGACATACTTCTTTGTCGGAATAATTGTATTCCTACCGATCAACCTAGTGAAAATGCCACCTCTTTGTCAATGCATATCATAATTTGGTCAGCTAAGTAAAACAAACCGAGCAATTGAAATGCACACACAGACAAAGTCTTTTCTTTCGCATTTCAGTCATCAGAATTCTAAAGCATGAAATTATCCAAATCAACATTAACACTTCATCAGGCTGAGATGGACATCAATATATGTGAAACACAGCACCTGGGCATCGATGCAACAGTTTCCGACACAAGTCTATGCATAGAAGAATTAAATCTTTCATGGATGGAGGAAACTGCAATTCATTATTCTTCATGTTCTCACACAACTGCAGAAACACCAGATGTAGCAAGGAAGGATAAGACAGAAAGCAATTAAAGAAAGGAACCAAACACGGTTGGAAATTGTAGATTTTGCTTGATTACCTAAAGCTAGTTTCAGTTTTGGTGATGCTTATTCTCAGCGTGAGTGAACAGAAATTTCAGAGAGGCGCGGTAGAGGGGGGCGGCAGCCGGTGGGGGCGGGGCAGGGGAGATGATGCCTACTGTTACTGAAATGTTTGCTATCACATGGGGCTGCCCCAAGAATCCCTGAAGAGTTCGGATCGGGTATCCGAGCACCATTAGTTGAAGGCCGTTGGTATGGAGGTTGAATAGGAGGCAGAGTCTGGGGAGAGGGTGGAAATTTGACGCCGGGCGACGGCTGGTGGAGGCGGGCAGGGGAGGGGGAAGACGTGTGGTGGTGATAGGAAGAAGATGAATAGAGTAGGGGCAAAATTGACTTTTTCTTAAAAATTTTTAGTTTTACATTTTAAAATGTCATTTTACCTTTTAGTCCAAACATCAAGGGAGGTAAGGGTGTATTTTTAAACATTAAGGGGGCAAAGGGAGATTAGGCAATACATGAAGGGTGTAAAAGGTAATTAACCCAAAAATATATAAATAAATAAATATATATAAAAATAGACAAATAAAATCAACGCGCACTGCATGGGTACCACTTAAAAAAACTCAACTAATATACCATATAAATATAAGACATGTGACAGACTACGGATAACGATCGTGAATTCTTTAGCTACATTTGATACATAAGTCATACATGCGTATGACATAAGGATACACAAAATACTATACATATATCTATACCAAACATGTTTAACAACTTAACAATTAAAACGACAACACATGTTAAAACTCTTGTATGTTGATATATAGTAGAAGGAGCCACGTTGAGCGTTGCAATTCATCCCCAACCCGAGGAGTAGTCGGAAAGGACGATGCAGACTATTTAGGACATGCTGAGGGCTTGCACACTAGACTTCAGAACAAACTGGGATGGTATGATCAAGTTGGTCAAGTTTGCCTACAACAACAGTTATCATGATGCCATCGGCATGACGCCATGGAAGGCGCTCTACGGGCGTAAGAGCAAATCCCCAGTCTATTGGGGCGAAGTTGGAGAACATATTAGTACTGGCCCGGAGCTGATTAAGCAAACCACAGAGAGGGTAAAGTTGATTTGGGAAAGACTTAAGGTGGTCCAGGCAGAAGCAAATGTTGGGTAGAATTGAAGAGGCGTCATTTGGAGTTGCTGTCAGAGACAAGGTTCACTTGAAGGTGTCACCTCTAAAAAGTATCGTACATTTTGGTTTGAAGGGTAGTCGAGGCCTCGATACATTGACCCTACGAGGTACTCGAAAGGATTGTTTCGTTAGCTTACCGATTGGCGTTACCTCCGACGCTAGCCCAAATACACAATATATTCCCTGCTTCTCAGCTAATAAGGTACATTTCTAATCCGAGTCATGTATTGGATGCACCGTCTTTGAGGATCCGACCCGACGTGTCATATGAATACAATCATGTTCAAATTATAGACCGCAAGGATCAAGAGCTGAGGAAGGGAATCATTCCCTATGTTAGGGTGCAATGGAGCAATCATAAGGAAAAAACGAAGCGACATAGGAACTGGAGGAACAGATGCGCGGGCGCTGTCCATATTTTCGAATACGGTACGACAAGTTTCGAGGACGAAACTTCTTGTAAGGAGGGTAGGATGTTATAACCCGAAATGTTTGAACTAATTGTTACACGTTAATTGATGCTAAGTAGTCGATGGGTAAAACGACCTCTCGAAATTAAATTAACTGAAGCATGTTGAATTATGTCTTAGTAATATTATAGTTTATAAAGTTGTTATATATATATGCATAGGATGCAAAACAAATAGGAAAAAATAAATAAATAATAGGATAATAAAAAAATGGATGCCGTAGTGTGGTAATAAAAAAACAAAAATAATAATGAAACAAAATAAATATACTAATAATATAAAATAAAAGAGAAGATAATGACAAAAAAAAATAGAGAACGTGCAAAAAGGGGGGAAACCGCCCCCCTAATTTCGCTTGGGGGAGGAACGATTTATGCACAGGGAGGGGGGGATTTCGGTAGAAAGAAAGGGCAGGAAAGAGAAAGGAATAGAAAAAAAATAAATATATATATATATAATAAAGCCAAAAGCAAAGGAGCGGCGGTGGCAGCAGGAAAAGGGAGGAAGGAGGAAGGAGGAAGGAGGAAGGAAGAAGAGAGAATAGAGAAGGAAAAGAGGAAGGGCGAAGCATACCAACTCAGTATTGATATACGTATAACGTATAAATGTCTGTAATTGAGGTAGGTTCCCTTTTTCCCCTCCAATTGGTACAAATTCCAGCATGCTTTGGTGATATATTATGTGTTTATTGTTTTTTAATTGTTGAAATATATACTATGTTGCTTGATCTGTGAAAAGCATGAGTTTTGATTACTGTGGAATGCGTTTGATTACTGTGTTTGATGACTGTGGAATGCGTATACTGTTTTGCGTGGACTGGATTTGATTTTAGGGAAAAATTTGATAATCAAAATAGTAAACTGCCTTGGTTTTGATTTTAGGGAAAAATTTGATAATCAAAATAGTAAAACTGCCTTGGTTTTGATTTTAGGGAAAAATTTGATAATCAAAATAGTATAAGCTTTGCGCATGCGTTTTGGGTTTGTGGAATGCTGTGGTCTAAGCGATGCGTGCAGATTTGAAGTTAGGGATGAATTTGATATCAAAAGAATTTCTAGGATTTATTTTATTAATGTTATTTAATTGATTAAAAATAGTATTAAATATAGGAAAAATACAAGTAAATATCAGAAAATCATAAATAAATTCTAGAAATTATAAAATACTGAAATTAAATGATTTTCATCAAATTTCTGTGTTGCGGGCCGATTGTGCGCAGGCCTGACTCATTTACTTAATATATATAAAATACAATAAAATAAAATAATCTACTGAGCCGACCGTGGGCCGGGCCGAATGGCCAACGGACCGGGCCCCAGTTGGCTGGCCCAATTAAACGGAAAAAAAATAATAAAAAATAATATAATTCTGAATTTCTGGAAATTCAATAAATGTTATTTAATTAATTTTAAATAATAATAATTATAGGAAAAATGTAAATAAAATCGGAAAATTATATATAAATTCCAGAAATTATAAATTGATGAAACTAGGTTATTTTCATTAAAATTCGGTAATTGTGATAATTTATCTAATTTAGATAATTAGGAAATAAATAGAAATAAATAGGAGAAAAATAAGGAGAAATATGGAAAAAGCCCGATGAATGTATACGAAAAGTGGGAAAATGGAGTTGACTCCGAACAACGCTGAATCAGTACTCGATAATAAGTGAACCTAGAATTGAGTGTCGGAGGATGGTGAGGATGGACCAGGGGCTTCAGGCGTTTGTGTTTTTGCATTCATGGCACGTGCATTGCATGATGACGGGTCGTGACGTACGGGTCACGGGCGCTCAGGATGGTGTACGGTGGCAGGGCCACGACACTCAGGATGGTGTGCAGTGGCGCGGCCACGCACACTCAGTATGGTGACTGTGGGGTGTACAACCTGCAGCCACTCAGTAGGACCCGGGTTCATGCATTGCACGGTGGAGATATCGGCATTCTGTGTGACATGACTTTGTTGCATGTGACATGCATAGTAGGACATGCATCACGATGTTGCGCATTCTTTATCTGGAGTGAATTACCTTCCGCAGTCTTTCATATGCTTATGTGATATCATGTTTTATGTGTTATGTGTTATATCATTTTAGTATGCTAGTCTTGTACGAGTTGGAGGCAGGTGCCTACTGGGTGATTTCCCGTCACTCACCCCTACTTCCCCCCCCACCAGGTGAGCACGAGGAAGCGAACGACTATATCTTTGCTGAGGACGGGGCTGACACGGTAGTATGGGCACACTGACGGTCGCACCTAGGATACGAGGAGACCTTGCGGCTGTCTGTTGTTATTTTATTGGGGTTTCATCAGACACTACCCTGTTTATACTGATAGCAGTTAGAGGTTGGTGCAGTGACCTTATTGTCATTTATAAGTTTAGTGTTTTATTGATGATTTCTTTATTCGGGTAATTTAATGTTATGGTAATTCGTTTCCGCGAGAAAAATTTCTACGTATTTTCGGACATGTTGGAAATTGATTCGACGCTTTGTATTCTCCTTAGTGAGATACGGCGGGCGTACTGTTCCCGATGTTAGGGTTCGGGAGCGGGGCGCTACACCCACTATGGATGGGACTGGTCACCGACTAGATATGCACATGTATTGTATCGTTTCATAATGTTTGCATCATTATCGTACTATCACTGAATGAATTATATGCATAGTTGTACACAACATGATGCAAAAATTCGTTTGATATGGATATGGAAACTTGCCATCTTGCATTGTTTACGAAATCACGCTACCTACCGCGGATGAGATATGGACTGGTCTTCGACCTGATATGGATATGAACTGGTCTCTAACCAGATAAGGATATGGATTGGTCTCTGATCAGATATGGATATGGACTAGTCTCTGACCAGATATGGATATGGACATGCATTGCATTGTGTTATAACACTTGCATCATTACTGCATTATCATGGAATGACTTATGGTTTATCACATGTGGACATGGATTATTTAATAGACATGAACTATCATGGATTAATTTATGTATACGGATTATCATAAATTATGGAAAGTTATCATGGATATGGATTTATCATAGAATATCATGGAATGCATAATGTACATGGACTCGATAGATATATATTTATTGGGATAATTTCTGCATAATGAATATAGACTATCATGAAAACTATACGGACCTGGATTTGAAATGGGTTCGTAAATTATTTGGAACATCATGTGTTACGAATCGCACCCCCGTACCATTAAAAATCTATAATGAGAAAGATAGAGTGTACCGAATAAAACCAAATAAATCTTTGTTCTGTGTTAAGCGGTATAGGTAAGGAATGTGTTACACGCTAAAATAAATAAGTAAACCCTAGGTAACAGACAATTTGTGTGAAATAACTAAATGAAATTAAAATTTAGGACACAACTATTTTGTATATTTAAATAAAAGAAAAAAGAAGGTTAGACTTATGAAAATAAAATAGACGAAAAATTTTATCCTATTCTACACACCCAAGCACCCCTTTGGCCATGCATAGGGTGGAAGATTATTTTATTTTTCCTCTTACACCATCATTATTTATCTTACAACATTTTAAGAAAATTAACAACTGTACAACCTCTACCCACTTTCTTCCAAAAAGACTTAACCATGTCATAAGTTTTCCACCTTCAACACATCATCATATCCTTTTCTTTAACCTCATTTGCCGGCCACACAAGGAAGAAAAGGGAAGAAATGTTGTCTTACACCATTCCATATTCATCCACTCATAAGACATGCAACTCTTACACCATGTCATATTCATGCATCTTCCACTTTCAAGAAACAATGATTTCCCTCTCCCACCCTCACATGGCCAACTTTTGTATGTATAAAAGAGAAAAGAATATTGTTGTATCATACTCAACCTTCCAGCACTCCTAAGACATGCATTCTTCCACCATGTCACATTCTTACAACTTCAAGGAAATACCATTTTCTTCCACTACCATTTGTTCGCCCAACACATGCAAGAATGGAGAAGTATTTTTGTCTTACAACACCCCACTTTCAACCAACCAAATGACATGCAAACTTTACCCCCATCACATCTACCTTTTTTCCATGTCCATAAGCCATGATGAATATTTTCCTTAACCATCTTAAAGCCTAGAAATCCGGCCAAAACAAAAGAAGAAAGGAGAAGGAATCTCTTCTTCTTTCTTACAACACTCGATCTTCCACCAATCAAAATACATGCAATTCTTCCATCACATCTATTTCGTTCCTTCCAGAAGCTTCATGATGAGATTCTTCCACTATGCTAAGACCCAAATTTCGGCCAACATGCATAAGAGAGGGAAAAAGTTTACATTTCGCTCTCATTCTCCTTCATTTCATCTTCATCCAAGACAAGAACGTTTCTTCATCCTCCCAAGCAAAAACTAAAGTTCTTCAAGCTCTTTCAAGCCCTTAAATTCGGCCCAGCAAGCGAAGAGAAGATAAACACTTCTCATTTGCACATTCAAAGTTAAAGTAAATTCTCTTCCACTCCAAGAAACTCTCAACCTTTCCATTTTCAATGAAGTTAAGGATACACTCTTCCTTGACTTTGGAATATGATGGAATAAAACAAAATGATTCTCTAAATTGGCTGCATTTCTTATATTATGAAGTAGCAGTTGATTGACACGCAACTCATTATGGGTAATCGGAAAACAACCTCTATATGTTTCTAACACATGGGTATGGTTGCGTACATCCGACCCCTCATACCTCGTCATAGGCGGGAGCCTTTAAGGCAACGGGGTAGTGTTGTTGTTATTGTTGTATCCAAGAAACTCTCAAGTCTTCACTTCTTATTTTTCAAGACACATTCATCCCCTCTTTAAGCCTCTGAAACCGTGGACACACAAAGAGAGGAAAGAAGAAGAAAATTTTTTAAATTCTAAGTGAAGGAGAAGACATGCAAGCCTAGGAAATCTTCTACTAACAATTAAAGTAAGAATGTATAGCCTTCATTTCTAGTGATTCCTCTTCCATCATCTTTCTAAATTGCTCAACACTCTCCTTTATCTTACCCCAAGGTCGAGAATTTCTACACAAGGAGGAAGGAAGTTTTTCTAGGTTGAAGGAGGGGGAAAGCTTTAAGAACCTCACATGTATGATTTTTATTAAGGTTGATGATAGACAATTCTAAGTGTTCTTCTTTGAAAATGACCAATTCATCTTCTCTTTTGGCCATTTAGGCCGTGTCAACCATCAAGAGGGAAAGAGAACGAATTCTTCCCGTTTTAAAGTTAAGTCCAAGAAAAGGCAAGTGCTCCTCCTAGTTTCTTCATACATGTTGAAAATCTAAGTATCTATGTTCACACACACACACACATATATATATATATATGTATATATATATGTGTGTGTATATATATATATTAAAAAATTAGGGAGGGGAATCGAACTCGATATCCGGGGTTGGGATAAATCCTACTGAACCGCTAGACCTAAAGGTTGTTTTGCTATATATATATATATATATATATATATATATATATATATATATATATATATATATATATATATAACGCGAAAAACCTTTAGGTCTAGCGGTTGAGTAGCATTTATCCTATTTCCGGGTCTCGAGTTCGATTTTCCTCCCCAATTTGTTTTTAAATATATATATATATATATATATATATATATATATATATAACTTGGATCATTTGTGAAACATGTTCAAAGGCTTTTCTATCATGAATATGCAAATAGTGTGTTTGCATGCAATATGTGTGTTGTCTCTTATGTGATTCATGAATATGTGTATGTATATGGCCATAATGAAATGAAAAAGAGTCTTGCATGTGAAAATGAAAATGAGTGATGGTCTCATATGTAGATGCATGTTTCATTTAGTGGAAGAATATGAATGCATGTACCATCTCATGAAAAGTGTAAATGTCTTTCTTAGAAGCATGCTCTTATGTATTTTCATGATGATCATCACTTATATGTTTCTTGATGGTTTCCATTTCCAATGGACTCAAGGACACACTTTTTATTGACTTTGAAATATGATGGAATAAAGCAAAATGACTCATTAAATTGGATGCGCTTCTTATATTGTGAAGTAGCAGCTAATCGACACAGCTTGAGGCAATTTTCATTATGGGTCATCGAGAATAAACATTTATGTGTTTCTAACACATCGGTATGGTTGCTTATATCCGACCCACGCAAACCCCGTCATAGGCGGGAGTCGCTTAAGCAATGAGTTAATATTGTTGTTGTTGGTGAGGCATCATAATTATTGCTACAATACTTGAACATAAAAGATTATTTCTTGATGGTCATCATGTCTGGTAAAAGTGATCCATAAATCTGGCCAAAGCATATGTATGATTCTGCCAAAAATATTTGTTGCTATTCCTATCTCAAAATGCAGTCTACTCCTGTCTCTTCAGAACATTTACATGCGGCATCACCGCAGTCATCATCATTTCCATTGCATGTGTTTTCCACATATTCAGGTATCGTGTCTAACTTCAGCTTTCTTATCGGCATGCCTTCACCAGCTCCAGAGTTGACTACATACACAATTCTTAGTTCAAATACTCTGTTATGGTAAAAAGAATAAAAAAATACCTGTTAAAATCAGCTCACAAACAAAAATGAAGTGATGAACAAGAAATAACACTAATCAAAACTAGCCAAATTTGAGAGAATTTGAGAAAACTGTAAAATGGCGCCAAAGGTGCGCTCTCATACAAAACGAGAAAATGGTTTGAAGATATTTTGTATCTTCTTCTACACTCTTCTTATTTACAACACTTCTAAGTATTTATACTAGCTATAGAACTAACTAGAATGCAATTAGCACGTGTAGAACAAGTTTTGATCCGCTGTGGCATGCACGCACCAAACTTCAGTTCTGCCGCCAACGTGCCAAGAGCAAGTATCATGCCAGAAGCGGCTGCTGCGCTTCGCACTGTGCCGACCGTGCCAAGGATTTCAAGTATCGACCCAAGCGTGCCAAGTACCGTGCCAAACATACCAGGCATGCCAACCTTCCATGCCAACGAACCAACCTCTGCAACACACCTCCTACTCTGATCTAATGCATCTTCTTTTTTGTCTTATCAACTCTTCATCTTCAACACCCCCCCTCAATTCTGACTTCTTGTAGATATTACATACTTTCAAAGCTGAAGTCAAGAATTCAATCTCCTTGAGCTCAAAGCTTTTGTAAACAAGTCTGCTACCTGAAAGTCTGTCTTAACAGGCATTGGTTTGATTACACCCTCCTGAAATTTGTCTCTGACAACGTGACAATCCACTTCTATATGTTTTGTCCTTTCATGAAAAACAAGATTTTCAACTATATAGATTGCACTTTTGTTATCACAAGACAACTCTGCAGGTTGATCCTGATTTATCCCTAGATCTTTCATAAGATAAAGCAACCACTGTATTTCACATGTAGTTGCAGCAAGTGCCCTATACTCAGCTTCTGAAGATGATCTTGACACAGTAGTCTGCTTTTTAGCCTTCCAGGATACTAAGGCATCACCAAAGAACATGCAATAACCTGTGATGGACCTCCTAGTCTCTAAGCAACCACCCTAGTCAGAATCAGCATAGGCCTTAAGCAATTTTGACCCTGTACTGGGAAACAACAAGCCTTGTCCAGGACTTCCCTTTAATTACCTCAGCATCCTGTTCACAGCCTTCATATGCAACTCTGTAGGGGTATCCCAAAATTGGCTCAACTGTTGAACACTGTACGATATGTCAGGTCTAGTAATAATGAGATATAACAGTTTCCCAATAAGCCTTCTATACGTTGATACATCAGGAAACAGAGGTGAGTCATTATGCTCAAGCTTCAGATTTTGTTCCATAGGTGTCACTGCAGGTTTGGCACCCAAGAACCATGTCTCTTCTAACAGCTCCATTTTATATTTTCTTTGACATATCATAATCCTCCCTGAGACCTTACCACCTCAAGACCTAAAAAATATCTCAGGGTGCATAAGTCTTTAATCTGAAATGTAGAATGAAGATGATCCTTGAGACTCTGTATCAAAATCAAGGAATCACTGGCCACTATTATATCATCAACATAAACTAGCAATACTATAAAGGAACCTGAGAATCTCTTTGTGAACATAGTATAATCATTCTTGGACTATTGAAAACCCTGAGACAACAAGCAAAGAGTGAGCTTTTCATTCCATTGTCTACTTGCCTGTTTAAGGCCATAAAATGACTTCTGAAGTTTGCAAACAACATTAGACATAGGGGATTCAACTCTTGTTGGTAAGGTCATATAAATCTCTTAATACAAGTCACCATGAAGAAAAGCATTATTGATATTCACTTGATACACATGCCAGTTATTCACAGCTTCCAAAGCAAGAAGTAGACGTACAGAATTCATCTTAGCCACAGGAGAAATTGTATCTGCATAGTCTATACCTGGTTGTTGAGTATAGCCCTTGGCCACAAGCCTTGTCTGTACCTTTCCACCGAGCCATCAGCCTTTCTCTTTATCTTATACACCCACTTACATCCAATAGGCTGTTTTTCAGGTGGCAAGGGAACAACAGTCCAAGTATTGTTGGCTTCCAAAGCTACCAGTTCAACTTGCATGGCTTCTTGCCAAGGGACAGATGCAGATGCCTGTTGGTAAGTTACAGGTTCTTGTTCAAGGCAAATATTAAGAGTATATGCTTGGTATGCATAAGATAGACCCTCAAAAGAATGATACAGGTGTATGGGATATGGTGTGGATGATGAGGCAAGTGACTGATAAGAGGACTGAGGTGAGGAAGAAAGCCCACAATAGTAATCCTGCAAGTAGGAAGGAGCCTGTCTGGGTCTAGCAGGTCTTTGATCAAACGCTTCATGTGAAGTCACCTCAGCATGTATTATAGGAGGCAAATGCACTTGCAAATGTGTAACTAGTATCTCACAAGGTGCAGGAGAATCCTCACTGGAAGATGTAGAAGTTGGTGAAACTGAAGGTGACTCAGAATTTTGTGATTGAATAACATCTGGAGTGTGAGGTATAATGTGCAAAGGGTTCAACTGAGGAGGAGTTTGAACAGATGATGCAGGATGGTCTACTAACACTTGAGCAACTGGGACTGAGGTTGCTGGTATTGGTGTGGCATCAGAAAAAGTAAAAGACTCTTCATGAAATAAAATGTCTCTAGAGACAGACACTGATTTATCAGCAATGCTCTGAAGAATGTACCCCTTTACATTCATGGGTATCCCAAGGAACACACAAGATATAGACCTAGGCTCAAACTTAGGCTTCTGTGGACTGTTGTCACAAGCAAAGGCTAAACACCCAAAAACTTTCAAATGACTATACGTAGGCTGCATATGATTAAGTATCTCATATAGAGTCCTATGCTGGAGAATAGGTGATGGGATGAGATTGATCAAGTATGTGGCATGCTGAAGACAAAAACCCCAATATGATATAGGTAAGGAAGCATGAAACCTAAGAGCTCTAGCCACAACAAGAAGATGCTGATGCTTTCTTTCTACCACCCCATTCTATTGAGGAGTATAATTACAAGTGGTTTGATGAACAACCCCATATTCTATGTAAAATCAGACATCTTAAACTCAAGGCCATTATCACTTCTAATCACTTCGATATGGGCATTAAACTGAGTAGAGGCATAATGAAAAAAACTTTGCAAAATTGATCTAACTTCAGACTTTGCTTTCAGCAGGTATATTCAAGTATACCTAGAACAATCATCCACAATGGTCAGAAAGTATTTTTGATTATACATGGTGGGATGTCTATAAGGACCCCATATATCTAGTTGAATGACATCAAAAGGAAGCTTAGAGCTAGTAACAGAAGTAGGAAAAGGAGTTCTCTTCAATTTTGCTAATGGGCAAACAGTACATTTATTCTCTAAGCTGAAAGAAGGAACATCTGGATACAACTTATGCATTTCCTGAATTCTAGCAGATGAAGCATGTCCAAGTCTGGCATGCCAAAGATAAGAATTTGACTCCAAGCTAGTTGAGGAAAGAACAGAAGGCAACATAGGAAACTTTGAAGCTTCAGTTTGAACAGACAAACTTGAATCATGCAGATAGTAAAGCCCATGGCACTTTCTAGCTGAACCAATCATCCTCGTGGACAACTGATCCTGAATAAAGCAACAAGAGTCATGAAATGAAACCAGCAGATGGGGGGAATCTGTGAGCTTACTGAGTGAAACAAGATTGAAAGAAAACGAAGGCACATGCAAAACATCCTTCAGAACAAGACCACTACTTAGTCTGACAATGCCTCTGTGAGTAGCATCCACTGTAATATTATTTGGCAGCTTAATAGCAACATGATCAATGGAATAATAGGAATGGAACAAAGATAGAGAAGAAGAGATATGGTCAGTAGCACTTGAATCCAAAATCCATACACAATCAATATTCTCAGAGTATCTACCTTTAGGCCTGTCAACCTGTGCAGTCATCACAACACCATGTAATTCATTATTCACAGTTGTTCCTGCAATATTGTCATCAGTATCCAACAATTTTAAAAGTTTGTTAAACTGCTTAGGTGTAAGACCAGAAGTTTGCTGCGCTAAAAAACCAGCACAATTCACAGACGTCTGATCATCATTGCCAAGTCCAGCCTTCTCATCTATTGCTTCAGATACATTCACTTGGTTTCTAAACTTAAATCCAGGTGGAAAACCGTGCTTCTTGTAACATCTATCACTAGTATGCCCAATCATACCACAATGAATACACTATAACCTCTTGTTACCCTCCTGATTAAACCTTCCATTTCCACTTCTATACATTTCTCCCTGCCTTTTATTATTACTAAAGGCCTTAGCCACAAAGTTTTCCTGTTCATCATTATTAATCATCAAAGCCGTCGGGGCATTGGAAAAACCAACTGATGTGTTACTCTTAACTAACTTCCTTTCAAATTTCAACGCCATAGCAAACACAATTTTGATATCCGGCATTGGCGTCATCACAAACACCTGCGATCTCACAGGATCGAATTCTTCATTCAGACCTTTTACAAATTTTATGACATAATCATTCTCAATAAACTGATTCACCTTTCCAGTAATATCACAAGTGCATCTGACACAATCACATTTTGGAATAGATCTTAGCGCAGTCAATTCTTCCCACAACATTTTCAGTTTTGTAAAGTAATCATTGACACTAAGATTCTCTTGCTTTATAGCATAAAAATCTGAAAGCAAATCAGCTAATCTAAATGGATCACCACTACCATACCTCATGGTTAAATCATTCCAGACATCTAATGCATTATCATACCACAAAATGCTTTGTGCAATCGAAGGAGAAATGCATTTCATGATCGATGACTGGATCATGGTGTTTACCTGCCTTCAAGCCTGAAATTGAGGATCATTCTGTGCTAGTTTTGGCATAGAACCATCAAAGAAGCACGTTTTATTTTTCACCAACAACGCCATTTGGAAAGTCCTGCTTCATGAATGAAAGTTATGCGGATTGAGTGGCGGCTGAACAAGCACGATCGCGGGACTATCATTTGGATGCAAGTAATATGGATTGTTTGATTGATTTTCATTGCTCAAATGATTGTTACGAGAACTGGAGGAAGCAACACTTGTATTTGCCATGATCAAATCGAAATTGTGAACTACTCGGATACAAAAAAACATTTACGGAGGAATTCAAACTACAGTGATCAGAGAATCAATGGCACATAACCACAGCTCTGATACCATGTTAAAATCATCTCACAAACAAAATTGGAGTGGTGAACAAGAAAGAACACAAATCAAAACTAACCAAATTTGGGTGAATTTGAGAAAACTGTAAAATGGCGCCAAAGGTCCTCTCTCATAGAAAACAAGAAAATGGTTTGAAGATATTTTGTATCTTCTTCTACACTCTTCTTATTTACAATACTTCTAAGTATTTATACTAGCTATAGAACTAACTAGAATGCAATTAGCACGTGTAGAACAAGTTTTGATCCAATGTGGCACGCACACACCAAACTTCAGTTCTGTCGCCAACGTGCCAAGAGCAAGTATCGTGCCAGAAGCGCCTGCCGCGCTTCGCCCCGTGCCGACCGTGCCAAGGATTTCAAGTATCGACCCAAACGTGCCAAGTACCGCGCCAAACATGCCAACCATGCCAACGAACCAACCTCTGCAACACATCTCCTACTCTAATTTAATGCATCTTTTTTTTGTCTTATCAGCTCAACATCTTCAACAATACCGTAAAATTTCACACGTTTTAGCATAATCTATATGACGCTGACGTGGAAAAGAGAAATTCTGATGCATTTCAACCCAGCATTATAGTAGAGTGAGTTTACTTAAGGGAACAACTTACATGCAAGGAGAGAAGTGACGAGTAGCAGCATTAGCGAAGCCGAACAAGCAACCTTCACCATAATGAATTAGTTGGCAAACAGTAATTGTATGTTAAGAAATTTTGGATTTGGGTTGAAAGATTTGTGAACGTAGGCTTAATTTATAGACCAAAGAAACCCATTGGAATCTGCAGATGATTTCATAAGATTTACGCAAACTTATTTTACAAGATAAGACAAAAAGAAATATCTTAATCCTGGCTGTTTCTCCTTTTGTGCTATTTGACGTTTACACAGTAGTCAAAAGAGTAAAGAGAGAAGCAAATAAAATTATTTTTTCCATGAATGATTCCTTTTAAGTATTTATATTCATGCACACAAGATCCAAGGACGGAGCTCTAGCATTTCTTGAAAATTGAGAAACTTAACAAAAGTAACCAAAGACGTGTTTGTCAAGTACAGATCATTCAAAGATTCTTTGACGATCCTCATTCTCAAAATTGTCCTTCTGAAGCCCCTGTTCGAAAAAGAATCGAGCTGGCAAACTTTGTGTTTGATCGCATATATATATATATATATGTGTGTGTGTGTGTGTGTGTGTGTATGTGTGTGTGTGTGTATTTTTTTTTGGAAAGACAAATTTTATTAATAAATGAACCTCACTTGTTGCGGAGGGAAGCAATAGTACAACCAAACGTCATTGTAAGAGTGAAACAAATACAAATATGTGATGATTTGCATTCTCTAGTCATATATGATATGCCGCATTAAAACCTTGCCAAGTAAAACCACCCTTGTGGATAAAACCTTGGCGAAGGAAAAAGAGTTCATATTTATACGACTGGAGCGGGAATTTGGGGTAGAATACAGTTCAGGAGAATACGCTACACCATAAAACAGGAAAGGACACCAATCTTGTTTCACCAGGAGAGCCGCAATTGTTGAGGCCGCGTGATGGGATTGTTGTGTTGCAGCACTCAGAATCACCACCGTGATAGGGAAACCAATCCATGCACATGTAAATAAAAAGACCAAGTTATCAGGGAATATGAAGCAAAGCATAAAAAACCAGTCCAATAGGTAACAAAGCATACCGAGCCTGCCTGGATCCCTTAGGATACAGGCAGAATGAGGAAATGATCGCCAATCCATGTGGAAGACGTAAACTGTCAGAGGACGCGCAAGTGGGCAGAGGAGAGATCCAATGAGATAGAAGCTCGAACCAATGGAGGTAGTGTTTGATAATTATAATATTGTGTTATAGGGTTCAACATTGCATGTTGAGCAAGGTAGTGAGCAGCCATATTCGCCTCTCTATAAATGTGATGAAAGTCCAGCCGATGCAGATGAATTGACGTGTGAAGTAGACGAAGATAATAATTCCCATGAACCAGTTGTGGACGTGACAAACGAGATATCATCTGAGCACAATCCGACTCCAGTATAATTATGCGATACAATGGAAGAAAATATAAAATGCCAAATACGGCAGCCTGCAACTCAGCATTAAGAGGTGAACTTGGTGGCAGTCGGAAGGAAATCGCTCCCACACATGAGCCAACGTGATCACGCAATATCGCACTCCCTGCTCCATAATGTCTGCCAACTGCTACATCTATATGTATATATATGTATATATATATATATATACATGTACATATATATATATACATGTACATATATATATATACATGTACATATATATATATATATGTATATATTTGCAAATGAATCTTTGTATTAACTGAAAAAACCATAATATGTATATCAGCTACAACAACTACCGTATAAACCAAATATCATACTAATCTGGATGTATGTATAAGTCCACCCTCTCCAATGCTATCCGAATATTTCGAACTCTATCAAAAATCATACGAACAATTTAATGAACTTCAGGTCGAACATAATATTTCTCAAATGCTTTTTATTCCTCGAAATCCATACAAAAGCAATCGCTTCACGGAACACATAGGACCACTTTTCTCGTCTGAATATTGTCTCTGATTGTTGGTCTGATTCCAATCAATCAAATCTCGAATGTCCCTCCTGCAGTGAAAGTATTGGTTCCAATGTGACCAGTGCAGTAGCTGCTGCCATATACTTGACACCCACGAGCAATCCCTCAGAGCATGTAATCCAGTATTCTCCTTCTGAGGGCACATATTGCATATAGCCGACTGACTCAAACCGCGTCTATACAGAAAAGCATTTGTGATTACCCACCTATCTGGCCATGCCACAACAAGAGTTTCCCACGGCTGGGTCCCCTCAGCACCCTAATGTTCTGCCAGTGCCTCCTTACCTCCATACCAAAATCCGGCATATGTAGATCATAAGTAGAATGAACAGTACAGTTGCCATTTGAAGAAGCCTTCCATGAAGGGGCTTTGCCAAGTGATAAACCAGCTCTTATAACATGTATGACAGCAAGAAGGCTCCCCCACGTAAATGTACTAAAGATCCTCCACATGAATGTATTAGGGCGACAGTTTGCACTATCACTCAACGGGTATCCACACTTTGATCTGAGGACCTTCAACCACAAGACTTCTTCATTAAGAATTAACTGCAATGCCAGATTCACAACAAAATCGAGATTCATTAGCCGAAGACTTTTCGAGCTTGTTCTGTCCGACGATTTAGACCTGCATATCAGTGGCCATGCGACAGTATGCAACTTGCGTCTTTCTCCAAACTCCCCCCAAAAAAACACCAGGATTAAGCCTATCAATCTCCTCAACCGTAGAAGCCGTAAGCAGTGCTGTCTGCATCACATACATTGGCAGCATAGATGTAACAGACTGTATCAGAATATTTTGAGCTACCTTTGACAAAACCCAACCCTTCCAAGCTGTAAGCCTACTCTGGACTTTCTCCACTACGTAAATGTATGTAGATTTGGTAACCCGCCCATATAGAAATGGCATTCACAAATACTTACCGTGATCACGAATGAGTGGGAGATCAAATTTCAAGCTCAGACTAGTCGCCCAATCGGCCTTGACATTTACTGACACATGTAAATTCGACTTTGTAGTACTTAGTTTCTGTCCCGATGCCACACAAAAGGCCTCCATAACAGATGCCATGTCATCATCCTGCGCTACAAATGCAACACAAAAAAACAACAAGTTGTCAGCAAAAAGAAAGTGCGAAATAGCCGGCCCTGCCTCGATGCCCTAATCGGCTTCCATAACCCTAAAATTTCGGCTCTGCGTATTGCTGGCTCAACACATCCATACATAAGACAAACAAATAAGGTGCTAGAGGATCTCTCTGACGCAAGCCTCTCTGGGGTTGGATTAGGTCGAGCCATTGTCCATTCCAAAGAACACTCATCCGGACAGTCATGATTATGAACATTATCAATCTTACCACATGCTCCTCAAACCCAAAAGCCTTCAGCACCTCTCTGAGAAAGCTCCATTGTACTCAGTCATATGCCTTCTTTAGATCCAATTTAACTACCATCATCCCGTTACGACCTTTTCTCCTCTGCATCATATGAAATAATTCATGGGCTACAATGATGTGATAATTCATGGACTACAATGATATTGTCACATGCTTTGTCCTGAAATGAAACTGCTTTGACTGACATTAACTAGTTTATCGCTAACAATTTTCAATCTGTTGGCTATTACCTTCGAGATAACCTTCCCCACCACGTTGATTAAAGAAATAGGTCGCAACTGTGAAATCATTTCTAGTGCATCCACTTTTGGTATTAACGTGATGAAAGATCCTCTGGGAACGTCTGCATGCGAAAAGCCACAGACACAAATCTGACCACTGCCCTTCCGACGATATCCCAATTCCTCTGAAAAAAGATAGGCAAAAAACCGTTAGGACCCGGACTCTTATGCACCACCATCTGGCTCACAAAATTAAATATAACCTGCTTTACACCTCTATTCAACATTTCTCTATCATAGATGGGAATCACTGGAAACATGAGGGTGATATCCAAATTTGTATTTGGAGAGTCCTCAGTATAAAGTTTTTTTTTAATAAAATTTATACACCAAATGCTAGTGTCTGTTAGAGTCCTCAACCTAAAAACCTTGCTCATTTTGTAATCTACTAATCACCTTTTGCTGCTTGTACATAATTGCTGTGGCATGAAAAAAAGTATCACGTCCCCCCTGATTGAGCCAATTCAAATGCGCCTTCTGGAACCAACAGGTAGAAGTTCATGCAACTCATCAATCAAGGTCTTCTCAAGTTCAAACAAATAAGATGAAGGACGGTTATACATAGCCTTTTTAATACCAGTCAGCCGTGCCAAACACATGTTTTTCCTCCCTCGAATGCTGCCAAACACATGCTTGCTCCACCATGTCATCTTTTTTGCATAATCAGATAGTAATTCCTCTAAACTCACTCATTTATCCATCCAATTTACTCTCAGATACTCCTTAAGATTAGCATGCTCCAACCAACATGTCTGGAATCTGAAAATTGAATCATATCTGTTAAGGAGTATATCCGGTCGAGTGTACAACAACAATGGGTGGTGATCTAAACTTGTCTTGGTTAAATGATACAACAAGGCTCCCAGAAATTTGCCATTCTGCCGTTAATTATAAAATGCAA
>AP025046.1:35561496-35599127 GCA_036186865.1 Eustoma russellianum | reverse complement strand
CTTCTGGAACCAACAGGTAGAAGTTCATGCAACTCATCAATCAAGGTCTTCTCAAGTTCAAACAAATAAGATGAAGGACGGTTATACATAGCCTTTTTAATACCAGTCAGCCGTGCCAAACACATGTTTTTCCTCCCTCGAATGCTGCCAAACACATGCTTGCTCCACCATGTCATCTTTTTTGCATAATCAGATAGTAATTCCTCTAAACTCACTCATTTATCCATCCAATTTACTCTCAGATACTCCTTAAGATTAGCATGCTCCAACCAACATGTCTGGAATCTGAAAATTGAATCATATCTGTTAAGGAGTATATCCGGTCGAGTGTACAACAACAATGGGTGGTGATCTAAACTTGTCTTGGTTAAATGATACAACAAGGCTCCCAGAAATTTGCCATTCTGCCGTTAATTATGAAATGCAAAGCCAATTCTTTCATATATATATACGTCCTACTCCTGGACGCCTATTAGTCCAAGTGTATTAAGGACCTCAGAAAGGTAATTGCATTAATCCACATAACTCCATCACTCGGCTCAAACTATGATTTCTAGCAAATCTCCTACCACTTTTATTTTCTGCTTGCGAAAGAATCTCATTAAAGTCCTCGATCAAGCTCCACACATAGTGGATAATTGTCCCCAGCCTTATAAGATTATCCCATAACTGATATCTTATAGCATATATTGGAGATGCGTAAACTAAAGTCAAAATCCACTTTACTACGTCGGACTGCATCATGGCTAAATTGATGAGCTGATCTGAATAATTCACGACCTCTAACTGTAAGTCATTAGTATTCCAAAAACACCATAGACCGCCAGCAAACCGCTCAGCCTCCACAGAGATAAAACATGCATACGAGAATCTTCGGTGATTGCGACTTCCCGTCCTGCTATTTACCATCAGTTCCATCAAGAACAATACATCCGGCTTGTTAGTATGAATTAACTCTTTCAAAACTAAAAACATTTAGGAGACAATGCGCCCTTACAATTCCATGAGAGTATCTTCATAGAAATACTTAGCGTGGAGAGGTGAGCATATGTTAGGCGTAGGACTGCTAAAGGATAAGGACATCATCATTTTGTTTACAATTCGCAAGGGCCTTCTTCAATTGTTGAATCCTCACTGCATTCATCAGAGCAAACCACTGTTTAATATCGTCCCACAAATCCTTTGCATTCTCGGCATAGGAGGTGGTGGAACGCAAGCCTAGTTCAATTTGCTGCATTCATCAGAGAAAACCACTGTTTAATATCGTCCCACAAATCCTTTGCATTCTCGGCATAGGAGGTGTTGGAACGCAAGCCTAGTTCAATTGCGTTCAAAATCCACGCGACAATCATCGAGTTGGTCAGCTCCTAATCTTCCAAGTCAGGGGAACCATCAACGGACCGTTGGATCATGCCGTCAAGGAAACCAATAACGACCACCGTGCTTATTCTTCGTAATTTAGTCCTGTCAACTGGACTGGACTAATAAGCAAACTTGGATGATCTCCAGAATACAGGTCATATGGTGAGATAATTTTTTTGTTTGAGAGGAGAGGGGAAGAAGCGACTGGGAGGTTTCTGTTGCCATCGTGGGAGATCACGAATTGGCCATAAGAGAAAGAGGAAGAGAGGAGCTTTGTGGCTCTGATACCATGTAAGGAAACAATTGGCACTTCAAATCTGCTTTCTTCTGTATTCAAGTACATCAATTTATATGGATATAATTTGACATGTGAGGATAAATCATATCTAATCTCTATCAATTAAGACATTACACAAATATACAAATTATGGTAAAAATGTATACAATCACAAACAATTAGGCTAATCAATGATGATGTCCTTATCCTTAACAAGGAGTTCTCTTAAATTCTTCAATATGTAGATGGACCATGATTCCTTCTCATCTTTGGTGAGTCAAGACTTCTAAGGGCATGACTTCTTTCACTCAGTTATTAGAAGAAATAGTGCCATAAACGATATTGCCAGTACACAGTTGGAGGATGGTTTTTTGTCTTCTTCTTTGGATCATGTTGGGCAAGAGTTTGTTAACTAGTATTCTAAACTGCTTGGCACACATCAACAGGTTCAAGGCATTAGCAATGGTGTGGTGGATCCTAGTCCTAAGCTATTTACTGCTAATGCATTGAAGCTTAGTACAGCCTATCTCAGATGAGGAAATCAAAAAGGCTATCTTCATCATAGGGAAAGACAAGGCTCCTGAGCCTGATGGTTTTACTTCTCCATTCTCTATCAACGCTTGGAGTATTCTTGGTCATGACACCATTGCTACTATTCATGAATTCTTTAGGAATGGCCTGCAGTTGAAGTTGAAGTAGTTAAATCATGCCTTGACGGCCCTGGTTCCTAAGGCTAACAATGTTACCAGAGTGGAGGATTATAGGCTCATTCATTGATGCAATGCCGTATATAAGGCTATATATAAGGTGTTTGTGAACAGTCTTATCCCTGTGATGAATGACTTCATGGATTAGGCTCACTCTGGCTTTCTCAAAGGCATGTCTATGGCGGAGAATTTTTTCTTATCCAGGAACTAGTTAGGGAGTATGGTAAGAAACGTACTGCCCCTAAGTGTATGATAAAAGTGGACATAAAGAAGGTTTTTAATTCTCTAAATTGGGAGTTTCTGAAATCTATGCTGATTGGCCTTGGGTTTCCTCTGTTGTATGTTGGCTAGATTATGGAGTGTGTTTTTGTGGTCCCTTATTCAATTTCTACCTATGGTCTTATCCATGTTTTTTTTAAATGCAAATGGAGACTCAGACAAGTGATCCATTGTCTCACTTATTGTTTGTTATTAGTATGGAGTATCTCTCTAGACTTCTCAGGCAGTTACACATGGATAAGGATTTCTATTTTCATCCTAAGTGCCAAAACCAAAAGATTACTCATATATGCGCTGATGATCTGATATTATTTGCAAAGGGTGACAATGGTTCTATGCAAAAGATCATGCACAAACTTACATCCTTTGTTGAATGCTCTTGGCTCAAACCAAACCTGAATAAGTCACATTCTTTCATGCTGGTGTGACACATGTAGCTGGGTTACAAAACATTAATGCCTTCCCTCTTGGCTCCATGCCATTCAGGTATCTCGGTGTGCCTATTGTAGGTCAAAAGCTTCAATGCACCCATTATTATGCCTACATTAGTAAACTGTTGGAGAAAGTAAATATTTGGAACATAATTTCACTTTCTTATGCTGGGAGGCTTGAGTTCATCAAGTCTATTATCCAGGAAGTTAGCTGTTTTTGGCTCCGTGTCTTGCCTTTACCAACTTTTATATTCGCATAGGTCAGCCTACATTTCCTTAAGGGAAACACATCAGCAAGTTCAAGGAAAGCTTGGGTACCATGGAAATTGATTTGCAAGTGAAGGTGGCTGGAGTGTTCTTGATATCAAGGCTTGGAATCTTGCCCTATTTCTAAATTTTTCTGGAACATTCTTCACAAAAAGACTCACTATGGGTTCAATGGATGCACCAGATATACAAACTTTATGTCAACCTTTGCACATAGAGGAGAAACAAGTCCGACTCTCACTTTTTGAGGAAGCTTTTGGATATCAGGGACCAATTGATTGCTACTGAGGGGTCTCTGGAGGATTCTATATCTGTACTCTCAAGCTAGGTTTATGTTGATGTGCGCAGGCCAAAAATTGCTTATGACTACTTTAGGGCGAAACACCCAAATGCATTTTGGAACAAACTGGTTCGGGACAGGCTACTACTCCCGAGTACTTCTTCTCTTTGGCTGGAGGCACATGGCAAACTATCTACCAAACATGGGTTGTCATCTTTTGAGTACTGTTGTTGCTCTCTACGTCCTACTGAATTGGAAACTAGCTTGCATCTCTTTTTCACTGTCCCCCTGGTGAAGGATGTTTGGATTGATATTTCAGATTGGCTGATAGGCCAAGAAATCTCAACTCTCTAGGCAGGCTTTTGGCGTGGCTCTGGTAGCTACTATATATTATATTTGGCAAGGTAGAAACATAACAATTTTTGAAGGTTACTCTGTTGTACCCAGAGATGTTATTTATAAAATATGCACCTATATGTATGTGTACGGTTATGCATAGACGTTACCCTCACCTTTTATCTACTAATTGAGGCAGCTTGTTGCCTCCTTTGGTATTTTAGTTGGACGTACATACAATAAAGCAGTCTGTTGTTTTTACTTTGTATGGATTGCATCCGCTTGATATCTTGATTTCTTTGTTAAAACTTACTGTCTTAACCATAAACAAAAGAGGTATAGGAGTCAAAAATTAAGTCAAAGCGATGCATAAATATGGCCAAAGCATATGTATGATTCTGCGTAGGTATTAAACAAAGGCATCATCTTGTAAAATTTAAAAGTGGGCAAATCATATGTACGATTATATAATAAATATTAGATGACGACACAATCGTGTAAAACAAAAAGCAAAGGTGAACTAAGTATATGAGATTTTATTGCAGAGCAACCCATAAATACGCTCATTGTTCTTACATAAACATAAAACACAACTCAGACACTGCGTAGATATCTCCAGTACACATGACAAACACTTAAAAAGATCAGAACAAAAAATAGTATGACACTCCAGAAACTCTGTTGCTGGGAGGCTTTATTTCATCATCAGCACTTGAAATATAAAAGAGGAAGTGGGTTATGGGTGCCTGAGTTTGTCACAGCATAATCAGAACGATAAGTGAATATTTTGTTGCTATGCCTATCTCAAAATGCAGTCTACTCCTGTCTCTTCAGAACATTTACATGCGGCATCACCGCAGTCAGCATCATTTCCATTGCATGTGTTTTCCACACATTCTGGTACCGGGTCTAACTTCAGATTTCTTACCGGCATGCCTTCACCAGCTCCAGAGTGAACTGCATAAACAGTTCTTAGTTCAAAGACTCTGTTATGGTAAATTGAATATAAAAAAATACAGTAAAATTTCACACGTTTTAGCATACTCTATATGACGCTGACGTGAAAGAGAGAAATTCTAATGCATTTTAACCCCAAAGTTACAGTAGAGTGAGTTTACTTGAGGGAACAACTTACATGCAAGGAGAGAAGTGACGAGTAGCAGCATTAGCGAAGCCGAATAAGCAACCTTCACCATAATGAAATAGCTGACAAAGAGTAATTGTATGTTGAGAAATTTAGGATTTGGGTGGAAAGATTTGTGAACGTAGGCTTAATTTATAGACCAAAGAAACCCATTGGAATCTGCAGATGATTTCATAAGATTTATGCAAACTTATTTCATAAGATAAGACAAAAAGAAATATCTTAATCTGTTAGGTCCCTTAGAACACACTAGAAGGGGGGGTTGAATAGTGTGTTCACCAAGTATGGATATTTTGTGGCTATTTTTCGTTTTTGAGTGCAACCAATACTTGGATGTGTTCTTTAGAAAGAATGAAGACTTGAATGAAAGTAAAGAACACAAGTATGTATAGAGGTTCAAGTCAAGAGACTCTACTCCTCTACCTTCTTGATGTTTCACAAGAAGGATTTTGAAATGGGGATTGTTATTTCGTTTGGGGGAAACAACAATCAAAAACAAAATCCAGAAAATACAAAAACTAGGCACCTTGCCTAGACCACAACCAAGAATTCTAACCCTTTGAAGTTTAGCCTCCAAAGATCTTCTTTGCCCTCAAAGAAATCTTGTAGGGAGAATAGTGCACCACACACTATCAACTAACCCTTCAAAGTCTAGAAAACTTAAACAAAGAGCACCCTTGCTCCTTGACCAACAATCTACCCAATCTCTCACAGAATAATCTCACCAAGAAGAAGACTCTTCTTCTTACAATAATCACTCTCAACAATAAAGTAAAGATGTACAAAGATTACAAATATTTTGAGAGCTTGAGCTTGAGAGAACTTGAGAGCTTGCAATGTAGAAAGTTGTTGAAGGAAGTGGAAGAAACCCTATTTTTATCAACTTCAAAGTTTCTTCCCGTTTGAAACCCTCTGCACTGACATTAATGGATTTTGGCATCATGTGTTGGTGAGTCCTCATCATTGGAGATCTCCCTTTGGCATATAGCAACATTCTTGGAGAGATTTTCAAAGTGAATGCCAAGAAGGGAAACCTGAGAAACTTTAACAGAGAGGAGCCTGCAAGAAAGACACTAAAAAGAGAGGGTACAAAGAGTCAACTGATGTTAAAAAGTGAAGTTTCAAGACCTTTGTAACGTTGGTCACATGAAGCGCCTAAAGTGAAAAAGCACAGGCGTTCGATGTGACATTGAGCGCTTGATGTGAAAATGAACAGTCGTTCGAAGTCACATCAAGCGCCTAATGTGGGCTTCTTAAGTCGTTCGAAGTCACATGAAGCGCTTAATGTGGCACTTCATGCTTGTTCGAACAAACTCTGACTTTTACACAGAGAAAGTACTTAGGAGTACGTGCCCAGCCAGGGGAAAAGTACTTTTGGCATAGTGGACTGCATAAAGCGCCTAAAGAGGCGTTCAAGTGTTCGCACTTTTCAACAGGTCACATAAAGCGCCTAATTAGGCGTTCAAAGTGTCCAGTTTTTCAAACACACACATGAAGCGCCTAATCTAGGCGTTCGAAGTGTTCGCAGATCCAGACACTTCACATAAAGCGCCTAATCTAGGCGTTCGAAGTGAACTGGACTCCACCAAGGTACATTAAGCGCCTAATGTAGGAGTTCGAAGTATACTGACTTCAAACAACACACATGAAGCGCCTAATGGGTTGTTCAATGTGCCAAATTGGGCAAATCATCAAAACTCAACATATTCTAACATTCTCCCTCTTTTTGATGATTTCACAACATGCATAGCTTATCAAAGCTCCCCCTTAATGTATGCTCCCCCTCACTAAGTGCAATGAAAAAAAATAACTTGAACAAAATGAGATGATGAACAATTTAAATCAAGTTATGAAAATTTCATGTACATTAATTGCAGGAAAAATGACACCAACTGAAAAAAAAAACAAATTACATAGCACCACCACTTGGTGGTGTAAAGCCACTAAAGCCAAAACCTACACTAGCAGCAAAATCTGTGAATCCACCCATGGATCCTCCAACATCTCCCGAGCCACCAGCATCACCACCATCGCCAGCACCGCCACTGCCACCAGCACCACCACTTTCTCCCCCTAAATCATCAAAATTAGGAGGAAGAGCCCATGGACAGACTTGCATGAGTGCATTGCGAAAGGCAGTCATGCGCAGTTTCATTACGCTCATTACGAGCTTCATTCCGAACATGCCGAGCTTCATGCTCGGCATCACGAAGATGCAATTGTTGAACGGTCTGTTCAAGGGCAGCAATGCGTGAGAGTAATTCCGAAGAATTACTACCACCGGCGGCATCGTGAGGTCCTTCCTCGACCTCATCTTCGTCAGGAATAGTGGTGGCCTTCCTTTTCTGCGAGTCAACGGCCTGGGCAATGTTATAATGATCATAAATCTCGGATTGGCAACTGGGGTTAAATCATCATCATTAATGACAATGCCTTTTGATTTTATCAAGATTGTGACGATGTTGGCAAAAGGCAGAGCTTTGGACCCCTTTCGAAGAGCCGCAAACATGACTTCGATGATGATCCAGGCCAGATTCAGCTGAGTAAGGTGCTTGAGGGCGGTAAGAAACATAGAAATCCATGTTGCTTGGATTTCTAGTGGCCTTACCATTGATGCAAGTAGGTGACTACCGCGAGCAGAATGCGATCCACCAACGGCATGTTCTGAGTCTTCTTAGAGGGGTAATACCCCAGATCGAATTTTACGTCCTGCTCGGGGACGCCGTATTTGGAACTCCAGTCAAATACGGAGAAATCTGTCAAGCCCTCATTTCGGATTCTCAAACTTCACAGATTTCAGGAACAGTGAAGCTAAGAGGGAGTACCATCAATGACGGAGTTGAGGGAAAACGGTTGAGACTCAGATTGTGGGGTGACCCACAAGTTGGAGTAGAACATTCGGGTGTGCTCGCGAGAGAATTTTATGTCAAGTCTGGACCAAAGAGATGTCCAGCCTTGATGTTCCAGGAAGGGAACAATTTCCAGTGCACTGCTCTTCTCAGGAACGTTGCTGAGGTTGAGCAGTTTCAGAGGGATGATCAGACGTTGTTTGCAACCCATTCCTGTATAGCATACAGGAATGGTAGGAAACGTGAACACCTTTATCAATGGATCGTGGAGGTTTCTTGATGTCGGGCTCAAACTTCTTCAACCAAGGAAAATTGTCCTTGGTGAGCCCTTCACGGATAGCAATGATTCTTGAGGCTCGACAATTCCTTGTCCAGCCGTTTGTTTTCGCTTTTGTTTCTTGGGCGTTTGGAAGACCAGCGGAAGCCATTGGAGAAGGAGTTGAAAGGAGAGGTTTTGAAGATTTTAAGGGGAAATGATGAAGATAAGAGTGAGGAAGAAGGAAGGGAAGGTTGGATTTTAAGGGGTGAAAGGAGGAGGGCGATGTGCGTCTGGTGCGCGCGGCCTTCCCGCCGGCGTGGGCGCGTGGGCGCGGCTCGCGGCCGCTGCCGCGTTTGAGTGATCGGGCAGCGGGGTGGCCAGACCGGAAGGGGGAAAGAGAAAGAGGCGGCTGTGAATTGATGGTCCTTGAATGGCGCGAAAACTGAAGAGGCCGGTGAAAAAGGATAGTGTAAGAATAGGGTTAAAGCGCCTAATGTGACATCAAACGACTTCACAAAAGTGGATGAAGCGCCTAATGCCACATTGAACGACTGTGGAGAAGGGGATTGAGCGCTTTATGTTACATCGAACGAGTAAACAAACTCAGATCAAGCGCTTAATCCAACATCGAACACCTCAATAAAGCGCCTGATGTCACTTCGAACGAGTGACATCCTTAGCATCAGGCGCTTGATGTGACATCGAACGCCTGAACATTTTTAGATAAAGCGCTTTATGTGTACTGATCTTGAAAATTTTGAAATTTTCGAGCTCAAAACTCAAAATGGTTTTATCAACCCATATTGAGCAACCCCAACCTACTTCTTATGGATAAAATATATCGCTAGGCAAGGGTTTCGTGAAAATGTCCGCAAGTTGGTCATGTGTAGGAACAAATTCTACACTTACCAAGTTCTTTTGTACACAATCACGGATGAAATGATACCTCACTTCAATGTGCTTGGTCCGACTATGTTGGACAGGATTTTGTGCAATATTTATGGCGGACGTGTTATCACACAAAATTGGCACCTTTGAGAAGTGAATGTTATAATCATTTAACGTGTTAGTCATCCATAACAATTGTGCACAACACGAGACGGCCGACACATATTCGGATTCCGCCGTAGAGAGAGACACACTGTTTTGTTTCTTGGAGAACCAAGAAACGAGACAATCTCCAAGAAACTGACAAGTTCCGGAGGTGCTCTTTCTATCAACTAGACTCCCCGCATAATCGGAGTCACAATAACCTCTTAAATCAAAACATGCATTCTTAGGATAAAATAAACCAAATTTCAAAGTACTTCTAAGGTATCTAAGGATGCGTTTTACCGCAATAAAATGCATCTCCCTAGGATCACTTTGAAATCTAGCACATAAGCATACTGCATGTAAAATATCGGATCTACTAGCCGTTAAATAAAGTAGACTACCTATAATGCCACGATACAAGGTTACCTCGACATGCTTTCCCTTTTCATCCTTGTCAAGCTTTGCACTTGTGCTCATAGGAGTGTTCACCTCTCTTCCTTCACCAAAGTTGTACTTTTTGAGCAAGTCTCTTGTGTATTTGGCTTGGGAAATGTACACACCATCTTTGGTTTGCTTGATTTGTAATCCAAGGAAATAATTTAGCTCGCCCATCATGCTCATCTCGAACTCACCTTGCATAAGACTAGCAAATTGCTCACAAAGACAATTGTTAGTAGCACCAAAAATAATATCATCAACATATACTTGAACAATTAAATGATTCCTACCTTGTTCTTTTATGAACAAAGTAGTGTCAACTTTACCTCTTGAAAAACCATTATTAAGAAGAAAAGTACTTAACCTCTCGTACCAAGCTCTTGGAGCTTGTTTGAGGTCGTAAAGAGCCTTTTTAAGTTTGAAGACATGATGTGGTGAATCATGACATTCAAACCCAGGAGGTTGTGCAACATACACTTCCTCTTGAATAACACCATTCAAGAACGCGGATTTAACATCCATTTGGTAAAAGTGTAAAATCTCTATAACAAGCATATGCTAATAACATTCTAATTGCTTCAAGCCGTGCTACGGGTGCAAATGTCTCATCAAAATCAATACCTTCTTCTTGACGGTATCCTTGAGCAACTAACCTAGCCTTGTTTCTAGTGACATTACCTTGATCATCCATCTTGTTACGAAAAAACCCATTTCGTACCAATAATAGGATGATCGTTTGGTTTGGGAACTAACTCCCAAACATCACTTCTTTCAAATTGGTTTAATTCTTCTTGCATAGCCAAGATCCAATTTTCATCAAGAAGTGCGTCTTTAATATTTTTAGGCTCTATAAGAGAGACAAATGCATTCTCTCTATATTGCCTTCGTGTGGTGATACCTCTATTTAATCACCTATGACTAACTCTTGAGGGTGAGAACTTTTGTGCTTAAATGATCTAGGAAGATGGATACATCACCTCCAACTTCCTCTTGATCATGTTCCGGAAGAGATGAACCTTCATCATTATCATGAACCTCATGTTCCAGAAAGTGTGATGCATTTTTCTACATTTTGTGAATCAACATGAGTAGAAGAGACATTTTTACTTGACTCACTAAGTTCATTTACATAAGGTGGAGGAGTGCCTTCAAGAGGTTCAACTCTCAAATCAACGAAGATGTTTCCATTTGGAGGATCATCAACGATCTCTCGTTGAGGAACAACCATAGGAACATCCTCAAGAATTTCTTCTTGAGGAGTCACATCTTCATCCTCTTCACAATCCTCATTAAGTTTAGGTTCATCACTAAGTGACTCATTAAACTTAACATGGATTGATTCTTCCACCTTTTCACTCCTTTTGTTGAAAACACGAAATGCTTTACTATTTGAGGCATAACCTAAAAAGATACCTTCATCCGCTTTGAGGTCAAGTTTGTCCAAAGTATCTTTGGTATTAAGTATAAAACACTTGCAACCAAAGACTTTGAAAAACCCAATGTTGGGAACTTTTCCATTCCAAAGCTCATAGGGTGTCACATTTAGATATGGTCTCAAATAGACACGATTGATCACATGGCAAGCGGCATTAACCGCTTCGGCCCAAAAATACTTAGGCAAACCGAACTCATTCAACATTGCTCTACACATTTCTTGTAGAGTTCTGTTCTTTCGTTCGGCCACACCATTTTGTTGAGGAGTTCTAGGTGCCGAAAGGTCATGAGAGTATCCTTTGGATACGCAAAACCTTTCGAAATCACCATCGAACTCACCACCACGATCACTACGGATGGTTTTGATGGTGTCACCCACATGATTTTCCAATCGTTTACTTAGACTTATAAACTCACTACATGCATCACTTTTCTTAGCAAGAAACATCACCCATGTATAACGAGTATAGTCATCTACTACCACGAAGGTATAATGTTTACCACCCAAGCTTCTTGTTCCAACATCCCCATACAAATCCATGTGAAGCAATTGTAGGGGCTTGGAGGTGGAAATATTTGTCTTGGGTTTGAAACTTGTTTTCACAAGTTTCGCCTTTTGACAAGTGTCACATAAGTCATTGTTTTCGAAACTCATTTTTGGAAGGCCTCGGACTTTATCATTTTCGCAAATAAATTTAAATGTTTTGAAACATACATGTCCGAGACGTCTATGCCATAGTTGCGTCAAATCATTCTTAGCAACTAGACACGATACATTTTGAGAAACCAAATCATTGATGCTAACTTTGTAAATATTTTTGAAACGCAAAGCCTCAAATAAAATCTTTTCTTCCTTTTTCACAACACACTTTGTTTTCAAAAACATTACCTCATAGTTAGCATCACAAAGTTGACTGACACTTATCAAGTTAAACTTAAGACCTACAACATATAAGACATCACTAAGAGAGAAGGAATCGTTACCCACAATACCATGTCCTTTGATTTGGCCTTTGCTACCGCCAAAGTGGACAACTCCTCCGTCTTGCATAGTGAGTCTATGGAAGAGACGTTTGTCTCCCGTCATATGGTTGGAACACCCACTGTCCATGACCCATTTGACCTTCTTGTCTTCGCTTTCTCCATTGAGTGCTAGGGCCTACAAAAGAACCATATGAAGTTGGTACCCTTTTTGTTTTGGGTCCTTGAAGGTTAGTTACCTTCATCTCGCCTTTCGGCACCCACACAAGATTCTTATTATTTTTAGCTCTACATACTCTTTCTACATGACCTTTCCTATTGCAATAAAAACATGTAGGAGTATGCTTGTGTGTTGGTGCATGCTTGTGCGAATGTTTATGCATTGGCACATGTCGTGTTTCCTTCTTAGGAACCACCTTCTTCGGAATTGAAGAAGGTTTTTGTTTCACAACATGAACCAAAGGTTGTGATACCTTTGGTGCATTAGCCTTTTGTTTAGGCATGTGCCTTTGCTTCTTCAATGAGGTTTTAGACTCCTTGATCACTTGTGCTTGTTCCTTTTTATTTCCCTTCTTAGATGCATACAAATACTAGGTTTGACTTTCATGCTTGGCCTAGATGCATCTTTGATCTCTACCTTTTTAGCACTTACCCTTGATTCATTTTTCTTATCCTCAAGGGCTTGAGCACATGATTTCACCAAATCATGTTTTTCTTCAAGTGCAATCACATGCATTGTTAAAAATATGTCATGCTCAAGTTGCAATGCAATGTGATTTTCTAACGTGTCATTATACTCATTTATGCATGCTCTAAACTCTTTCTTGACACGTTGATACTTTAAATCAAGGAGATCATTTTCTTGTATTAAATCATCTCGTTCATCAATAATTCTATAGTGAGATGAAATGTTGCATACCTCCTTGTCATCGTCAATGGCCATTAGTGCGAAGAATTCCTTGTCAAGATCATCTTCCACCACCCCCGTGAGTGCAAGATCATCTCGATCGCCATTGTCGCTCTCGGATCCAGAAAGGAAACTCTCCCAATGGGCTACTTCCGCTTGCAAAGCCTTCTTCCTTTGGTAGATGGCCTTTTATCTTTGAGTTGCGGCTCCTTCACCCGACAATCCTTCATGAAGTGACCAAGCTTTCCACATTTGTAGCATTTATTCTCTTGGTCCTTCACCTTGTCCTTGGAGTACCTTTCCTTGACGAATCTCTTGGCTTCGTCACCATTCTTTCTTGCAATGCGTCGGAATCTTTTGACAAGAAGTCCGACTTCATCATCCGAGTCCTCCGACGCAACTACCAATGCCTTTGAAGATTGGCGAATAGGATCATTCTTCTCTTGTGCATCCAAATGAATCTCATAAGTGATGAGATTCCCGTATAACTCGTCCAAGGTGATTGTTTCAAGATCCTTGGACTCCTCAATGGCCGTCACTTTCGCGTTCCATTCTCTTCCTAAACTGTTTAGGAAGCAATGGTTTAGATCCTCCTGTTCTATCTTCTTGCCAACAGCTTTGAGAAGGTTGACAAGCTTGGTGAATCTTTGGATAGACTCTTCAATCTTTTCACCTTTGGGGACAGTGAAGTTGTAAAATTGTTTTATCAACTGTCTCCTTTGGCCTTTCTTACTTGAGATGTTCCTTCGTGGATCATCTCAAGCTTTGTCCAAGCCTCATGTGCGGATTGGACACCTTGAATCTGAGCTCTCTCATTTGTGGAAAGAGAGCCATTTAAAATAGCAAGAGCTTTGCTATTTATGGCCAACTGAAACTCCTCCTCAGGAGTAGGATCATCAATATCAATGGGAATCATAGATCCTCTAGAGACCTCAACCCATATTCTGTGAGAACAAGAACGCAAGTAGGTTTCCATGTTTGACTTCCACAGTGGGTAGTTTAAAGGGTCAAACATGGGAACTTTAACATGAACATTTGAGATAGAAGGGAATAGGGTTTCCTGCCTCCTTCTTCTGGAGGTCTCAACACTAGGAGAAACCAAATCATCAAAAACAAAGGGATCCATACTAGAAATGATCAAATCTTGTATTTGAACTCAAATAAGCAAGATGAGGCTCTGATACCAATTGTTAGGTCCCTTAGAACACACTAGAAGGGGGGGTTGAATAGTGTGTTCACCAAGTATGGATATTTTGTGGCTATTTTTCGTTTTTGAGTGCAACCAATACTTGGATGTGTTCTTTAGAAAGAATGAAGACTTGAATGAAAGTAAAGAACACAAGTATGTATAGAGGTTCAAGTCAAGAGACTCTACTCCTCTACCTTCTTGATGTTTCACAAGAAGGATTTTGAAATGGGGATTGTTATTTCGTTTGGGGGAAACAACAATCAAAAACAAAATCCAGAAAATACAAAAACTAGGCACCTTGCCTAGACCACAACCAAGAATTCTAACCCTTTGAAGTTTAGCCTCCAAAGATCTTCTTTGCCCTCAAAGAAATCTTGTAGGGAGAATAGTGCACCACACACTATCAACTAACCCTTCAAAGTCTAGAAAACTTAAACAAAGAGCACCCTTGCTCCTTGACCAACAATCTACCCAATCTCTCACAGAATAATCTCACCAAGAAGAAGACTCTTCTTCTTACAATAATCACTCTCAACAATAAAGTAAAGATGTACAAAGATTACAAATATTTTGAGAGCTTGAGCTTGAGAGAACTTGAGAGCTTGCAATGTAGAAAGTTGTTGAAGGAAGTGGAAGAAACCCTATTTTTATCAACTTCAAAGTTTCTTCCCGTTTGAAACCCTCTGCACTGACATTAATGGGTTTTGGCATCATGTGTTGGTGAGTCCTCATCATTGGAGATCTCCCTTTGGCATATAGCAACATTCTTGGAGAGATTTCAAAGTGAATGCCAAGAAGGGAAACCTGAAAAACTTTAACAGAGAGGAGCCTGCAAGAAAGACACTAAAAAGAGAGGGTACAAAGAGTCAACTGATGTTAAAAAGTGAAGTTCAAGACCTTTGTAACGTTGGTCACATGAAGCGCCTAAAGTGAAAAAGCACAGGCGTTCGATGTGACATTGAGCGCTTGATGTGAAAATGAACAGTCGTTCGAAGTCACATCAAGCGCCTAATGTGGGCTTCTTAAGTCGTTCGAAGTCACATGAAGCGCTTAATGTGGCACTTCATGCTTGTTCGAACAAACTCTGACTTTTACACAGAGAAAGTACTTAGGAGTACGTGCCCAGCCAGGGGAAAAGTACTTTTGGCATAGTGGACTGCATAAAGCGCCTAAAGAGGCGTTCAAAGTGTTCGCACTTTTCAACAGGTCACATAAAGCGCCTAATTAGGCGTTCAAAGTGTCCAGTTTTTCAAACACACACATGAAGCGCCTAATCTAGGCGTTCGAAGTGTTCGCAGATCCAGACACTTCACATAAAGCGCCTAATCTAGGCGTTCGAAGTGAACTGGACTCCACCAAGGTACATTAAGCGCCTAATGTAGGAGTTCGAAGTATACTGACTTCAAACAACACACATGAAGCGCCTAATGGGTTGTTCAATGTGCCAAATTATGCAAATCATCAAAACTCAACATATTCTAACATAATCCTGGGTGTTTCTCCTTTTGTGCTATTTGACGTTTACACAGTAGTCAAAAGAGTAAAGAGAGAAGCAAATAAAATTATTTTTTCCATGAATGATTACCTTTAATTATTTATATTCATACATACAAGATCCAAGGACGGAGCTCTAGCATTTTTCGAAAATTAAGAAACTTGACAAAAGTAACCAAAGACTTGTTTGTCAATCACAGATCTCTCAAAGATTCTTTGACGATCCTCATCCTTAGAATTCTGTCCGAAGCCCATGTTCAAACAAGAATCAAGCTGGCGAACCTTTGTTTTTGATCTCCTAGTCACCTTCACAGATATTTCCTTTGTATCTGAAGCTTTATGATAAGACTTTTCCATGAAAACAACCTGAGTAAGCCCAACTGTTTCATTCTTGGTGAAAGTGGTAGACATATCACATTCTTGGTTTTAGCGCAATCATTTAAATCATGATTATAATGGTAGATAATATAATGATTATAGTGATTACAATGACTTTTTTCTCTTCATGTTTTTGCTTGGTCTGTGTCTGAAGAAAAGGTTGAATTTATAACTTAAATAGGTTATGAACCAATTGTTTGCATTAAATGAAGAGAGACGAACCTCAAATTGATGGTGAACATTGCATCTTGTCATAATCGTAACTAAAAGGTTGTTTGTTCTTCTATGCGCAACGGATATATATGTCAAGGATGAAATTGTTGGAGACAAATTTTTTTGATCATGGAGATATTAAAATCTTGTCAAAATCTATTGCCCTTTCTAAAGAAATATAGGTATGTGAAGAACAATCTCGTGGATGGATGATTGGTGTGTTGTGCACTTTTTCGTTTTTCTCATTTTGTTTACTCTAAATCAAAATACTCACTAAAATAAGAAGCAAGTTGATGAGAGGTAGTGAATGATGACACACTTTCATGTGTTTGCATCTTCTTGATTTTGGAGATATCAAAATCTTTTGCCATTTATAAAGCAATATTAATAAACTCTCTAGAGGAGGATGAACAGAGCTCCAATATTCTTTTGATTCGTGTTGTGTTTCCAGAGCCCCTGTTCTAACTAGAATCAAGCTAGCCAGCCCCTTGTTTTTTGACGCCTAGTGACCTTCACATATATTTTCTTTGTATACGAAGCTTTCGCTGGATTATGAATTTTAGAAACAAGCTAGCCAGCCCCTTGTTTTTGGCCACTTCCGAATAAGATATGGATATATTTGTATGTGTTAATTGCAAGGAATAGTGAAACAAGTGTTCAAATATATCTACACAAGATTATTGAACTTATGGTGTTGTAAGATGTAATATGGATATGAATCATGGATTAGGACATGCCTATATAATCGGATGCACATTGTATATTACAATATGAATATGGATCATGGATTAGTATAGACATGTGTAATCGAATGAATATGGTATGGATTAGTGCAAATAAACATATAAACATGGATCATTTTGCACATCAATTTGCGAAAGTTCATTGGTTTGAAAATGGAAAATGCAAATCATTTTTCACATCAATTTGAGAAAGTTCATTGGTTTGAACATGGAAAAATTGCATATTGCATGCGTTTGCAAAATCACGCGCCCACTATTATAACCCGAAATGTTTGAACTAATTGTTACACGTTAATTGATGCTAAGTAGTCGATGGGTAAAATGACCTCTCGAAATTAAATTAACTGAAGCATGTTGAATTATGTCTTAGTAATATTATAGTTTATAAAGTTGTTATATATATATGCATAGGATGCAAAACAAATAGGAAATAAATAAATAAATAATAGGATAATAAAAAAACAAAACGGGTGCCGTAGTGTGGTAATAAAAAACAAAAATAATAATGAAATAAAATAAATATACTAATAATATAAAATAAAAGAGAAGATAATGACAAAAAAATAGAGAACGTGCAAAAAGAGGGGAAACCGCCCTCCTAATTTCGCTTGGGGGAGGAACGATTTATGCACAGGGAGGGGGGGATTTCGGTAGAAAGAAAGGACAGGAAAGAGAAAGGAATAGAAAAAAAATAAATATATATATAATAAAGCCAAAAGCAAAGGAGCGGCGGTGGCAGCAGGAAAAGGGAGGAAGGAGGAAGGAAGAAGAGAGAATAGAGAAGGAAAAGAGGAAGGGCGAAGCATACCAACTCAGTATTGATATACGTATAACATATAAATGTCTGTAATTGAGGTAGGTTCCCTTTTCCTCCTCCAATTGGTACAAATTCCAGCATGCTTTGGTGATATATTATGTGTTTATTGTTTTTTAATTGTTGAAATATATACTATGTCGCTTGATCTGTGAAAAACATGAGTTTTGATTACTGTGGAATGCGTTTGATTACTGTGTTTGATGACTGTGGAATGCGTATACTGTTTTGCGTGGACTGGATTTGATTTTAGGGAAAAATTTGATAATCAAAATAGTAAAACTGCCTTGGTTTTGATTTTAGTGAAAAATTTGATAATCAAAATAGTAAAACTGCCTTGGTTTTGATTTTAGAGAAAAATTTGATAATCAAAATAGTATAAGCTTTGCGCATGCGTTTTGAGTTTGTGGAATGCTGCGGTCTAAGCGATGCGTGCAAATTTGAAGTTAGGGATGAATTTGATATCAAAAGAATTTCTAGGATTTATTTTATTAATGTTATTTAATTGATTAAAAATAGTATTAAATATAGGAAAAATATAAGTAAATATCAGAAAATCATAAATAAATTCTAGAAATTATAAAATACTAAAATTAAATTATTTTCATCAAATTTCTGTGTAGCGGGCCGATTGTGCGCAGGCCTGACTCATTTATTTAATATATATAAAATACAATAAAATAAAATAATCTACTGAGCCAACCGTGGGCCGGGCCGAATGGCTAACGGACCGGGCCCTAGTTGGCTGGCCCAATTAAACGGAAAAAAAATAAAAAATAATATAATTCTGAATTTCTAGAAATTCAATAAATGTTATTTAATTAATTTTAAATAGTAATAATTATAGGAAAAATGTAAATAAAATCAGAAAATTATATATAAATTCCAGAAATTATAAATTGATGAAACTAGGTTATTTTCATTAAAATTCGGTAATTGTGATAATTTATCTAATTTAGATAATTAGGAAATAAATAGAAATAAATAGGAGAAAAATAAGGAGAAATATGGAAAAAGCCCGATGAATGTATACGAAAAGTGGGAAAATGGAGTTGACTCCGAAGAACGCTGAATCAGTACTCGATAATAAGTGGACCTAGAATTGAGTGCCGGAGGATGGTGAGGATGGACCAGGGGCTTCAGGCGTTTGTGTTTTTGAATTCATGGCACGTGCATTGCATGATGGCGGGTCATGACGTATGGGTCATGGACGCTCACGATGGTGTACGGTGGCGGGGCCACGACACTCAGGATGGTGTGCGGTGGCGCGGCCACGCACACTCAGTATGGTGACTGTGGGGTGTACGACCTGCAGCCACTCAGTAGGACCCGGGTTCATGCATTGCACGGTGGAGATATCGGCATTCTGTGTGACATGACTTTGTTGCGTGTGACATGCATAGTAGGACATGCATCACGATGTTGCGCATTCTTTATCTGGAGTGAATTACCTTCCGCAGTCTTTCATATGCTTATGTGATATCATGTTTTATGTGTTATGTGTTATATCATTTTAGTATGCTAGTCTTGTACGAGTTGGAGGCAGATGCCTACTGGGTGATTTCCCGTCACTCACCCCTACTTCCCTCCTCACCAGGTGAGCACAAGGAAGCGAACGACTATATGTTTGCTGAGGACGGGGCTGACACGGTAGTATGGGCACACTGACGGTCGCACCTAGGATACGAGGAGACCTTGCGGCTATCTGTTGTTATTTTATTGGGGTTTCATCAGACACTACCCTGTTTAGACTGATAGCAGTTAGAGGTTGGCGCAGTGACCTTATTGTCATTTATGGGTTTAGTGTTTTATTGATGATTTCTTTATTCGGGTAATTTAATGTTATGGTAATTCGTTTCCGCGAGAAAAATTTCTACGTATTTTCGGACATGTTGGAAATTGATTCGACGCTTTGTATTCTCCTTAGTGAGATACGGCGGGCGTATTGTTCCCAATGTTACGGTTCGGGAGCGGGGCGCTACAAGTGGTATCAGAGCCGAGGCTTCAGATCCGCCTCGGAAACGCAGGATTAACTGGATCACTTAGACATAAGCCATGATCTTTGCTTAGGATTAACGATTATACCCCTAATAAATGAAGTAGACCTAAATTATGATCGGGTTAAGGGAGTTGTGTGCCGTTGGTGAGCTTTCTTCATTTAATTACCGTGTAACCCTGAACTTTTCGCGTGAGCATCCTAAATGACCAAATCCCTCTATTATTTCCGTCAATCCAAATTCTCGTCAAGGTTCACGCGAAATCCAAGAAGATGCCGTCGTGTCGTAAATTAAAAAAAAATCTGGCAAATGAGGCAACGATGGTTATGTTACGACCACCGGAATCAGGGGACCATTCTCCAGGCACTGGTTGACACCATGGCCACCACTTTGGCGCAATAGCGGCAGTAACAGTTGAACCAGCGGCTTCCACCGTTGCCACCACCAGACCTGAGGTCCTACTACATGGAAATGCAGGACTTCCGGAATCTGATGTGTAGAAAGACCCTTCAACAGGGAGGCATAAGTATGCGACATGACTGCCAATGATCACAAGATCGCTCGCGATGGAAGTACAACCGTATAGGAGTGTATGGCCACCGCGGCCACCATGTGCTCATTGTTGATGCTACTTTTGGGTCAGTGTGGGAGGATTATGCAAGCGTGAGTGCAACAACAAGGACGTTTACGAGTAAGGGCACTGAATAGAGACCGGCGCCACCATCACAGCAGGATCAATAAAAGCATAAAGGGAAGCAAGGATCAGTGCCCACATCCACGCGATGATTGATGTGGACATCGGAAAGGCTGGCGACATCGTAGTAGAATTCAACCGCCAGCGACCAGGTATCAATGACTCATCAGAGTTGCGCAGCGGATGCGTGGGTTTCTTAAGTCATGTAAGTTCAGAAGAGTAAACCTCAGTGGATCCTAAGAAGATTAAGGATATCGCTGAGTAGCACTGACCGACCAAGGTGACTGAACTAAGGGGTTCTCTAAGTTTGACCAGCTGCCACATGGAATTCGTTTAATGATTTTCGTCGATACTAGTTCCCCCGAACAGACGGAAGCATAAGGAGGCGAAGTTCGAGTGGACAGTTGATATCAACAAAGATATTCAACAAAGCTTCGATGAGTAAAAAAAACCAACACCCAGTATTTTACAACAATAAAGAAGCAAATAGACAAACACAATTTGTTACAACATCAAGGATATAACGCAAATAAAACAATTAAAAAAACATACAAATATATACACGAAACAAAAGTAACTACACGATGCTAAGTACATATGCACAAGTATACACACAACTGTTTCAAAGAGCCCACAACATAACTAATACAACATACAGTAATAAACATCATAGTATATAACGACAACCAACAACACAATTGCAAAGAAGATAATAACAAATACTTTGCATACAAAACCTGGATTAAAAAAAATATAGGCATGCCATCACAAGTTTTAAAACAAATTAACAACATACACATTTGTAGTAAAGCATATTAATTATGAATTAGGAGCGGCATAGTATTGCATGACAACATAGTAATAGATTAACGAGTAAACAATTTAATAACAGAAATATAGTAGAGAGAGAGAGAGAGAGAGAGAGAGAGAGAAATTTTTATTAATTATCTTACTTGAGCACCCAAATAAATTATATAAATCTACATTATCGTAAAATCCTTGCATCTATGAAATTTCTTTAGAATAATTTATACAAGATATTTGTACAATAATAAGATAAGCTAGTGCGAAAAATATAGAGTATAGGTAACAAAAATTATCGACGACTAACATAAGTACAAAAGAGAGATCACGAAAAAAATATATAAATAAATAAATATATATAAAAATAGACAAATAAAATCAACACGCACTGCATGGGTACCACTTAAAAAAACTCAACTAATATACCATATAAATATAAGACATGTGACAGACTACGGATAACGATCGTGAATTCTTTAGCTACATTTGATACATAAGTCATACATGCGTATGACATAAGGATACACAAAATACTATACATATATCTATACCATACATGTTTAACAACTTAACAATTAAAACGACAACACATGTTAAAACTCGTGTATGTTGATATATAGTAGACGGAGCCACGTTGAGCGTTGCAATTCATCCCCAACCGGAGGAGTAGTCGGAAAGGACGATGCAGACTATTTAGGACATGCTGAGGGCTTGCGCACTAGACTTCAGAACAAACTGGGATGGTATGATCAAGTTGGTCAAGTTTGCCTACAACAACAGTTATCATGATGCCATCGGCATGACGCCATGGAAGGCGCTCTACGGGCGTAAGAGCAAATCCCCAGTCTATTGGGGCGAAGTTGGAGAACATACTAGTACTGGCCCGGAGCTGATTAAGCAAACCACGGAGAGGGTAAAGTTGATTTGGGAAAGACTTAAGGTGGTCCAGGCAGAAGCAAATGTTGGGTAGAATTGAAGAGGCGTCCTTTGGAGTTGCTGTCAGAGACAAGGTTCACTTGAAGATGTCACCTCTAAAAAGTATCGTACATTTTGGTTTGAAGGGTAGTTGAGGCCTCGATACATTGACCCTACGAGGTACTCGAAAGGATTGTTTCTTTAGCTTACCGATTGGCGTTACCTCCGACGCTAGCCCAAATACACAATATATTCCCTGCTTCTCAGCTAATAAGGTACATTTCTAATCCGAGTCATGTATTGGATGCACCGTCTTTGAGGATCCGACCCGACGTGTCATATGAATAGATTCATGTTCAGATTATAGACCGCAAGGATCAAGAGCTGAGGAAGGGAATCATTCCCTATGTTAGGGTGCAATGGAGCAATCATAAGGAAAAAAACGAAGCGACATGGGAACTGGAGGAACAGATGCGCGGGCGCTGTCCATATTTTTGAATACGGTACGACAAGTTTCGAGGACGAAACTTCTTGTAAGGAGGGTAGGATGTTATAACCCGAAATGTTTGAACTAATTGTTACACGTTAATTGATGCTAAGTAGTCGATGGGTAAAACGACCTCTCGAAATTAAATTAACTAAAGCATGCTGAATTATGTCTTAGTAATATTATAGTTTATAAAGTTGTTATATATATATATATGCATAGGATGCAAAACAAATAGGAAAAAATAAATAAATAATAGGATAATAAAAAAACAAAACGGATGCCGTAGTGTGGTAATAAAAAAACAAAAATAATAATGAAACAAAATAAATATACTAATAATATAAAATAAAAGAGAAGATAATGACAAAAATAGAGAACGTGCAAAAAGGGGGGAAACCGCCCCCCTAATTTCGCTTGGGGGAGGAACGATTTATGCACAGGGAGGGGGGGATTTCGGTAGAAAGAAAGGGCAGGAAAGAGAAAGGAATAGAAAAAAAAATAAATATATATATATATAATAAAGCCAAAAGCAAAGGAGCGGCAGTGGCAGCAGGAAAAGGGAGCAAGGAGGAAGGAAGAAGAGAGAATAGAGAAGGAAAAGAGGAAGGGCGAAGCATACCAACTCAGTATTGATATACGTATAACGTATAAATGTTTGTAATTAAGGTAGGTTCCCTTTTTCCCCTCCAATTGGTACAAATTCCAGCATGCTTTGGTGATATATTATGTGTTTATTGTTTTTTAATTGTTGAAATATATACTATGTTGCTTGATCTGTGAAAAGCATGAGTTTTGATTACTATTGAATGCGTTTTAATACTGTGTTTGATGACTGTGGAATGCGTATACTGCTTTGCGTGGACTGGATTTGATTTTAGGGAAAAATTTGATAATCAAAATAGTAAAACTGCCTTGGTTTTGATTTTAGGGAAAAATTTGATAATCAAAATAGTATAAGCTTTGCGCATGCGTTTTGGGTTTGTGGAATGCTGCGGTCTAAGCGATGCGTGCAAATTTGAAGTTAGGGATGAATTTGATATCAAAAGAATTTCTAGAATTTATTTTATTAATGTTATTTAATTGATTAAAAATAGTATTAAATATAGGAAAAATATAAGTAAATATCAGATAATTATAAATAAATTCTAGAAATTATAAAATACTGAAATTAAATGATTTTCATCAAATTTCTGTGTAGCGGGCCGATTGTGCGCAGGCCTGACTCATTTACTTAATATATATAAAATACAATAAAATAAAATAATCTACTGAGCCGACCGTGGGCCGGGCCGAATGGCCAATGGACCGGGCCCCAGTTGGCTGGCCCAATTAAACGGAAAAAAATATAATAAAAAATAATATAATTCTGAATTTCTGGAAATTCAATAAATGTTATTTAATTAATTTTAAATAGTAATAATTATAGGAAAAATGTAAATAAAATCGGAAAATTATATATAAATCCCAGAATTTATAAATTGATGAAACTAGGTTATTTTCATTAAAATTCGGTAATTGTGATAATTTATCTAATTTAGATAATTAGGAAATAAATAGAAATAAATAGGAGAAAAATAAGGAGAAATATGGAAAAAGCCCGATGAATGTATACGAAAAGTGGGAAAATGGAGTTGACTCCGAACAACGCTGAATCAGTACTCGATAATAAGTGAACCTAGAATTGAGTGTCGGAGGATGGTGAGGATGGACCAAGGGCTTCAGGCGTTTGTGTTTTTGCATTCATGGCACGTGCATTGCATGATGACGGGTCGTGACGTACGGGTCATGGGCGCTAAGGATGGTGTACGGTGGCAGGGCCACGACACTCAGGATTGTGTGCAGTGGCGCGGCCACGCACACTCAGTATGGTGACTGTGGGGTGTACGACCTGCAGCCACTCAGTAGGACCCGGGTTCATGCATTGCACGGTGGAGATATCGGCATTCTGTGTGACATGACTTTGTTGCGTGTGATATGCATAGTAGGACATGCATCACGATGTTGCGCATTCTTTATCTGGAGTGAATTACCTTCCGCAGTCTTTCATATGCTTATGTGATATCATGTTTTATGTGTTATGTGTTATATCATTTTAGTATGCTAGTCTTGCACGAGTTGGAGGCAGGTGCCTACTGGGTGATTTTTCGTCACTCACCCCTACTTCCCCCCCCCCACCAGGTGAGCACGAGGAAGCGAACGACTATATCTTTGCTGAGGACGGGGCTGACACGGTAGTATGGGCACACTGACGGTCGCACCTAGGATACGAGGAGACCTTGCGGCTGTCTGTTGTTATTTTATTGGGGTTTCATCAGACACTACCCTGTTTAGACTGATAGCAGTTAGAGGTTGGCGCAGTGACCTTATTGTCATTTATGGGTTTAGTGTTTTATTGATGATTTCTTTATTCGGGTAATTTAATGTTATGGTAATTCGTTTCCGCGAGAAAAATTTCTATGTATTTTCGGACATGTTGGAAATTGATTCGACGCTTTGTATTCTCCTTAGTGAGATACGGCGGGCGTACTGTTCCCGATGTTAGGGTTTGGGAGCGGGGCACTACACCCACTGTGGATGGGACTGGTCACCGACCAGATATGGACATGTATTTTATCGTTTCATAATGTTTGCATCATTATCGTACTATCACTGAATGAATTATATGGATAATTGTACACAACATGCTGCAAAAATTCATTTGATCTGGATATGGAAAATTGCCATCTTGCATTGTTTACGAAATCACGCTACCTACCACGGATGGGATATGGACATGGACTGGTCTTCGACCAGATATGGATATGAACTGGTCTCTAACCAGATAAGGATATGGATTGGTCTCTGACTAGATATGGATATGGACTAGTCTCTGACCAGATATGGATATGGACATGCATTGCATTGTGTTATAACACTTGCATCATTTCTGCATTATCATGGAATGACTTATGGTTTATCACATGTGGACATGGATTATTTTATAGACATGAACTATCATGGATTAATTTATGTATACGGATTATCATAAATTATGGAAAGTTATCATGGATATGGATTTATCATAGAATATCATGGAATGCATAATGTATATGGACTCGATAGATATATATTTATTGGGATAATTTCTGCATAATGAATATAGACTATCATGAAAACTATACGGACCTGGATTTGAAATGGGTTCGTAAATTATTTGGAACATCATGTGTTACGAATCGCACCCCCGTACCATTAAAAATCTATAATGAGAAAGATAGAGTGTATCGAATAAAACCAAATAAATCATTGTTCTGTGTTAAGCGGTATAGGTAAGGAATGTGTTACACGCTAAAATAAATAAGTAAACCCTAGGTAACAGACAATTTATGTGAAATAACTAAATGAAATTAAAATTTAGGACACAACTATTTTGTATATTTAAATAAAAGAAAAAAGAAGGTTAGACTTATGAAATTAAAATAGACGAAAAATTTTATCCTATTCTACACACCCAAGCACCCCTTTGGCCATGCATAGGGTGGAAGATTATTTTATTTTTCCTCTTACACCATCATTATTTATCTTACAACATTTTAAGAAAATTAACAACTGTACAACCTCTACCCACTTTCTTCCAAAAAGACTTAACCATGTCATAAGTTTTCCACCTTCAACACATCATCATATCCTTTTCTTTAACCTCATTTGCCGGCCACACAAGGAAGAAAAGGGAAGAAATGTTGTCTTACACCATTCCATATTCATCCACTCATAAGACATGCAACTCTTACACCATGTCATATTCATGCATCTTCCACTTTCAAGAAACAATGATTTCCCTCTCCCACCCTCACATGGCCAACTTTTGTATGTATAAAAGAGAAAAGAATATTGTTGTATCATACTCAACCTTCCAGCACTCCTAAGACATGCATTCTTCCACCATGTCAAATTCTTACAACTTCAAGGAAATACCATTTTCTTCCACTACCATTTGTTCGCCCAACACATGCAAGAATGGAGAAGTATTTTTGTCTTACAACACCCCACTTTCAACTAACCAAATGACATGCAAACTTTACCCCCATCACATCTACCTTTCTTCCATGTCCATAAGCCATGATGAATATTTTCCTTAACCATCTCAAAGCCTAGAAATCCGGCCAAAACAAAAGAAGAAAGGAGAAGGAATCTCTTCTTCTTTCTTACAACACTCGATCTTCCACTAATCAAAATACATGCAATTCTTCCATCACATCTATTTCGTTCCTTCCAGAAGCTTCATGATGAGATTCTTCCACTATGCTAAGACCCAAATTTCGGCCAACATGCATAAGAGAGGGAAAAAGTTTACATTTCGCTCTCATTCTCCTTCATTTCATCTTCATCCAAGCCAAGAACGTTTCTTCATCCTCCCAAGCAAAAACTAAAGTTCTTCAAGCTCTTTCAAGCCCTTAAATTCGGCCCAGCAAGCGAAGAGAAGATAAACACTTCTCATTTGCACATTCAAAGTTAAAGTAAATTCTCTTCCACTCCAAGAAACTCTCAACCTTTCCATTTTCAATGAAGTTAAGGATACACTCTTCCTTGACTTTGGAATATGATGGAATAAAACAAAATGATTCTCTAAATTGGCTGCATTTCTTATATTATGAAGTAGCAGTTGATTGACACGCAACTCATTATGGGTAATCGGAAAACAACCTCTATATGTTTCTAACACATGGGTATGGTTGCGTACATCCGACCCCTCATACCTCGTCATAGGCGGGAGCTTTTAAGGCAACGGGGTAGTGTTGTTGTTATTGTTGTATCCAAGAAACTCTCAAGTCTTCACTTCTTATTTTTCAAGACACATTCATCCCCTCTTTAACCTCTGAAACCGTGGACACACAAAGAGAGGAAAGAAGAAGAAATTTTTTTAAATTCTAAGTGAAGGAGAAGACATGCAAGCCTAGGAAATCTTCTACTAACACTTAAAGTAAGAATGTATAGCCTTCATTTCTAGCGATTCCTCTTCCATCATCTTTCTAAATTGCTCAACACTCTCCTTCATCTTACCCCAAGGTCGAGAATTTCTACACAAGGAGGAAGGAAGTTTTTCTAGGTTGAAGGAGGGGGAAAGCTTTAAGAACCTCACATGTATGATTTTTATTAAGGTTGATGATAGAAAATTCTAAGTGTTCTTCTTTGAAAATGACCAATTCATCTTCTCTTTTGGCCATTTAGGCCGTGTCAACCATCAAGAGGGAAAGAGAACGAATTCTTCCCGTTTTAAAGTTAAGTCCAAGAAAAGGCAAGTGCTCCTCCTAGTTTCTTCATACATGTTGAAAATCTAAGTATCTATGTTCACACACACACACACACACACACACATATATATATATATATATATATATATATATATATATATATATATCTGTGTGTGTGTGTGTTTATATATATATATTAAAAAAATTAGGGAGGGGAATCGAACTCGATACCCGGGGTTGAGATAAATGCTACTGAACCGCTAGACCTAAAGGTTGTTTTGATATATATATATATATATATATATATATATATATATATAACGCGAAAAACCTTTAGGTCTAGCGGTTGAGTAGCATTTATCCTATTTCCGGGTCTCGAGTTCGATTTTCCTCCCTAATTTGTTTTTAAATATATATATATATATATATATATATATATATATATATAACTTGGATCATTTGTGAAACATGTTCAAAGGCTTTTCTATCATGAATATGCAAATAGTGTGTTTGCATGCAATATGTGTGTTGTCTCTTATGTGATTCATGAATATGTGTATGTATATGGCCATAATGAAATGAAAAAGAGTCTTGCATGTGAAAATGAAAATAAGTGATGGTCTCATATGTAGATGCATGTCTCATTTAGTGGAAGAATATGAATGCGTGTACCATCTCATGAAAAGTGTAAATGTCTTTCTTAGAAGCATGCTCTTATGTATTTTCATGATGATCATCACTTATATGTTTCTTGATGGTTTCCATTTCCAATGGAGTCAAGGACACACTTTTTATTGACTTTGGAATATGATGGAATAAAGCAAAATGACTCATTAAATTGGATGCGCTTCTTATATTGTGAAGTAGCAGCTAATCGACACAGCTTGAAGCAATTTTCATTATGGGTCATCGAGAATAAACATTTATGTGTTTCTAACACATCAGTATGGTTGCTTATATCCGACCCACGCAAACCCCGTCATAGGCGGGAGTCGCTTAAGCAATGAGTTAATATTGTTGTTGTTGGTGAGGCATCATAATTATTGCTACAATACTTGAACATAAAAGATTATTTCTTGATGGTCATCATGTCTGGTAAAAGTGATCCATAAATCTGGCCAAAGCATATGTATGATTCTGCCAAAAATATTTGTTGCTATTCCTATCTCAAAATGCAGTCTACTCCTGTCTCTTCAGAACATTTACATGCGGCATCACCGCAGTCAGCATCATTTCCATTGCATGTGTTTTCCACATATTCAGGTATCGTGTCTAACTTCAGCTTTCTTATCGGCATGCCTTCACCAGCTCCAGAGTTGACTATATACACAATTCTTAGTTCAAATACTCTGTTATGGTAAAAAGAATAAAAAAATACCTGTTAAAATCAGCTCACAAACAAAAATGAAGTGATGAACAAGAAATAACACTAATCAAAACTAGCCAAATTTGGTAGAATTTGAGAAAACTGTAAAATGGCGCCAAAGGTGCGCTCTCTGAAGATATTTTGTATCTTCTTCTACACTCTTCTTATTTACAACACTTCTAAGTATTTATACTAGCTATAGAACTAACTAGAATGCAATTAGCACGTGTAGAACAAGTTTTGATCCGCTGTGGCACGCACGCACCAAACTTCAGTTCTGTCGTCAACGTGCCAAGAGCAAGTATCATGCCAGAAGCGCCTGCTGCGCTTCGCACTGTGCCGACCGTGCCAAGGATTTCAAGTATCGACCCAAGCGTGCCAAGTACCATGCCAAACATACCAGGCATGCCAACCTTCCATGCCAACGAGCCAATCTCTGCAACACACCTCCTACTCTGATCTAATGCATCTTCTTTTTTGTCTTAACAGCTCTTCATCTTCAACACCCCCCCTCAATTCTGACTTCTTGTAGATATTACATACTTTCAAAGCTGAAGTCAACAATTCAATCTCCTTGAGCTCAAATCTTTTGTAAACAAGTCTGCTACCTGAAAGTCTGTCTTAACAGGCATTGGTTTGATTACACCCTCCTGAAATTTGTCTCTGACAACGTGACAATCCACTTCTATATGTTTTGTCCTTTCATGAAAAACAAGATTTTCAACTATATAGATTGCACTTTTGTTATCACAAGACAACTCTGCAGGTTGTTCCTGATTTATCCCTAGATCTTTCATAAGATAAAGCAACCACTATATTTCACATGTAGTTGCAGCAAGTGCCCTATACTCAGCTTCTGAAGATGATCTTGACACAGTAGTCTGCTTTTTAGCCTTCCAGGATACTAAGGCATCACCAAAGAACATGCAATAACCTGTGATGGACCTCCTAGTCTCTGAGCAACCACCCCAGTCAGAATCAGCATAGGCCTTAAGCAATTTTGACCCTGTACTGGGAAACAACAAGCCTTGTCCAGGACTTCCCTTTAATTACCTCAGCATCCTGTTCACAGCCTTCATATGCAACTCTGTAGGGGTATCCAAAAATTGGCTCAACTGTTGAACACTGTACGATATGTCAGGTCTAGTAATAATGAGATATAACAGTTTGCCAATAAGCCTTCTACGTTGATACATCAGGAAACAGAGGTGAGTCATTATGCTCAAGCTTCAGATTTTGTTCCATAGGTGTCACTGCAGGTTTGGCACCCAAGAACCATGTCTCTTCTAACAGCTCCATTTTATATTTTCTTTGACATATCATAATCCCCTCTGAGACCTTACCACCTCAAGACCTAAAAAATATCTCAGGGTGCATAAGTCTTTAATCTGAAATGTAGAATGAAGATGATCCTTGAGACTCTGTATCAAAATCAAGGAATCACTGGCCACTATTATATCATCAACATAAACTAGCAATACTATAAAGGAACCTGAGAATCTCTTTGTGAACATAGTATAATCATTCTTGGACTATTGAAAACCCTGAGACAACAAGCAAAGAGTGAGCTTTTCATTCCATTGTCTACTTGCCTGTTTAGGGCCATAAAATGACTTCTGAAGTTTGCAAACAACATTAGACATAGGGGATTCAACTCTTGGTGGTAAGGTCATATAAATCTCTTGATACAAGTCACCATGAAGAAAAGCATTATTGATATTCAGTTGATACACATGCCAGTTATTCACAGCTTCCAAAGCAAGAAGTAGACATACAGAATTCATCTTAGCCACAGGAGAAATTGTATCTGCATAGTCTATACCTGGTTGTTGAGTATAGCCCTTGGCCACAAGCCTTGCCTGTACCTTTCCACCGAGCCATCAGCCTTTCTCTTTATCTTATACACCCACTTACATCCAATAGGCTGTTTTCCAGGTGGCAAGGGAACAACAGTCCAAGTATTGTTGGCTTCCAAAGCTACCAGTTCAACTTGCATGGCTTCTTGCCAAGGGACAGATGCAGATGCATGTTGGTAAGTTACAGGTTCTTGTTCAAGGCAAATATTAAGAGTATATGCTTGGTATGCATAAGATAGACCCTCAAAAGAATGATACAGGTGTATGGGATATGGTGTGGATGATGAGGCAAGTGACTGATAAGAGGACTGAGGTGAGGAAGAAAGCCCACAATAGTAGTCCTGCAAGTAGGAAGGAGCCTGTCTGGGTCTAGCAGGTCTTTGATCAAACGCTTCATGTGAAGTCACCTCAGCAGGTATTATAGGAGGCAAATGCACTTGCAAATGTGTAACTGGTATCTCACAAGGTGCAGGAGAATCCTCACTGGAAGATGTAGAAGTTGGTGAAACTGAAGGTGACTCAGAATTTTGTGATTGAATAACATCTGGAGTGTGAAGTATAATGTGCAAAGGGTTCAACTGAGGAGGAGTTTGAACAGATGATGCAGGATGGTCTACTAACCCTTGAGCAACTGGGACTGAGGTTGCTGGTATTGGTGTGGCATCAGAAAAAGGAAAAGATTCTTCATGAAATAAAATGTCTCTTGAGACAGACACTGATTTATCAGCAATGCTCTGAAGAATGTACCCATTTACATTCATGGGTATCCCAAGGAACACACAAGATATAGACCTAGGCTCAAACTTAGGCTTCTGTGGACTGTTGTCACAAGCAAAGGCTAAACACCCAAAAACTTTCAAATGACTATACGTAGGTTGCATATGATTAAGTATCTCATATGGAGTCCTATGCTGGAGAATAGGTGATGGGATGAGATTGATCAAGTATGTGGCATGCTGAAGACAAAAACCCCAATATGATATAGGTAAGGAAGCATGAAACCTAAGAGCTCTAGCCACAACAAGAAGTAGCTGATGCTTTCTTTCTACCACCACATTCTGTTGAGGAGTATAATTACAAGTGGTTTGATGAACAACCCTATGTTCCATGTAAAATCAGACATCTTAAACTCAAGGCCATTATCACTTCTAATCACTTTGATATGGGCATTAAACTGAGTAGAGGCATAATGAAAAAAACTTTGCAAAATTGATCTAACTTCAGACTTTGCTTTCAGCAGGTATATTCAAGTATACCTAGAACAATCATCCACAATGGTCAGAAAGTATTTTTGATTATACATGGTGGGATGTCTATAAGGACCCCATATATCTAAATGAATGACATCAAAAGGAAGCTTAGAGCTAGTAACAGAAGTAGGAAAAGGAGTTCTCTCCAATTTTGCTAATGGGCAAACAGTACATTTATTCTCTAAGGTGAAAGAAGGAACATCTGGATACAACTTGTGCATTTCCTGAATTCTAGCAGATGAAGCATGTCCAAGTCTGGCATGCCAAAGATAAGAATTTGACTCCAAGCTAGTTGAGGAAAGAGCAGAAGGCAACATAGGAAACTTTGAAGCTTCAGTTTGAACAGACAAACTTGAATCATGCAGATAGTAAAGCCCATGGCACTTTCTAGCTGAACCAATCATCCTCGTGGACAACTGATCCTGAATAAAGCAACAAGAGTCATGAAATGAAACCAGCAGATGGGGGGAATCTGTGAGCTTACTGAGTGAAACAAGATTGAAAGAAAACGAAGGCACATGCAAAACATCCTTCAGAACAAGACCACTACTTAGTCTGACAATGCCTCTGTGAGTAGCATCCACTGTAATATTATTTGGCAGCTTAATAGCAACATGATCAATGGAATAATAGGAATGGAACAAAGATAGAGAAGAAGAGATATGGTCAGTAGCACTTGAATCCAAAATCCATACACAATCAATATTCTCAGAGTATCTACCTTTAGGCCTGTCAACCTGTGCAGTCATCACAACACCATGTAATTCATTATTCACAGTTGTTCCTGCAATATTGTCATCAGTATCCAACAATTTTAAAAGTTTGTTAAACTGCTTAGGTGTAAGACCAGAAGTTTGCTGCGCTAAAAAACCAGCACAATTCACAGACGTCTGATCATCATTGCCAAGTCCAGCCTTCTCATCTAATGCTTCAGATACATTCACTTGGTTTCTAAACTTAAATCCAGGTGGAAAACCGTGCTTCTTGTAACATCTATCACTAGTATGCCCAATCATACCACAATGAATACACTGTAACCTCTTGTTACCCTCCTGATTAAACCTTCCATTTCCCCTTCTATACATTTGTCCCTGCCTTTTATTATTACTAAAGGCCTTAGCCACAAAGTTTTCTTGTTCATCATTATTAATCATCAAAGCCGTCGGGGCATTGGAAAAACCAACTAATGTGTTACTCTTAACTAACTTCCTTTCAAATTTCAACGCCATAGCAAACACAATTTTGATATCCGGCATTGGCGTCATCACAAACACCTGCGATCTCACAGGATCGAATTCTTCATTCAGACCTTTTACAAATTTTATGACATAATCATTCTCAATAAACTGATTCACCTTTCCAGTAATATCACAAGTGCATCTGACACAATCACATTTTGGAATAGATCTTAGCGCAGTCAATTCTTCCCACAACATTTTCAGTTTTGTAAAGTAATCATTGACACTAAGATTCTCTTGCTTTATAGCATAAAAATCTGAAAGCAAATCAACTAATCTAAATGGATCACCACTACCATACCTCATGGTTAAATCATTCCAGACATCTAATGCATTATCATACCACAAAATGCTTTGTGCAATCGAAGGAGAAATGCATTCCATGATCGATGTCTGGATCATGGTGTTTACCTGCCTTCAAGCCTGAAATTGAGGATCATTCTGTGCTAGTTTTGACATAGAACCATCAATGAAGCACGTTTTATTTTTCACCAACAACGCCATTTGGAAAGTCCTGCTTCATGAATGAAAGTTATGCGGATTGAGTGGCGGCTGAACAAGCACGATCGCGGGACTATCATTTGGATGCAAGTAATATGGATTGTTTGATTGATTTTCATTGCTCAAACGATTGTTACAAGAATTGGAGAAAGCAACACTTGTATTTGCCATGATCAAATCGAAATTGTGAACTACTCGGATACAAAAAAACATTTGCGGAGGAATTCAAACTACAGTGATCAGAGAATCAATGGCACATAACCACAGCTCTGATACCATGTTAAAATCATCTCACAAACAAAAATGAAGTGGTGAACAAGAAAGAACACAAATCAAAACTAACCAAATTTTGGTGAATTTGAGAAAACTGTAAAATGCCGCCAAAGGTGCGCTCTCATAGAAAACGAGAAAATGGTTTGAAGATATTTTGTATCTTCTTCTACACTCTTCTTATTTACAATACTTCTAAGTATTTATACTAGCTATAGAACTAACTAGAATGCAATTAGCACGTGTAGAACAAGTTTTGATCCGATGTGGCACGCACGCACCAAACTTCAGTTTTGTCGCCAACGTGCCAAGAGCAAGTATCGTGCCAGACGCGCCTGCCGCGCTTCTCCCCGTGCCAACCGTACCAAGGATTTCAAGTATCGACCCAAACGTGCCAAGTACCGCGCCAAACATGCCAACCATGCCAACGAACCAACCTCTGCAACACATCTCCTACTCTAATTTAATGCATCTTTTTTTTGTCTTATCAGCTCAACATCTTCAACAATACCGTAAAATTTCACACGTTTTAGCATAATCTATATGACGCTGACGTGGAAAAGAGAAATTCTGATGCATTTCAACCCAGCATTATAGTAGAGTGAGTTTACTTAAGGGAACAACTTACATGCAAGGAGAGAAGTGACGAGTAGCAGCATTAGCGAAGCCGAACAAGCAACCTTCACCATAATGAATTAGTTGCAAACAGTAATTGTATGTTAAGAAATTTGGATTTGGGTTGAAAGATTTGTGAACGTAGGCTTAATTTATAGACCAAAGAAACCCATTGGAATCTGCAGATGATTTCATAAGATTTACGCAAACTTATTTTACAAGATAAGACAAAAAGAAATATCTTAATCCTGGCTGTTTCTCCTTTTGTGCTATTTGACGTTTACACAGTAGTCAAAAGAGTAAAGAGAGAAGCAAATAAAATTATTTTTTCCATGAATGACTCCTTTTAAGTATTTATATTCATGCACACAAGATCCAAGGACGGAGCTCTAGCATTTCTTGAAAATTGAGAAACTTAACAAAAGTAACCAAAGACGTGTTTGTCAAGTACAAATCGTTCAAAGATTCTTTGACGATCCTCATTCTCAAAATTGTCCTTCTGAAGCCCCTGTTCAAAAAAGAATCGAGCTGGCAAACTTTGTGATTGATCGCATATATATATATGTGTGTGTGTGTGTATGTGTGTGTGTATTTTTTTTGGAAAGACAAATTTTATTAATAAATGAACCTCACTTGTTGCGGAGGGAAGCAATAGTACAACCAAACGTCATTGTAAGAGTGAAACGAATACAAATATGTGATGATTTGCATTCTCTAGTCATATATGATATGCCGCATTAAAACCTTGCCAAGTAAAACCATCCTTGTGGATAAAACCTTGGCGAAAGAAAAAGCGTTCATATTTATACGACTGGAGCGGGAATTTGGGGTACAATACAGTTTAGGAGAATACGCTACACCATAAATAGGAAAGGACACCAATCTTGTTTCACCAGGAGAGCCGCAGTTGTTGAGGCCGCGTGATGGGATTGTTGTGTTGCAGCACTCAGAATCACCACCGTGATAGGGAAACCAATCCATGAACATGTAAATAAAAAGACCAAGTTATCAGGGAATATGAAGCAGAGCATAAAAAACCAGTCCAATAGGTAACAAAGCATACCGACCCTGCCTGGATCCCTTAGGATACAGGTAGAATGAGGAAATGATCGCCAATCCATGTGGAAGACGTAAACTGTCAGAGGACGCGCAAGTGGGCAGAGGAGAGATCCAATGAGATAGAAGCTCGAACCAATGGAGGTAGTGTTTGATAATTATAATATTGTGTTATAGGGTTCAACATTGCATGTTGAGCAAGGTAGTGAGCAGCCATATTCGCCTCTCTATAAATGTGATGAAAGTCCAGCCGTTGCAGATGAATTGACGTGTGAAGTAGACGAAGATAATAATTCCCATGAACCAGCTGTGGACGTGACAAACGAGATATCATCTGAGCACAATCTGACTCTAGTATAATTGTGCTACAGTGGAAGAAAATATAAAATGCCAAATACGGCAGCCTGCAACTCAGCATTAAGAGGTGAACTTGGTGGCAGTCGGAAGGAAATCGCTCCCACACATGAGCCAACGTGATCGCGCAATATCGCACTCCCTGCTCCATAATGTCTGCCAACTGCTACATCTATATGTATATATATGTATATATATACCTGTACATATATATATATATATATATATATATATATATATGTATATATTTGCAAATGAATCTTTGTATTAACTGAAAAAACCATAATATGTATATCAGCTACAACAACTACCGTATAAACCAAATATCATACTAATCTAGATGTATGTATAAGTCCACCCTCTCCAATGCTATCCGAATATTTCGAACTCTATCAAAAATCATACGAACAATTTAATGAACTTCAGGTCGAACATAATATTTCTCAAATGCTTTTTATTCCTCGAAATCCATACAAAAGCAATCGCTTCACGGAACACATAGGACCACTTTTCTCGTCTGAATATTGTCTCTGATTGTTGGTCTGATTCCAATCAATCCAATCTCGGATGTCCCTCCTGCAGTCAAAGTATTGGTTCCAATGTGACCAGTGCAGTAGCTGCTGCCATATACTTGACACCCACGAGCAATCCCTCAGAGCATGTAATCCAGCATATGTAGATCATAAGTAGAATGAACAGTACAATTGCCATTTGAAGAAGCCTTCCATGAAGGGGCTTTGCCAAGTGATAAACCAGCTCTTATAACATGTATGACAGCAAGAAGGCTCCCCCACGTAAATGTACTAAAGATCCTCCACATGAATGTATTAGGGCGACAGTTTGCACTATCACTCAACGGGTATCCACACTTTGATCTGAGGACCTTCAACCACAAGACTTCTTCATTAAGAATTAATTGCAATGCCAGCTTCACAACAAAATCGAGATTCATTAGCCGAAGACTTTTCGAGCTTGTTCTGTCCGACGATTTAGACCTGCATATCAGTGGCCATGCGACAGTATGCAACTTGCGTCTTTCTCCAAACTCCCCCCAAAACAACACCAGGATTAAGCCTATCAATCTCCTCAACCGTAGAAGCCGTAAGCAGTTCTGTCTGCATCACATACATTGGCAGCATAGATGTAACAGACTGTATCAGAATATTTTGAGCTACCT